>JAKSZT010054581.1:264297-355057 GCA_026826555.1 Tolypeutes matacus
TCCCCTCCCTACCCAAAAACTGTCAAGTGGCCACTGGCTCCACCTCACTGTTATAATTTCTTGCATTGCAAGAATCACCATATGTGAGCAAGAGAATAGTGGGTTCTATTTTGGAATCTGTGCTCCTGAGAGTGACAGAATTAGACTCAAATAAGTCCTCCCTGCACATGGTTCACCAGTCCCTTCTATTCAAACCTACATGTGATGCTGGAGTTTCTTAGGTATACTTCCAGAGACTGGAGCCTCCCGCCTACCTATGTGCCAGGTGTGCATGAAATCTAGGTGGAACTGCAACTCCTACCCTACAGCTCAATGGACTCATCCAAGTCACCTGGTGAGGAGACAACGATGGGAAATGGCTATCCCAGGGAATGGAGAGGGCCTGCATCTGCAGGCAGGATCATCCCACCCACCATATCCATGGGATATAAGCCCTCTCTCACTTGGAGTTGGAGTGGACATCACCATCTCAGTCGCCTCTGGATTGGGGGAAGAACTATGGACTAGAGTGGACTTGATGGTATTCTCTTGCTCACATAAGTAATGCTTTTTAAACAATTATTTTGAAATAATTTTAAAATTTGGGAAAATTGCAAATATAATGTAAAAATAATACAGAGAAATATAATACAAACCCCACTCAGATAACCAGATTAAAATTTTTTAACATTTTGCCACATTTTTAGATCATTCTGTGTCAATCTATCTGTCTTCATCATCATCTATCTATCTCTACATATCTGACTGTCTGTCTACCTATCTCTTTATAAACATTTGTGATTAGGTCACTGTATTAGTCAGTTAAAGGAGTGCTGATGCAAAACACCAGAAATTGGTTGGTTTTTATAACAAGGATTTATTTGGGGTAGATGCTTACAGTCGCAAGGCTATAAAGCATAACTTACTTCCCTCACCAAAGTCTGTTGCTACATGTTGGAGCAAGATGGTTGCTGGTCTCTGCAGGGTTCAGCCTTCCTCTTCCTCCTAAGGCTCTGTGGTCCCAGCTCCTTCCTTTCTTAGCTACAGATTAGCATAAGCCTTGTCTCTCTCCCCAGGGCTCATTTCTTCCCAGTCTCATCTGCTCTGTTCTCTCCACAAGGTTAGCTGTAGACTGTCAGGCTCTCTTTCTTCCTGGGGCCTCTCCAGTGTCTATGGAGCTATCTCTATTCCTCTGTGTTCTTCTCCTGTGTATTTATTTCCCTGGGCTCCAGCAGCAAAAACCTCAACTTTCTCCTCTGCCATGTAGTTTTCTCTGTGAGTCCCCACACCCTTGGTCCCACATCCTACTGACATAGCCCAATAAAAGCCTTAATCATAATTTAATCAAGTAAAAGTGAAACCTCTGAATTTAATACAATCAAATACAGCCAGAGGAATAGAACAGTTTACAAACACAATCCAATATCTATTTGAATCCAATATGAATTTTTGGAATTCATAAGCAATATCAAACTGCTACAATCATGCATATCATGTTCCTTTAATATTTAATACCTCTGTTGTAATTTCCAAACTGTTAAAACAAGTGTAATATAATGGTGTGGCTTATGGGATGTAAATTTATTGTCTCATGTGTTTGATGCTAGGAGGTGTGAAAAACAATTACAGCATGAGTAAATTGATACTTTCTCCCAGAATACTGTGGAATTCTGGATTGGCTACCAAAGATCCTTGGGTTCTTAGCTTTGCTGTTACATGGCAATGAACATGGCAGTGTATTTTCCTTTATCTTCTGGGTTCTATTGACTTACAGCTTCTCCTCCTCCAGGAGCCTTTCTCTTCATAAAGAAGCCAGTAATAGGATTAAGGCACTGTAGCAGTTTGATATAGTTATGAATTCAAAAAATAGATATTAGATTATGCTTGTAAACTGGTCTGTTCATCTGGGCATGATTAAGTTATGATTAGGGCCTTGTTTGGGCCACATCAGTAGGGCATTGAGCCCTTCCTCTTGGTGGATGGGGAATCAATGATAAAAGATATGGCAAAGGATGGAGTTGGAGTTTTGAGTTGGAGTGTCCTTGAGTTGGGAGTTCTGATGCTGAGTTTTAATGCTGGAGCCAGGGGAAGTAAGCACACACAGGAACTTGGTTGTGAGGAAGGAGAAGGCCCTAGGAAAAGACATGAGCTGTTTGCCTGATAGTATACAGCTGGCCTTGTGGAGAGAAGCAAAGCCTGAGCCCAGAGAGAGACAAGCCCCGTGAAGAGAGGAACCCAAGAAGCCAGAACTTTTGGTAGACTTCGGCAGCCATCTTACCACAGCACGTGGTAATGGACTTTGGTGAGGGAAGTAACTTATGCTTTATGGCCCGGTAACTGTAAACTTCTACTCTAAATAAATACCCTTTATAAAAGCCAACCGATTATTGGTATTTTGCATCATCGCCCCTTTGGCTGACTAATATAGGCACAATTTCAGTGGGACCACATTTCAGCTAAAAATAACATCTTCAAAAGTTCCTACATACAGTGGATTTACACTCACAGGAATAGATTAAGGTTTAAAACATGCTTCTTTCGTGGGGGAACAAGGGAGGATAATACTACCTACCAGCCTCTCCATGTATATTTCCTTAGAACAAGGATATTCATTTATGTAACCACATTAAGTACAATTATCAAGTTCAAGAAACTTAACATTGATAGAATGCACACAGTTTACATTCCAATTTTTTCAATTGTCCCAATAGTTTTATCTGGGCATGATGTTCTCCATTATTAGATCTGGTCCAGGATCTATTTAATTTTCATTGCCTCAGCTCTTTCTCTTTTTTAATTGTAGTAAAATTTATACAATATAAAATTTTCCATTTCAACCATTCCCAAGAATATAATTCTGTAGCAGTAATCACATTAGCAGTGTTGCACTATGATCCAAAGCATCCTTTACAGACCTTTGATCACCCAAAAGAGCCTGTACCAATTGTGCATCAACTCCCCGTCACCGTCCTGACCACACCAGTGATAAGTACTCTACTTTCTGTCTCTATGCCTTTGGATGATACTAGTTATTTTATATAAGTGTATTCATATACTCTATCTTTTTCTGTATGGCTTATTGATGTATGCTATTTCTCTTTCACATACATGTACTGAAAGAAAAACTATGGTTTGTCACACTGTCTTGTTTATTTAAAAAATGTAATTTCACTACAGATAACACTGTATTACCACATATTAAGTGCTTAAGTATAGAATACAGATTTACTATCATTTTTAAACATTAAACAATTAGGTTAATTTATTGTGCAAAAAAAAGATCATTAAAGATTTTTATTAAATCCTTGAATTAAGGGAGAATATCACATTCGCTACATAATAGGTTAAGAATGGGGAACATATTGAGATAAATATCTTGAGGTGAGTTCTTAAGTATCACGGGATAAGTCCTGAGAAGTTAACTCTTGTCTTCATAAATAGGTTGTTTGCTGAGATGAGTAAATATTTGCCCAGATTTATTGGAACATTTTAATTTCCTAAAGCAACAATGAAGTTATTTATTGGTGTGCAGTCTTATACTCCTATGGAGGAATTTATTGGACTACACACATATGCTGATGTAAGAATTCTCAATTCTTATTGCCACCTTGTGGTTATTATCCAATAAGAGATGAAGTGTAGATTACTTATTTCAATGGAAGTGATCAGTTCAGATCTGCACCACTCCTTTATATGACATCATTGCATATTAAGTTTCCTGTCATGGTCATTTAAACCTCTGTAAGTGGCAGATTTTTCTTTAGTTTTTGTTAATGATTGTTTGGATGGGATAATGGCTGTGCAAAGCATTTAAGAATGTGGAGCTAACATTTTGGAGCACTGTAACAGAGACAAATAATAAGAGAATAATTAAGATTTTTTTATTCCACTTCTATCTAATCCAAGAGCAAACATTCTCAAATCAGATCAAGAGAAGAAATTCTATTTCAAAGTGAAATAATAAACAGAATCAGATATTGCCCTATTTACAAATTTACTTAATCTCGTGATTTAAAAAAGTTATTTCCTAGTTCATTTAGTTATATTAAATAGCTCAGAATATTGTGTAAGTATATAAGCAGAAATTTCTCCCCTAAGATTTCACACATTCTGCCTTAAGAGGAGAATATTATATCTGAAATTTTATTGTTTCAAACCAGTCCTTGTCCAATTCTTTGTACATATTGGGGGTGAAGTTTTGTTGTTAATGTCATTATCTGTCATACTTTTGAAATTTTAAATGATATCTTGGAATTTTTCCCACTTATAATTGTTTGAGCAAATTGTGAAGTTAAGAGGATTTAGAAAAGGAAAATGTGCAAAAAACTTTCCCTTTCAGTGTTTGGTAGACTCTCATATGCCCTACAATGCTGTTTTCAAGTCCTGTCCTGTATTTTTTTTAGCAATGAATTGTGAATTTCATAACATATGTATAAGTCAATTATATAACAAAATAGAAAAAATGCCATGAGTGGATAACTAGAAGTATATCATTGTAAAATTCTTATACCGATTCTGAAATGATATCAAATCAAATGAAGGTATATATAGATGAGTTACACTTGCATACAAGGTACACTAAAGCAAAAACCAATATCAGAAAACAAATAATTACAATTTACAAGTTATAGAAGAAGATAAAAATATGATTAATCGATCCAAATAAAAGCCAAAAGTTAGTAAAAATAAACAAGGCACAAATAGGTAAAAAAGATAAAAAATATAGTAATATGATTTAAATAATCTTAAACATGTGACTAATTATAATTCATGTAAATAGTATAAACAATACTTAAAGGAAGAGATTCTCTGAAAGAATTGAAAAACCAGACCCAAATTTATGTGGCCATCAAAATTGCATTTTAAATATAAACACATTGTTCAATATAAAGATATAAAGATATATAATGGTACCACTAATTGAAAGAAAGCTAAAATGGTTAAAATATTAATTTAGTATAAGAAATATCAGACCTCAGAGCAAAACATTGACACAGTTGATGTAAGACAGCAGGCCACAGGTTTGGAGATCTGATGACGGTTTCAGTGAATCCCCCAGGAGAAGCTGGCTGGCTGAAGTAGTGATGGAAATTCTCCTTACTGACTGCTGAAATCATCACTTCTCCTTTTAAGGCCTTCAACTGGTTGGATTAAACTTCTCTCACTGTTAAAGATAATCTTCTCAGCTGATTGTAGATGTAATCAGTCAGAGATGCCATCAATTTCCTGATGATTTAAATCCAAGAAATGTCCACTTAGAAACAATAAGGCCACTGCTTGCTTGACCAAACAACTGGACACTATAATCCAGCCTAATTGACACATGAAATTAACCTTCATGGATCTATACCTTAAACTGTTTAATTGTAGTAGTGTTTCTCTGTTCCTCCTTTAAGCTCTCTTAATTTTGCTTTTTATTTTTTGATTTTTTCCTTTTACACCCATAAAATGTCTATGGAATGTATTTGAATGAATATTTCATGTGTGTCATGGTAAAGTTGAATATTTTTATTAAGAATTTGGTCTCCAAATTGGATTGTAAACAATGGGATATCAGTAGGTATATAAAAAGTGAAATTTAGGAACTTCTGTTTAAATGTATTTTGTTGTCATTTTAATAAAATAACATTATTATTTACACATCACTTGCTACACAATGCTTTTCTACAAAACAAACATAATAAAATATCAATGCATAGTTGTGTAACAGGGAACAGAGTATTATTTGGCTGAAAATGCTATGTAAGAAAATGTTTTCAGAGAGAATAATAGTTTGCAAAGTAAAATGATTGACCATTTAAGTATCACATCAGCACCTCTGATAATAATAATGAGAATATTAACAGAATTTAGAATCCTGGTTATAATTATTAAAAATCATTTACAAAATTTACAAATCTAGAAATTGAAACTATTAGATTTTAGAAATTGAAACTGTTTTTTTTCTGCAACATTGCATGTGTTTGGGAAATTATCCAAGAGGGCAAATCATGTTGTCATACACTGTACCTATTGTACCTAATTGAAAGTTTAATATAGGGATACAGAGCAAAATATACAAAGCATGTATAAGAAAGTCTATTTTAAAACATAATTTCATTGTTTAATTTATAAATATATTGAAAGGATGCATTACAAGCGGTATATGTGGTAATAGAAAAAGGAAAGCTATTTTTGTTTCCTTGAAATAGAGAGTTTAATGCTTGCAAACTTGTCACCTTAATCTCAACAGAGCAGTATTTTTTCATTTTATAAATGATAATATTGGCTTTGAGTAATAATAACTGTATTTTACAATTTCTGTTGCCACATTAATTAAAAAAACAAGAAAGTTATCATTGTTCTCTTTCACTAACTACAGCTTTCTCAGATTCTTCTTTGTATTCAGCTTTCAGATGTCAATTTAGTCCATCAAAGCTGGAAATGTTAAGGAAAGTTAAATTTGAATCATATTTTTACTAATATCATCAAAATGAGAATGGCTTTAAATAATTATCCTATCTTTTTCTTGAATAAATATTTTCCTCATAATTTGCCTCACAGCCTCCTTTATTTGCTTGTTTCTAAGACTATAGATTATAGGATTAAGGAAAGGAGGCACTATAGAGTAGAACATAGAGGACATCATGTCCTGACTTGTAGATGAGTTGGAGTTTGGCTACATATGCAGAACAGTGCCTGAGCTAACAAAGAGGGTCAATACAAGGATGTGAAGGACACAGGTGGAAAAGGCCTTTCCTTGCTCTCCACTGGTTGGAAACTTGAGAACAGTGGAAAATATGCAAATATAAGACATGATAATGAAGACAAAGCAACTACCACCTATCAGCCACACAGAGATAAAAGTTAAAATTTCATTACTTAAGTTCTCAGAGTGGAGAGCTTCTGTAGAGAGGGCCTGATATAGAAGAAATGATGAACCACATTAGACTGACAGAAGGGCAGCTGGAATGTGTTTCCAGTGTGAATTCCAGAGTAGGCCAGACCACTGAGTACAGAGGCCAGAGTCATCTGGACATAGACCTGAGGGTTCATGATCACAGAATAGTGAAAGGACTGAGAGATGGCCACATAACAGTAGTGGGCCATGATGGTGAGGAACAGTACCACTATACAACCAAACAAAAGCACAAGGAAGATCTGCAATGCAGTCAACCCCGGAGATCACCCTGTTGTCAAGCAGGAAGATGACACATGCCTTGGGAATAGTGACAGAAATGTAGCATATGTCCAACACAGACAGATTCCTAAGGAAGAAATACATTGTGGTATGAAGTTTAGAATGAAATGTGATTACCATGATGAGAAGATTCCCCATCAGTGTTGCCAAATACATTAGTAGGAATAGCATGGTATGTGAGACTCTGAGCTCACACACATCAGAAAATCTTGTCAGTAGGAATTCAGTCACTGTGTTGGAGTTGGGAATGTTAGGAATATTTCCCTTGGCCATGAAGAATCAGACAAATAATCCTTAAGAAACATGAAGGTTCAACATATAGAAGGAATTAGCCTAAGGATATTTAGAGAATCACATTAATACATTTTTATTCTCTTAAGTTTGTTTTGGTCAGGAGGTTATAACCTAATGTTTCCTCTGCTCCTTTTGGTCTCCAGGATAGGAGATAGCAGTAAAACATAATCTTTAAAGACTTATGCCTATATTTGCATTTATTTCTATCACTTAATAGTTATAAAATGGATCTACTGGAAGTTAAAAGTTTGCTTGGAAGATTAAAAGATTTAATATAGGTAATTTCTATGCTTCCCTGTCTCATTAGTAATGTTCCATGAATGTTAATATTTATGATTATATGATGACTCTGCAGAATCTAAATAGAAATGGAAGGGTACTATTTATTCAGAACTTCTAAAAATGTTATAATCAATTATAATCCATTCCATGATGACTAAATATTCCCACTAAATGTTCTCATACATTTATTATTCTTATCCATGTACTTCTTGAATATAGATAGATGCTTAGTTTTCTCTGTTCAAAAAGAATCACTTGTAACTCTTGATAGGTAGATAATACCTGTGGGAAAAGTTTTATATATTAATAATATAATAATAATAAATTTAATGTATTTATTCTTCTGTTTTGTGTCAAAAACTGTTATGTTTTCTCATAAAATCTGAACCTATTTCAAAACTTGAATAAGGTAAAATATAAAGGCATTGCTTGATGTGTGTGGGTTCCTAATGGATGTTGTATCACATCTATTTCTTCATAAAGTTCCCTTTCACAACCGCTCTTAGTGAAACCCTTACTCAACCATCAAGTGCAGAATGTTTTCCTTTCAAGTTTCTTCAGCTGTCTACTTTCCTTGTTGCCCTGAAACCACAGAATATACTTTTCAGACTTGCTTATCTAGTGCTTGATAATTATCAGTGTTAATGCTCTCCACATGCTTGCCCTGTGCTCCCTTTTTTCCCTACAATTGTAACTACTTCTAGAGAAACTCTGCTTTCTGTAAGAAGGCAGGACACCTGTCACTTTTGGACTGACTCCTGATCCCAAGAGTAATAGCTTTTTCTCTCTTTGTTCCTCTTTATCTCTAGATCCTTCAAAAAACTGCTTCAAAAAATAGTTGTTGGGAAGCATCTGTGGCTCAAGCAATTGAGCTCCCATTTACCAAATGGAGATCCTGGATTAGATCTCCATGACCTCTTGGTAATTAAAAAAAAAAAAAAAAAAAAAAGGAAAAAGGCATCCCAGACCTGTGCAGCAAGGAGAGGTACAGGCCCATGAATGGCAAAAAAAAAAAAAAAAAAAAAACCACAACAACAACAACAAAAAAAAAACCATGAGGCAACCAGATAGGAAAAAAAAAAGTAATTGTCATTGTTTTATACCAAGAGGTTTACTGAAAACTTACTGATAGCATTGTATGATGAACCTGATTAAAATTGCTAAATTCAATATTTATCCTTAGCTCTAACCCACTTAAGCCAGCTTCACGTAGAAGTTGAGATGTTAAAAATAATTGCTTAATTTTTTCCTCACTAAATTCTGTATCAGACTACTTCTACCATATTACAAAAAATAAAGACATTTTAGGGTGCGTTACAAAAATGCACTAGGATTTCACAGTTGGAACACAGAGGGAACACATTTTATTTCACAATCACAAATCAATTGTTGGTTTTTAGCTTGAATTTATGTGTAGCAGAGCAGAGTTAAATCTGGGGGACTACAGGAGAATATTTGTTTTATAGCTTGACTCTGCCAGCTATTTGCTATATAGCTATGGAGAGCCTCATATACATTTTTGACTCTCAGTTTTCTACAAAATTTGTAAAAACATCTACTTCATGAATTTAATATATGTAAAATAGAAACTCTCAGAATAGTAGCAATGCTAATGAAAAATCAATAAGTACTAAAAATTTTTAAAAGTGGGGTTAAGCATTGCATTTCTTCCATCTCCAATTCATATTACTGTTATTTTTCATAAAAGCAAACAAAGAAGCAAAGGAAAGTGAGCACTATGAATTTGCTAATGCAATTTTCTGTTAGAAGAAGGATGATAGTGTAAAACTTCATACACAGGTAAATAGAGTTTGTAAACTGAGACTATTTTTAAATAGTACACAGGTTGCAGGAGGCTAACATAGAAAATAAACTTCTCCTGGGATAACTAGATTATTAAACATCAAACTGGAAAAGCAAATGATTTTTTGCCTTTTCTGCAAAGACTTGAAGAATTAGAGAGCATATTTTGAAAATTAATATAATCAATTGTTTATTTAATGATTGAGACATCCTTGTAATTGTTAATTTAATTATAACATCTTTAGAGATATTTTAGGCTGAATTATATGCAGACATTGTCTGCAAGCTGTGAAACTCAATTATGAAGTAATGTTTCATGGTTTTCATGATACGTTCTGAGAAATCCCTAGAATTGCACCTGAAGTATAAGGGTCACTTGCACACTTTATTTATATGACAAGGATTCACTTATTCACTATGTACAAATGACTGACTATAGCAGAGTGCTGGGTAAAGAGAAAATAATATGAAGATAATTTTTGAAATTATTAATTGATTCACAATATGTCAATCATTGTTTATATTCATTTTAGGTAAAACACATCCCATCAGAATTAGTTCTAAGTATAAACTTAAATTAGCATCCTGCATGTTGAAGCTCTGATCAGTGTATAGAGCTGCTTCCATCCCTGCTCCATCTGGTGCTGCAATCAGCTCAGTCTTTGCTTCCATTCACAGGAATCAATTCTGCTAAAATGGCTTGAATTTAGTTCATTATTACATTGAATGAATATGAAAAGGTTGTCTCATTGTACAAGTATTTTCTATATTTATATGTTTTAAAATAATAGTCCCTTTGACAGTTTCAAAAAATCAACTAAGCAATGGAGAAAATAAATTCAGTGATTGATTCTTGTAGGGAAGGGAAGGAAGAGAGAAATGAGTTAACACCAAAGTCTCAAAAGTTAATTTTGCTTTCAACTTACACTGGATAGACACATCAGGATTTCTAGTAAAGTTCCACCACTGCTTTATCTGGGGGCAAGGAAGAGCGGGCATGTTTAGTAGCAATGACTAACATCCTTTCTGGAAACTTTCTATTGTAACAATAGCTTTCAAGTTAATTTTATTTCCAAACAGTGGTCTCCAATGGTATCAGAGAAAACCCCTGGGAGCACAGACTTTGGCACCAATAACAACCAGTGTCCATAGGTAATTTCAAAGAAATAATTACTATTAAATGGTTAGGGAACAGAACCCAAATAAAATCTGTTCAAGAGCAGCATTTTTTTTTTCAAAATTTATTGAAGTATATCATTCATACACGAATATACATAATAAGTGTAGAGTAAAAGTTGTGAACATACAAAACAAGCATAACATCAGGCAGGGGTCCTATACATCAACCCACCACCAACATCTTGCATTGTTTTGAGACATTTCTTACAATATATGAAAGAATATTGTCAAAATATTAGTACTAACTAGAGTCCATATCTAACATCTGGTGTATTTTCCCCCACCCACACTATTATTTTTTAATATATTTTTCTTACAGCAGTTGTGAACTTACAAAACAATCACACACATATGCAGAATTCCCTAAAGGCACCACACCATTGTAGAATATTTGTTACAGATTATGAGATAATATCATCAGACTACCACCAACAACTATGGTCCCTAGTATATATTTGACACACTTTTTTTCATACTTTCCCATTATCAACACAGTATATCTTTGTCATAGATGAATGAATATAACAATATTGCTCTTAACCACAGTCCATATTTCACACCAATTGTATTTTCCCCATGCTTCTCCACATTCCCACCACCCTGAAATAGTGACGTACATCTGCTCTGACTCACAGAACAGCGCTCTTGTGCCTGTTCCATGAACCACATTCTCATCCACCTCTGGGTTCACTGTGTTATTCTGTCCCTAGATTATTCTCTAACTTTCTTTCAATTGATATTTACTCCCTAAACTGCCTTTTCCAGCCACAATTCCTTTTATAAACCAGCTGTTACTCTCTATAATGTGTTACCATCAACTCCATACATTTCCACACTTTACAGTAAAGTTAATTAAAACTTATACATGCATTAAGGATCAGTAGTTCTTCTCAACCCTCCTCTTATCTCCTAATGACCTATACTCTAGGTTTGCACTCTATGCATTAATTCTTCATATATAGTTTTATTAATGAGACAATGCAATATTTGTCCTTTTGTATCTGGCTTACCTCAGTATAATATCTTCAAGATTCATTCATGTTATCATATGTGTACCAATTTCATTTCTTCTTACTGCAACATAGTATTCTCTCTTATGTATATACCACATTTTGCTTATCCATTCATTGTTTTATGGACACTTGGGTTGTTTCCATCTTTTGGCTATTGTGATTAATGCCACTATAAACATAGATGTGCAGATGCCTGTTTGTGTCACTGTTTTCAGTTCTCCTGGGTATATTCCTAGTAGAGGAATTGATGGATCATATGGCAGTTCTATATTTGGCATCCTGAGGAACTGCCAAACTGTCTTTGACAGAGTCTGCACCATTTTACAAACCCACCAACTGTGAAGGAGTGTTCCTATTTCTCTCCAGCACTTATTGATTTC
Source organism: Tolypeutes matacus (assembly GCA_026826555.1). Lineage (NCBI taxonomy): Eukaryota > Metazoa > Chordata > Mammalia > Cingulata > Chlamyphoridae > Tolypeutes > Tolypeutes matacus. The sequence goes on from JAKSZT010054581.1 coordinate 276,408, forward strand.
TGTTTTTTTTAATTAATGCCCATTCTATGTGGTGTGATATGATATCCCATTGTTGTTTTGATTTGCATTTACTTAATAGCTAGTGATATGGAACATTTTTTCATGTGCTTTTTGACCATTTGTAATTCCTCTTTGGAAAAATAGCTATTTAAATATTATGCTCAATTGGATTACTTGGTCTTTTTTTAAACATATTATTTATTTATTTTTAAAAGATACTTATATTACATAAAATGTTACATAAAAAATATAAGGGATTCCCATATGCCCCACTCCCCAGACCTCCCACTTTTCCCCACTTTAACAACTTCTTTCATTAGTATGGTACATTCATTGATATGGATGAACACATTTTGGAGCATTGCCACTAAGCATGGACTACAGTTTACATTGTAGTTTACACTCTCTCCCACTCAATTCTGTAGGCTCTGACAGGATATATAATGGCCTGTATATGTCACCAGAATCTTTTTCCCTCTCTTGACTTCAGCACCTCCAGTGGTCACTGTCTCCACATCAATGATATAATTTCTTCCATTACTGTAATCGCAATAATCTACAGTAGAATATCAGTAAGTCTACTCTAGTCCATATTTTATTCTGCAACCCTGAGGATTCAGGGGTGGTGATGCCCACTCCACCTCTAATTGAGAGTGGACTTTGATCTCATATGGCTGATGAATGGGACTGTCTTGCTTGCAGTTACCCAGATTACCATTTTTAACATCTTGCCACATTTTTATCATTCTGTCATCTATCTATCAATCTTTCATCATCATCATTATCATCATATTATCTATTTCTACATGTCTGACTGTCTACCTATCTCTCTCTTTATAAACATTTGTGAGTATGTCATGTATATCATGTTCCTTTTATATTTAATACCTCTGTCATAATATCATAGCTACTAAATCAATTATTACATATTGGGTTGGCTTAAAGGATGTACGTTTATGGTCTCATGGTTTTGAGCCTAGGAGAAGTATAAGATCAAAGCTTCAGTAAGGTAATACTTTCTCCCAAAAAACAGTGGCATTTTGGATTGGCTGCCAATGATCCTTGGGTTCTTAGTTTTTCAGTCACATGGCAGTGAACATAGCAAAGTATTTTCCTCTATCTTCTGGTTCTATTGACTTACAGCTTCTCCTAATCCAGAAGGCGTTACTTCAAAAAGTAGCCAGTAACACTTGATACCACCATGTACATTTCTTAAGCATGAGGACATTAACTTATGTAACTGCCTTAACTTCAGTTATCAAGTTCAAGAAATTTAACATTGATATAAAGTTACAGTCTATATTCCAATTTTTCCATGTATCCCAATGATGTCTTTTTTTTTTTTTTTTTTTTATGGGTAAAAATCAAAATTCTCACAATACATACAAACATTTGCAAAATGATATATAAATATATATGCATATATGTGTATTTGCTTACAAAAATGTTATTTATATATATGGTGGATCTAGATATCTGGGGGAGGAGGAGTATGCTAGAGTTCTTTAGGATTTGTATGATTTTGTAACTTGTCCTTTAAGTTTGAAAATATTTCAAAATAAAGGTTTTTTAAAAATTAACAAAATAAAATAAATAAAATAAAATAACATAAAAAAAAAAAAAAGTAGCCAGTAATATGTTTAAGACACAATTTCAGTTGGGCCACACTTCAGCTAAAATAACATCTTTAAAAGTTCCTATATACAGTGGGTTTGTGCTCACAAGAATGGATTAAGGATTAAAACATACTTCATTTTTTTGAAGGGGGAGGATAATACATCCTACCACCTCTTATAAGGACCACATTAAAAACAATTATCAAATTCAAGAAACCTAACATTGATAAAATGCACACAGTTTACATTTCAATTTTTTCAATTGTCCCAATAATGTTACTTGGACATTATGTTCCCCATTATTAGGTTTTGTCCAGGATCTATTTAATTTTCATTGTCTCAGCTCTTTCTCTTTTTCTATTGTGGTAAAATGCATACAACATAAAATTTTCTATCTTAACCATTCCCAAGAATATGATTTTATAGCACTAATTACATTTGCAATGTTGTGCTATGATCAAAACTATCCATTACAGACATTTGATCACCCCAAAGAGTCTGCACCAATTGTGCATCAACTCCCCATTCACCCTCTTGCCCACCCCAGTGATAAGTACTCTACTTTCTGTTTCTGTGCATTTGAATGATACTAGTTATTTCATATAAGTGGATTCATTTATTCATTGTCCTTTTATGTATGGCTTATTGATGTGTGCTATTTCTCTTTCACACATAACTAATGAAAAAAAAACTTTGGTTTGTCACACTGTCTTGTTTATTTAAAAAATGTAATTTCTCTATAAATAACACTGTATTACCACATATTAAATGATTAATTATGGAATACTGATTTACTATCTTTTTTAAACCTTACACAAATAGGTTAATTTCTTGCTCTGAGACCATTGTGCAAAAAATGGTGATCAAACACTTTTTATTAAATCCTTGAATCAAGACAGAACATCGTATTTATTACCTAATAAGTTAAGAATAGGGGACACATTGAGACAAATATCTTGAGATGATTTCTTAAGTGTCATGGAATAAGGCCTTATAAGCTAACTCTTGTCATCATAAATAGTCTTTTTGTTGAAATGAACAAGTATTTGTCCAGATATATTGGAAAAATTTAATTTCCTAAAACAACAATGAAGTATTTATTGGTCTGCAGTCTTAACCTTCTGTGGAGGAATTCATTGAAATACACACATATGCTGATGTGGGAATTTTCAGTTCTCATAGCCACATTGTGGTTATTATCCAATAAAAGATGAAGTGTACATTATTTATTTCAATGGCAGTAAACAATTCAGATCCACACCACTCCTTTATCTATTATAATTTTATATTGCTTCCTGTCATTGTCATTTAAACCTCTGTAAGTGACAGGTTTTCCTCTATTTTTTGTTAGAAGATTGTTTGGATGGGACAGTAACTATACAAAGCATTTAAGAATGTAGAACTCACACTTTGGAGCAAATAATAAGAGAATAATTAAAATCAATTTTAAAATAATTAAAAAATTAAAATCAGAGTTTATTTTTGTTCCACTTCTATGTAATCCAAGATCAAACATTCTCAGATCAGATCAAGAGGATAAATTTTATTTCAAATTAAAGTAATAAACAGAATCAGGTATTGCCCTATTAATGAATTTAGCTAATCTCTTGATTTTAAAATGTTATTGTCACGTTCATCAGGTTATATTAAATAATTCAGAATATTGTGTAAGGAAGTAAGCAGAATACTTTCCCCTTAGATTTCACATGTTCTATCTTAAGAGGACAATATTATATCTGAAGTTTTGTTGTTTCAAATCAGCCCTTGTGCAATTCCATGTACATATTAGGGGTAAAGTTTTGTTGTTAATGTCATTATCTGACATAATTTTGAAATTTTAAATCATATCATGGGATTTTTTTCCCACTTATCATTGTTTGAGTAAATTATGAAGTTAAGAGGATTTAAAATAGGGGAAAGTGGCATAGATTTCCTTTTCAGTGTTTGTTAAACTCTCATATACCCCATAAAGGCATGTTCAAGCCCAAACCCCCAGTCCTGTGGATTTAGTAGCAATGAATTGTGAGTTTCATAACATATATATGCGAAATATATGACAAAAATAGTCCAAAAGCCATGAGTGAATAACTGGAAGTATATTATTGTAATATTCTTACACTGATTCTGAAGTGGTATCAAATCAAACGAAGGTAAATATAGATGAGTTACACTTGCATGCAAGGTACCCTAAAGCAAAAACCAATATCAGAAAACAAATAACTACAATTAACAACTTATAGAAAAAGATAAAAATATGATTAATTAATCCAAATGAAAGCCAAAAATTATTAAAAATAAACAAGGTACAGATAGATAAAAAGAAAAAAAACAATATGATTTAATTAATCTTAAACATGTGAAAAATTATAATTTATGTAAATAATATAAACAACAATTAAAAGGAAGAGATTCTCTGAAAAAATTGAAAAGCAAGACCCAAATCTATGTGGCCATCAAAATTGCATTTTAAATATAAACACATTGTTGAAAATAAAGAAAAAATGATATATAATGGTAACAGTAATTTAATGAAAGCTGAAATGATTACATATTAAGATAATATCAGAAAAATTAAACTTCATAGCAAAACATTGACAGAGATAATATAAGACAGCAGGCAGTAAAGTTGGAGATCAGATGATGGTTTTGTTGAATTCCCCAGGAGAAGCTGACTGGCTGAAGTAGTGATGGAAATACTCCCCTCTGACTACTGAAATCTTCACTTCTCATTTTAAGGCCTTCAACTGGTTGGATCAGACTCATCTCATTGTTGAAGACAAGCTATTCAGTTGATGGTAGATATAATCAGCCTTAGATGCAATTTCCTCATGATTTAAATCCATGAAATATCCACTCAGTAACAATAAGGCCACTGCTTGCTTGACCAAACAACTGTACACTATAATCTAGCCTAGTTGACACATGAAATTAAAGTTCACAGAGCTATACCTTAAACTGTTTAATTGTGGTATTGCTTCTGAATTTCTCCTTTTAGTTCCCTTAAATTTGCTTTTTATATTGTGATTTTTTCCTATACTCATACAATTTCTATGGAAATTATTTGAATGAATATTTCAAATGTGTCTTGGTAAAGTTGAATACTTTTAATAAGTATTTGGTCTCCAAATTAGAATGTACACAATGGGGTACCAATCGATGTGTGAAGAGTGAAATGTAAGAACTTCTGTTTAAAAGTATTTTGTTGTTATTTTAATAAAATAACAATATGTAGAAAAACACAATGCTTTTCTACAAAGCAAACATAATAACATATAAATGCATAGTTGTATATGAGGGAACAGAGTATTATTTGACTTAAAGTTCTATATAAGTGAAAGAAAGTTTTCAGAGAGAATAATAGTTTGCAAAGTAAAATATTTGTTCATTTAGTTATCACATCAGCACCTTCTGATAATAACAATCATAAAATTAACAGAAGTGAGACTCTTGGTTGTAATTATTAACAATAATTTACAAAATTTACTTATCTAGAAATAGAAGCTGTCAGATTTTAGTGAATTTTTCTTCAAGATTGCATGTGTTTGGGAAATTATCCAATACAGCAAATCATCTGTCATAACTGTAGATACTGTGCCTAATTCAAAGTTTAATATAGGGACATGGGCTGTAATATATGAAGCATCTATAAGAAAGTCTACTTAAAAACATAATTTCATTGTTTTATCTTGTAAATATTTAGAAAGGATGTATTAGAAGCAATAAATGTAATAATAGAAAACCTATTTTTGTTTCCTTGAAATAGAGAGTTTTATGCTTGCAAATGTGTTATCTTAATCTTAAACTTTCTCAACATAGTAGTGTTTTTTCATGTTATAAATGCTAATATTGCCTTTGAGTAATTATTATATTTTACAATTTCTTTTGCCACATTAATAAAAAACAGGAAAGTTATCATTGTTCTCTTCCACTAACCACAACTTTCTCAGATTATTTCTTTGCATTCACTTTCAATGTCAATTTGGGTCACTAAATGGGAAATATGAAACAAAGTTAATTTTGAATCATATTTTAACTCATGTCATCAAAATGGGAATGGATTCAAATAATTATCTTATCTTGTTCTTTATAAGCATTTTCATAATTCTCCTTACAGCCTCCTTTATCTATAAAGCTTGTTTCTAAGACTATAGATTATAGGATTAAGGAAAAGAGGGACTATAGAGTAGAACATAGAGGAAATCATGTCCTGCCTTGTGGGTGAGTTGGAGGTTGGCTTCACATACAGATAGCACTTGAGTTAACAAAGATGGTTACCAGGATGTGAGGGACACAGGTTGAAAAGGCCTTCCCTCGCTCTTCACTGGTTGGAAACTTGAGCACAGTAGAAAATATGCTAATATAAGACATAATGATGAAGACAAAGCAACCACCAGCAATAACCACCACAGAGATAACAATTAAAATTTCATTCCTTAATATCTCAGAGCAGGAGACCTTCAGAAAAGAGGGGATGTCACAGAAGAACTGATGGACAGCATTAGACTGACAGAAGGGCAGCTGGAAAGTGTTGGCAGTGTGGACTACCGAGTAGGCCAGACCACTGAATACAGAGGCCAGAGTCATCTGGACACAGACCCAAAGGTTCATGTTCATAGGGTAGTGGAGGGGCTGGCAGATGGTCACATAGTGGTCATGGGCCATGATGGTGATGAACAGCAGCTCTGTATAACCAAATAAAAACACAAGGAAGATCTGCAATGCACATCCAGCAAAGAGACTACCCTGTTCTCAAGCAGGAAGGTGACACATGCCTTGGGAATAGTGACAGAAATGAAGCACATGTCCAAAACAGACAGATTCCTAAGGAAGAAATACATGGGGATGTGAAGGTTTGAGTCAAAGCTGGTTACTGTGACAATGAGAAGATTCCCCATCAGGGTTGCCAAGTATATTAGTAGAAATAGCATGGCATGTAAGACTCTGTACTCTCACACATCAGAAAATCTTGTAAGCAGGACTTCAGTCACTTTGGAGGAGTTGGGCATCTTAGGAACATTTGCCTTGGCCATGAAGAGTCAGACAAATAATCCCCGAGAAACATGGAGGATCTACGTGTAGAAGGAATTAACCTAAGGACATTTATTGAATCATATTAATATATTTTTATTCTCAAGTTTGTTTTGGTCAGTAGGTTCTAACAAAATGTTTGCTCTTGCTCCTTTTCTTCTCCCTGCTTTTGACACTTGCTTCCAGGATAAGAGTAGCAGTAAAATATAATCTTTAAGGGCTTATGCTTATGTTTGCATATATTTCTATTACTTACTAGTTATAAAATGGATTTATTGGAAGTTAAAGGTTTGCCTGGAAGATTAAACAAATTAATATAGGTAATTTCTATGCATCCCTGTCTCATTAATAATTTTCCATGAATGTTAATATTTATGATTATATGATGATCCTGCGGGATCTAAGTAGAGATGGGAGAATACTATTCATTAGAACATCTAAAAATTTTATAATCAATTATAATCCATTCCATGACCACTAAATGTCCTCATACATTTCTCATGCTTCTCCATGTGCTCCTTGAATTTACTTAGGTGCTTAGTTTCCTCTGTTCAAAAAGAATCATTGTATAGTTCTTGATAGGTAGATAATACCTGTAGGGAAAAGTATTTATATATTAATAATATCAGCTTCATTTAATTTAATGTATTTATTCTTATATTTTGTGTCAAATGCTTTTATGTTTTTCCCATAAAATCTGAACCTATTTCAAAAGTTGAATAAGGTGAGATATAAAGTCATTGCTTGATGTGTGTGTTTTTAATGGATGTTGTATCACACCTATTTCTTCATAAAGTTCTCTTTCACACTCTTAGTAAACCCTTACTTAACTCTCAAATACAGAATATTTTCCCCTGAATTTCCTACAGCTGTCTGCATTCTTTGCTGCCTTGAAATGGCAGAATGTACTTTCCAGACTTACTGATCTAGCACTTGTTAATACTCAGTGTTGAAGCATTCCTGCTCTGCTGTTCCCGTTTTCTCCTGACAAATGTAACTACTTCTAGAGAAGCTCTGCTAACTGTAAGAAGGCAGGATGCCTGTCACTTTCAGACTGACCTCCAGATCTCAAGAATAAAAGCTCTCTCTTTGTTTCTCTTTATTTCTAGGTCCTTCAAAAAATTACTTCAAAATTTAGTTGTAGTTTTATACCAAGAAGTTTACTGAACACTTACTGATAGCATTGTATGATGAACCTGATTAAAACTGCTAACTTCAAAATGTATAGGAAGCTCTTTCCATTTAAGCCTGCTTCATGCAGAAGTTAAGATGTTAAAAATAATTGCTTAATTTTTTTCCTCATTAAATTTCATATCAGACAACTTCTACCATATTACAACAATGCAACAGGATTTTATAGTTGGGACACAGAGTGATCACATTTTATTTCACAATCACCAATCAATTGTTGGTTTCTAGCTTGAATTTATAATATTTAAGCAGAGCAGAGTTAAATCTTTGCTGACTACAAGAGAATATATGTTTTATATCTTGACTCTGCCATTTATATTCTATGTAACTATGGAGAGCCTTACATATATTTTGACTCTCTGTTTTCTTTTCTGCAACATTTATAGAAACACCTACTTCATGAATTTAATATTTGTAATATAGAGATTCTTATAACAGTACCTATGCTAATGAAAAATAAACCAATAAGTACTAAGAGTTTTTAAACATGGGGTTAAGCACTAACTACATCCAACTCCAATTCATATTACTGTTATTTTTCACAAAACAAACAAAGAAGTAAAGGAATGCCGGCACTATGAATTTGGTAATGCAATTTTCTGTTAAATGGATGACACTATAAAATTTTATACGCAGGTAAACAGATTGTAAAACAGAGACTATTCTTAAATAGTACACAGGATGCAGAAGGTTAACTCAAAAAGTAAAGCTTTCCTTGGATAACTAGATTATTACACATCAAATTGTAAAAGCAAATGATTTTTTGCTTTTTCTGTAAAGACTTAAACAATTAGAAGACATATTTTGGTAATTAATGTATTCATTTCTTCATTTATTGATTCAGACATCCTTGTAAACTTTAATTTATTTATACTATCTGTATTTAAAGATATTTTAGGGTGAATTATAGGCAGGTATTTGTCTGGAAGCTGTGAAACTCAGTTATGAACTAATGTTTCATGGTTTTATTATGTTCTGAGAAATCCCTAGAATTGCACCTGAATTATACAGAGTCATGGACATACTTTATTTATATGACTATTCTCTTATTCACTAAGTACATCTGACTGAATATAACAGTGTGCAAGGTAAAAAGAAAATAAAATGAAAATAATTATTGAAATTTTAATTGATTCACATTAATATACATAAATCATTGCTTATATTAATTGATTCACAATAATATACATCAATCATTGTTTATATTTTTTTTAGGTAAAATACATCCCATCAGAACTAGTTCTCAGAAGATGTGGCTCAAGCAGTTGGGCTCCCGTTTACCAGATGGGAGGCCCTGGATTCAATTCCCGGGGGGCCTCTTGGTGAAGGCAAGCTGGCCCGTGTGGTGCTGTGAGCTGACACAGCAAGATGATGCAACAAAGGAAGACAAGCAGATACAGAAAAACCTACAACAAACAGACACAATGAGCACAAGCAGCAAGGGGGAGGATAAATAAATAAATAAATAAATAAATAAATAAATAAATAAATAAAATCTTGTTTTTAAAAAAGAATTAGTTCTAAGTATAAACTTAAATTAGCATCCTGGATATTGAAGCTCTGATCAGTGTACAGAGCTGATCCTGTCCCTGCTCCATTTGGTGCTGCAGTCAGCTCAGTCTTTGCTTCCATGTACAGCTATCAATTCTGCTAAAATGGCTTGAATTGAGTTTATTGTTATATTGAATAAAAATGAAGTGGTCATCTCATTGTACAAGTATCTTCTATATTTATATATATTTAAATAATAGTCTCTATAACAGTTTCAAAAATCAACTCATCAATGGAGGACATAAAAGGAGGTGATTCTTGGAGGGAGGGGAAGGAAGAGAGAAAGAAGAGTTTATAACATCAAAGTCTAAAAAGTTAATTTTGTTTTCTTCTTGCACTGGATAGATACATTGGGATTTCTGATAAAGTTCCACTGCTGCTTTACCTGGGGCCAAGGATGAGCAGGTATATTTAGTAGACATGACCACCATCCTAATTGGAAACTTTCTATTATAAAAAGAGCTTTCGGGTTAAATTTTATTTCCAAACAGTGGTCTCCAAAGGCATCAGAGAAAGCCCCTGGGAGCACAGGCTTTGGCACCAATAATAGCCAGTGCCCAAAGGCAATTTCAGAGAGATAATTCATTCTAAATTGTTAAGGAAAAAGACCCCAGTAAAATCTACCCATGAACAGCACTTTAAAAAAAATTATTGAAGTATATCATTCATACAGGAAAATACATTTACAATAAGTGTATAGTAAATGTTGTGACATTACAAAACATATATAACATCATACAGGGGTCCCATACATCAACCTACTACCAACACCTTGCATTCTGAGTCATTTGTTACAAATTATAAGAGTATCATCAAAATCTTACTGCTAACTGTATTCTTTATCTTACATTTGGTGTATTTTTCCCCCAACTCACCCTATTATTATTTTTTAAAAAATACTTTTATTACAGAAGTTGTGAACTTACAAAACAATCATTCACATGTGTAGAATTCCCAAACACCCCTCATCAATGCACCATACCATGGTGGAACATTTGCTACATATTATGAGATAATATCATCAGACTACCACTATGAACCATGATCCATAGCATATATTTGACACACTTTTTTCATACTCCCCAATTATCAACACAGTATATTTTTGTCATAGATGCATGGATATTACAGTATTGCTGTTAACTACAGTCCATAGGTCAATTCTATTTTTCCCATGTTTCTCCATATGCACACCACTCTGCAATAGTGACATACATCTGCTCTAGCTCACATAAGGACACTCTTGCATCTGTATCATCACCCACAATTCTTTTCCATCTCTGTGTTCACTGTGTTATTCCATCCCTAGATTATTCTCTAGCTTTCTTTCAATTGATATTTACATCCCTAGACTACCCTTTCCATCCACATTCCCATTTATAAACCAGCTGTTACTATACTGTGTTAACATCGACTCTATACATTTCCACACATTTACAGCAAAGTTAATTAAAACTTCTACATACATTAAGAATCAGTTGTCCTACCCCTCTCTCCTCTTATCTCTTAATAACCTATACTCTTGGTTTTAACTCCATTATTTCTTCATACTTAGTTCATATTAATGAGACCATGAAATATTTGTCCATTTGTGTGTGGCTTACCTCAATTAGCATAATGTCTTCAGATTCATCATGTTATCATATGTGTCCCAATTTCATTTCTTTTTACTGAAGCATAGTATTCCATCATATGTAAATATCACATTTTGCTTATCCATTCTTTGGTTGGACACTTGGGTTGTTTCCATCTTTTGTCAATTGTGAATAATGCTGCTATGCATATTGGTGTGCAGATGCCTGTGTCACAGTTTTCAGTTCTTCGGGATATATTCCTAGTAGAGGAATTGCTGTATCATATGGCAGTTCTATATTTAGCTTTCTGAGTAACTGCCAAACTGATTTCCACAGAGGCTGCACCATTTTACAACCCCACCAACAGTGAAGGAGTGTTCTTATTTTTCTTCATCCTCTCCAGCACTTATTGATTTCTGTTTTTTAAAACATAATGGACATTCTATGCAGTGTGAGATGATATCACATTGACGTTTTGATTTGTATTTCCCTAATAATTGTTGAGATGGAATAATTTTTCACGTGCATTTTAGCCATTTATATTTCCCCCTTGGATAAATGTCTATTTTAAATCTTTTGCCCATTTATAAATTGGGTTTCTTGCTTTTTTATTGTTGAGTTGCATGATCTCTTTATATAGAATGTAAATCAGACCCTTATTGGAGATATGGTTTTCAAATATTTTCTCCCATTGACTGGGCTGCCTTTCCACCTTCTTAATGAAGGCCTTTGAATCACAGAATGGTTTAAGTTTGAGAACGTCCAATTTGTCCATGTTTACATTCATGGCTTGTGTTTTCAGTGTAAGGTTTAAAGATATACCACCTACCACTGGAACTCAAAGATGTTTTCCTACATTTTCTTCTAGGAGCATTATTGCTCTTGCTTTTATATTTAGGTTTTAGATCCATTTTGGATTAATTTTTGTATAAGGTGTGAGTTAGGGGTCTTCTTTCTTTCCTTTAGTTATGGATATCCAGTTCTCCCAATACCATATATTGAATAGACTGTTGTGCCTGAGCTGGGTGAGTTTGACAGGCTTCTCAAAACTCACTTGATCATAGATGTGAGGGTCTGTTTCTGAACCATCAATTCAGTTCCATTGGTCTATGTGTCTATCTTTATGCCAGTACCATGCAGTTTTTACCACCGTAGCTAGGCAATATGATTTAAAGTCGATGTGAGAGACCTCTAACTGTTATTCCTTTTTTAAGATGTTTCTGGCTATTTGGGACCCCATACCCTTCCAAATTAATTTGATAATTTTGTTTTCCATTTCTTTGGAAAATGTTGGTGGCATTTTTTTTAAATCAAGATGGCATTGTATCTATATATTAACTTGCGCAGAATTGACATCTTAATAAAATTTTGTCTTCTGATCCACGAGCATGGAATGTTCTAATTATTTAACTTTTTGGTTTCTTTTAACAATGTATTGTAGTTTTCTGAATTCAAGTGCTTTACATCCTTGGTTAAGTTTATTCCTAAATTTTAAATTCTTTTAGTCACTATTGTAAATGGATTTTTTTCCTGACTTCCTCCTCAGATTGTGTATTACTAGTGTATAGAAACACCACTGATTTTTGCATATTGATATTGTATCCTGACACTCAACTGAAATTGTTTATTAGTTTTAGCAGCATTTGTGTAGGTTTTTCAGGACTTTCTAGGTATAGGACCATATCATTTTTGAATAACGAAAATTTTACTTCTTCCTTTCTGATTTGGATTCCTTTTATTTCTTTTTCTTGCCTGATTGCACTAACTAGAACATCTACCACTATATTGAACAGCAGTAGTGACAGTAAATATCCTTGTCTTGTTCCTCATTCCAAAGGGAAAGCTTTCAGTCTTTCACCATTGAGTACAAATTTATTTGTGGGTTTTTCACAATATTTTGTAGTATTTTTATCAAGAAAAGATGCTGTATTTTGTCAAATGCCTTTTCTGCATCAATCAATAACATCATGTGATTTTTCTTCTTTGATTTATTAATGTGGTGTAATACGCTGATTGAACCACCCTTGCGTGCCTTACATAAAACCCACTTGATCATGATGAATAATTCTTTTAATGTTTGTTGGATTCGATTAGCAAGTATTTTGTTGAAGAATTTTGCATCCATATTCACTAGGGAAATGGGTCTGTAATTTTCCTTTTGTAGTATCTTTATCTGTCTTTGGTATTAGGGTGATATTGGCTTCATAGAATGTGTTTAGGAGATTTCATTCTTCAATTTTTGGAAGAGCTTGAACAAGATTGGTATTAAATCTTCTTTGAATGCTTAGTAGAATTCACCTGTGAAACCATTTAGTCCTGGGCTTTTCATTTTGGGGAGTTGTTTGATGGCTGTTTCAACCTCTTTACTTGTGATTGTTGAGGTCTTCTATTTTTTTGTGAGAGTCTGTGTAGGTTGTTCATATATTACTGGGAATTTTTCCACTTCATCTACATTGTCTAGTTTTTTGACATACAGTTCATCATAATATCCTCTTATGATCTTTGTTTTCCTATGGGGTCAGTAGTAATGTCCTCATTTTAATTTTATTTATTTATTATTTATTTATTTATTTATTTATTTATTTATTTATTTATTTATTTATTTCTCCCACCCCCTTGTTGTTGTTTGCACTTGCAGTATGTGCTTGTCTTCCTTGTTTCTTCAGGAGGCACCAGAAGCTGAACCCGGAACCTCTGATGTGAGAGGGAGGTGCCTAATTGCTTGAACCACCTCCACTCCCTAATTTTCATTTTTTATTTCATATATTTGCATCTTCTCTTTTTATTTTTGTCAGTCTAGCTGAGGGTTTTTGATTTTGTTAATCTTCTCAAAGTACCAAATTTTGGTTTTCTTTCTTTCTTTTTTTCCTTCTGGTACTTAATTTCACTTATTTCTGCACTGATCTTTGTTACTTCATTGCTTCTACTTGCTTTGGAATTATTTTGCAGTTCTTTTTCTAGTTCCTCCAGCTGTGTAATTAGGTCATTAATTTAAACTCTTCTTTTTTAATATAAGGATTGAGGGATATAAATTTCCCTCAACACTGCCTTTGCTGCATCTCTTTTTTTTTTTTTTAAGATTTTATTTATTTATTCATTTATCTCCCCCTTGCTGCTTGTGCTCGCTGGGTCAGCTAACCACGCCGTGCAGGCGGGCTTGCCTTCACCAGGAGGCCCCTGGAACCGAACCCGGGGCCTCCCATATGGTAAACGGGAGCCCTACTGATTGAGCCACAGCCGCTTCCCTGCTGCATCTCTTAAGTTCTGAAATGGTGTATTCTCATTTTCATTTGTCTTGAGATATTTATTGATTTTCCCCTCAAATTTTTTCTTTGACTCAAGGATTATTTAAGAGTATGTTGTTTAATCTCCATATATTTGTGAATTTTCCCTTTTTCTGCCTCTTTTTGATTTCCAACTTTATTCTATTATGTTCAGAGAAACTGCTTTGTATAATTTCGATCTTGTTGAATTTATTGAGATCTGCTTTGTTACCCAACTTATGATGTGTCCTAGAGAAAGATCCATGAGCACTTGATAAGAATGTATATCCTGCTGTTTTGGGGTGCAGTGTTCTATATATGTCTATTAGGTTTAATCCTAATAGAAACTCTGTTTCTTTATTGATCCTCTGCCCAGATGTTCTATCCAATGCTGAGAGTGGTGAATTAAAGTCTCCAACTATTATTTTAGAGACATCTATTTCTCCCTTCAGTTTTACAAGTGTATGTCTCATGAATGTTCAGGCATCCTGGTTAGGTATATATATGATTATTATTTCTTCCTAGTGCATTGCTTCTTTTATTTATATATAATGCCTTTCCTTGTCTCTAATAGCATTTTTGCTTTTAAAGTCTATTTTATCTGATATAATATAGGTACTCCAGCTTTTTTTTTTTTTTTTGCTCACTACTTGTGTGGGGTGTCTTTTTCCATCCTTTCAATCTCAACCTATTCATAACCTTGGATCTAAAGTGAATCTCTTATAGACAGTATATAGATGGCTCATATTTTCTTATCCATTCCACTAGTATGTGTCTTTTGATTAAAGAGTTTAATACATTAATGTTCAATGTTATTAGTGTGGAGGCAGTTCTTATATCACCTATTTTTACCTTTGCATTTCATCTGTCACATTTTATTTTCACCACTCTTTTGACACTTTTATTTACTTTTACTGATATAATCTTCATTTCTAGACTCTCTTCCAAGCCTCTCTCTCTCCTGTCTTTTCTTTTCAGGCTGCAGCACACATTTTAGTAATTCCTGCAAAGCCAGGCTCTTTGTTATAAACTCTCTCCCTGTTTATCTGTGAATATTTTAAACTCACCATCATTTTTGAAAGACAATCTTGCTGGATATAAGGCTCTTGGCTGGAAGTTTTTCTCTTGCAATATCTTAAATATATCATACCAGTGCTTTCTTGCTTCCATGGTTTCTGATGAGAAATCAGCACTTAATCATAGTGGGTATCTCTTGTATGTGATGCACTGCTTTTCTCTGGCTGCTCTCAGAATTCTCTTTGTCATTGGCATTTGACATTCTGATTTGTGTTTTTAGAGTTAGTCTATTCAGATTTATTTGGATGGGAATATGTTGTGCTTCTTGGACACAGATACCTATTGTCCTTCAATAAGGCCGGCAATTTTCCTACCATTATTTCTTCACATATTCCTTCTGCCCCTTTTCTCTTCTCTTCTCCTTCTGGGACACCCATGACACATATATTTGCACATCTCTTGCTGTTGTTTAGTTCCCTGAGACCTTCAAGTTTTTCCATTATTTTCTTCATTTGTTCTTTTCTATATTTGCTTTCAGAGGCCATGTCTTCAAGCTCTCCAATCATTTCTTCTGCCTAATCAAATCTGCTATTATAGGATTCCAGTGTCTTTTTAATTTCATTTATTCCTACTTTCATTCCCATAAGCTTTGCTCTTTTTCTATGTATGCTTTCGAGTTCTTCTTTGTGCTCACCCAATATCTTCTTGATATCCGTAATCTCTTTAGCCATCTCATTGAACTTATTAAGATTTGTTTGAACATCTATGATTAATTTTCTCAACTCCTTTATGTCTTCTGTAGGCTTATCTTGTTCCTTTAAATGGGTCATATCTTCCTCTTTTTTTCATATGGGTTGTAATTTTTTTTTTTTTTTTTTTTTTTTGGTTTCTTGGCATCAGGCTTATTAGATGTATTTATTCTGGGGGCAGTTTAAGGTTTTCTTGCCTTTCTTCCTTGCTGACTATGTAGTAGGAGTCAAGGATGTATTTGGTACTGCAAGCTGTGGAGGCTGAAGCTGCCCAAGTTGCCCCAGAGACTGATGAACCTTCTCCTACATTTCTCCTTTCCCAGGGATAGGGACAGAGTCACAGTTGTGTGCAATAATCCAAATTGTGCATGCCAAGACAATCTGGGATGCCTGGAGAGACTGATGAAGATTCATAGCCCTTCTTCCCCTGCCTGAGCTATGGATAGAGCTGCAGGTATGGGTAGCAAGGTATGCTATGTGGGTCCAAAATGACGGTAGTTGCCCAGGTAGACTGACATAACTTTGGCCTCCCTCTCCAACAGGGATAGGGATGGACCCTCTGGTCTGCCCAACAATCTAATTTGTGTGTGCTGAATGCACCTGCAGTAGCCTTAAGAGGCTGAGGGAGTGCTCTCCCTTCTGCCCTTTAGGTGGTGGGAATAGAACCACTGATGCCCAACAGTTCAGTCCATGGAGGCTGAAAGTGCCTGCTGTTGCCCAGAAAGGATGATGAAACACCAGTTTCCTCCTATCCTACAGAGTTGGAGGGGTGGGGATGGAATTGAAGACACTCAACCAACCAGTTTGTGTGGGCTGAAAATGCTTGCATTTGCCCAGAGAAGCTGAGGAAACACAGCTCCTCTACTATCTTATTGTAGTGTCAGGATGGAGCCCCAGGGGTCCGACTCTTCAGTCTGTGCCATCCAAATGTACCTGCAGTTACCCTGAGAAAGTAGTGCAGGTCCCCCAGCTTCCTCCCTGTTAGAGTTGGGGCTGGAACCTAGGCTAGACCTGCAGTCTGATCTGGGTGGAAAGAAGCTGGTCCCTAACTTCATTGTGATTTTCAGTCAGACCCTCTTCCCCTTATGCCAGGGGCAGAGTTAAAATGGTGGCTACCATCCTCTTTCTAACAGGGACAGGTTCAAACTTCAGCTCTTCTTAGGGTTATACTTTAGCCAGCTGAATTTAATAATTCGTAGCTGAAGTTGGTGCCCAACCATATATTTCTTTCCCATTTTGGGGAAATGGAGCTTCCAATTCCAGCCACAGAATATCTCCCAGGGAGCTTGCACTGCCAGTGGAGGATGAGTATTGACCTCTTTCAGCATGCAGTGCTCTACTCAGGAATCTTCCCTGCAGATGGGCAGGGTCCTCCTTCCATTCTTTCAAGGATGTTGCAGGATGCTCTTCGGGTCTCCTGGGTCCCAAAGCAGGTGCTTTAGATAGCTCTGAGTGATTACTAACTGCCTTATAGCAGGAGTTGACTCTACAAGCTCCTTATTCTGCTGCCATCTTGCTGGTTGTCCCACAAATAGCAATTTTATATAAAATATATTAGTGTATTTGAACATGTAAAGTGATTAATGTTAAATGGATAATCTCTTAGAAAGAAAATCTCAGTTCCCATAATATCCTGAGTGGCCTTAAGGTAAAATGCTTATGGATCATAGAAAACAATGAGCAGAGTAGGGCACACAGAGCCTGGCCTCAGCCCAATCCTGAGACAATAAGGTTTCCTGCTCATCCTCAGGGCTTTCCTCTCAGGAATGGAGTGATTTTCACTAATTAAAACAAGCTCATATTACTGCTAATTGTGACACAGCAGTTCTTTCTGTAATTGTCCAAAACATATATAAGTCTGGTGTCAAAGCACAGTGGCCTGTGACCTGGATTGTCATCATCACATTGCTTTATCTCTGATGCATTAGTTTCTCCAACTGTTAGCACATTAACTACTGTGACCACCTTCTTGTGCCACTTGAGAGTAGAACTAAATGGAAGGTGCAAACCATTTAGATTAGTACTTGGCACAAAGTGCATATGTATTAGGAAACAATACAATAACTGTTCAGTCTTCACAATCATGAAATAAGTGGTTCACTTTTACCATGTTAGGAAAGTAGAAAGTGTTAACATACTTCTTAGATGTGCTATGTACCTTTCTGACACTGATTTCCAGTTTAATGCAATTGTAATTAGACAACATATACTTTTTGATTTCAAACTACTCAACATACACTGGATGCACATTCTACTCCATTAGGATGTAGTCAACTCTACTGTTCAAAACTTTTATACCTTTCCTAATGAGTTGTCTCATGATGATTTCACTGGCTGAATTGTTTTTATATATCCAGGTATGATTTTGGATATTTTAAGTTCTCAATTGTGATATAACATGTTAAGCATTTTATATTTTGAAGCCATGATAATAGGTGAATATAAATTTAGCATTGTTTTTTCAACCATGTTGCAAAACAACCTTAATATTGAGCCATACATCTTGCCTTCAAGTGCACACTGTTTGATAAGAATGCAGCATTTGATGTTTTCAAATGGTATGTTCCCCAGAAAATAATGTTCTTAAAGATAATCCATTCCTCTGTGTGTAAACCTATTATAAATATTTTGATTAAGTTATTTCAGTTAGGCATGGCCCAGTGTGGGTTGTAATCCTCTTACTGGAGTCCTTTATAAAAGGGATGAATATAGAGTTAAATGAGAAAAAAACAGAATAAAGAAGCCAGAAGGAATTAAACCTGGAAAAGTAGGGAGAGACTAGAATTTGCTGTCATGTGCTGTGCCACATGACAGAAGCCAGTCTTTGGGGTGAAAGCATCTCTTGATGATGCCTTGATTTGAATATTTTTCTCAGTCTCGATATGGTAAGCTTGTAAACTAATAACTTCCCATTGTTAATGGCTAAACTACTTTATGATATCTACCTGAGCAGCTTAGCAAGCTAAAACACAGCAATATAGCCACATCAGCTTCTGGATTGTATTATATATATATATATATAGTTTTAAAATTATTGTCAATGTATACATTTTGAATCTATTTCAGTCTTTCTTATCTACAGAAAGGTCATATTTTTTTAAGTCTAATTTAAATAAATAATATTGTGAAGATGATATTAATACCCTAAGTATAGTTTCTTTCCATGGTGTATGTGCCATCAAGCTGCAAGATTTAAATCTGGCAAACTCACTTGTTGATGTTACATATCTCAAAGTATCAACTCTCTCAATAACCTATTTATTTCAACATTGCTCTATATTTTCTTCAGATAGGCATTCATATTTTCTAAAGTTTATGGTGATTATATGTATGGGAGTTGTTCCTATGGAAATATACTCAGCCTCCAGAAACTGAATTTTTTGCTTGTTTGGGTTTTTTGTTGTTGTTGTTTGTTTTTTGGTAGATACTTCCTATCAAATTACACTTGATCTTAGCCAAAAGGCCGAGAAGCGATCCTATCAAATTAAAGATCTTCCTTTTACTTTTATTTTGATGAGTGTTTTTAGCTCGAATGAACTTTGACATTTATTGTTTTTCCTAGAGTCAATGTGAATATTATGTACTTTTTCTTCCATTTTTTAATTGTTGTAACTGCCCTCCAAGGGTGATAAATGAGATCTAAAAGCCACCTACAGAATCTCACTTCAATCAAGAAAGGAACCAACCAACCAACCAAACAAACAAACAAACAAACAAACAAACAAACAAGAAAATGAAAAAAGGATCAAAATAACTGACCATGCCTACTCAACTATTTAACAACAAAATAAATCAAAGGCAGTGATGGGAATATTTTGGTGAGATTTCTATTGAGATCATTGGAACAAACCCAAGCAGGGGGGCATAATTAGGTAAAATAAAATTGCCAGTTGCTTTGGACATTACCAGGAGAGATCCTGTCTTAGTTTGCCATGGGTTGCTGATGAAAAGTACCAGAAATGGGTTGGCTTTTATAATGTAAATTTTATTTGGGGTAAAGCTTACAGTTCTGAAGCCTTGACATGTCCAAATCAAGGCACCATCAGGGATGTTTTCTCACTAAGTCACCTACTTGTAATCCTAGCATCCCACCATGTGATGATCAGGCATATGGCAGATTCACCTCCTCAGTCTTGAACTGCTCTGGTGAGCTTCATGCTTAAATAATCTTAGGGGCTTCATGCTTAAATAATCCTTGAATCACCTCTCACATGGCAGGATAAAAAATGGTGGCGCTCCCTTTCACGTGTCTCCATTTATATTAGATCAGACAACAAAACGGTCACACTTCACTGACATCCAGTCAAGAGGGTCTCACACTCACATGGATAGATAAGTTCAAAAACACAATCTTTCTCTTTTTGGGATCCATAAAAAATTTTCAAACTGTCACACTCCACCGTCTGAATGCCAAAAAGACATGTTCCTTCCATATGCAAAATATATTCATTAAATCATAATATTTCAAAAGCCTTAAATCATTTCAGTAGCAAAGATAAGTACAAAAATCTCATAAAAATAAGTTATAGGCATGCAGTTTGTGGTGGGGTAACATTTCCCCTTTGGCTGCAGACCTCTTAAACTTAGAAAACAAGTTATTTTCTTCCAATATACAAAGGAGTGACAGACATAGGTTAAACATTTGCATTACCATGGGGAGAAATTAGGAGGAAAATAGGCATCACAAGTCCCAAACAGTTCCAAAAACCTGCAGAGCATGTTCCATTACATTTCAAAGTCTAAGAGTCTTCCTTAGCACAATGTCTTCTTCTCAGGGCCTTATGGGGTCATGGTCATTTTCTCAGTTCTGCCCTTATCAAGTATCTAGGTGGTAGTCAAGCTCTAGATCTCACCCTCCAAAAACATTGGTGTGATAACCACACTTTCCAAAACCTCTGGGGGACATTCTCAACCCCCTTATTACAGTGGGGTTGTGGCAACATTCTAATCTCTGACATACAGGCCCAATCCCCTCAGAATAATGGGGTGGCAACCTAACTCTGCCCAAGTGGGGAAGTGCTCCACTCTCTCTGTAGCATGGGGTGAGCATATTCTTCCTGAACAATGAACTGGAAGATCCACTCTCTTCAAATCCCTGGGCAAAGTCACCCTTTCAGTACACAGGGTTGGGTTCCCTCTCTTGGCCCAAGATGTCTTAACTCCAGATGATGTGTTAATTCCAGACCCCAGCATCCATGATTTTCCTCTTACAGTTGTTTTTCTTTCAATCTCTCCTGTTCCTGTCCCTTTTAGTCCAGGATGACACTAGTTTCATTCATAGAGATCTTGCAAAAAACTTGTTGATTTAGCATGCACGGAACCAGGGACAAAGCTGTCAGACAGTAAGACTTGTCACAAATCCTTCCTGGATAACTGCATTCTGAGTTTTGACCTATAAATTCCAAGTTTAGTTAAGTCCTCACATGGGATGTTATCTTTAGGTGGCTTATTTTCTGGAAGCTTGAAATTTGCCAAATCATCAATCTCTGGTGTTTTTTTTTCACAGCAGTTTAGATTTCAGCTAATCTCTTTCTTTTAACATTTTGCTATATGCTGCAAAGAGAAGCCAGGCTGAACTTTCTACATTTACTTTGGAAATCTCCTCAGCTAAATATCCAAACTTGTCATTTTCAAATTCTGCCTTCCATCTCACATCAGCAGTCAATTTTGCCATGTTTTCTGCAACTTTAAAACAAGGATCACCTTTCCTCCAGTTTCCAACAAGAATTTCATCATTTCCAAATATGGCTTCATCAGAAATATCTTTTGGGTCCATATTCTTACCTGCAGTCTATTCAAAGAATTCTATGCCTCTTTCATCAAGCATCTCATGATTCCTCCAAAAAATACTCCTTACCCATTTATGAAACTATTCCAACATTTTTAGTAATTGCAAGCACCATGGTCCCCACTTTTCTGGTACCAATTTCTGTCTTAGTTTGCCAAAGTCTGCTGATGCAAAGTACCAAACACGGGTTCACTTTTATAATGGGAATATTATATGGGGTAAAAGCTTACAGTTCTGAGGCTCTGAAATGTCCAAATCAAGGCACCATCAGTGATGCTTTATCTCCAAAACCAGCTGCTGGTAATCCTGGTATCCCATCATGTGATGATAAGGCATATGGAAGGGCTTAATTCCTCATCCTTGAACTACTCCATGGGCCCAAGCTTATGGAGAGTTCAGGCTTAAGTGATTTTTGAGACCTCTCTCACTTGGAAGAATGAAAAATAGTGGATCTACCTTTTTTCTGTCTCTGTCTCTCTCTGTCTCCATTTATATCAGACCAAGCAAAAGGGCAGAGACTCAACTTGTGTCATGCTTCACTGAGGTTGTCCAATCAGAAGGGTTTCACACCCACAGGACTGGATTAGTTCAGAAAACATATTCTTTCTCTTTCTGGAATTCATAAAATAATTTTAGACTGTCACAGATCCCTTCCAGAAAAGGGCTTTTCTAGAAAATAAAAACAATTGATCTGCAGAGGATTTCAAAGAAAATGAAAAAAAAAAAAAAAAAAGAAAAAGGAATGAACCCTCTATAACTACAGATAAGCAACACCTGCTCATTAACCAGTTTGTTCCAGAATAGCCAACTTATCAGATTGACCCTATATGAGCTTTTCACTCCCTCATTGGAGCATCTTTTACTTTCTGAATAGATTACTGGCCAATATATGAATTACTTAATAAAAGTGTTAGATTCTAAACTTATGTTGTTGAAATGTTTTTTCTTTTAACAATATTATATTTTCATAGTACAACATATGATGTGTATTCTTGTGAATACTACATTTTACTAGGCTAAGAGATAACTGCCTTAGTGGAATTGATACATTGTTTCTTCAAAGTGTGAAATTAATTCCAATAGCCCACATAGAGTATGCTGAAGGTCCATAGTTACCAAAAAGAAAAAAAAAAAAGCTAAACTAAATAATAGATTGTATCAAAACTAAAGTTGAATTCTGACAAACAAGAACAAATCCTATTATTTATTATTCTTTTATATGCCTAGACTCTATGTCTATCAATGCTAATTCCATAACAGAGTCCCTAAGGAGTTCCTTTTCAGCAAAAGACCAATGCAATTGGGAAAATCTTGGTTCCCCTTCTCAAATTTTATTTTAAGATTACTGGTGTCTAGTATACTGCTACACACTTTGCTGCTATTTCATAGATTGATTCTGGATTTCCTGTCTGAAGATTAAAATACTCTGGCCAAGGTATATAGCCTACCTTTCAAGAATAATGTTAAAGTCTCTGAACAGATATCTGTCCACTCTGCACATCTCTCCTGGGGCTTTCCTTGACTATTTCAGAAGTAAAAATGGTGTGAATGGAAACTCAATCCAGAACTCAAAATACTAATAATATTAAAAATGACCCAAGTTTCAGGTCAAAATATAGTGAAAGCATATCTGAAGTTTGCCAAAAAGATTAAATTGAAGAGGTAAGTAAATGCACTTAAAAAAAAAATTCATTTTGAAATACTTCAAATTTATGTGACCATTGTAAAGTAATACAAAATCCATACAAAGAACTCCAACATATCGACCCACCCAGATATCCAGATCCAACAACTTTTAATATTTTGTAAACCTTTGCTGAATTGTTCTATCTTTCTTTCTATGTCTCTCTCTATTTATACAGCCATCTATCTCTGTCTATCTGTTTATCTACCTAATAAATTTATTTTCTAAACATTTGAGTGTAGGTTGTATAATCATGCTTTTTGAACAAGGATATTTACTGATACACCATATTAAGTAGAGTTATCAAGTTTAGAAAATTTAACTTTCATATGAAATTTACATGCTATATTACAGTTTTTCATGTGTCTCAATAATATCTTTTTAGATATTTTCTCCTCCATTATTAGTTCCAGTCAGGATCTTATTTCCCATTTAATTGTCTTATTAGGTCTCCTTTAACCTCTCTTTTTTAAATTGTGGAAATAATTATACACATAAACTTTCCCATCTCAACCCCTTCCAATCATAAAATTTAGTGGGATTAATCAAATTCAGAGTGTTGTGCTACCATTGCCACCATCCATTACCAGAACATTCATTGAATCCCCATTCTTCCTGTCCTCTATACCTCTGTTAAATTGTAATGTACTTTCTTTCTCTATGATTTTGCATAACCTCTCTTCATGTGAGTGGAATTTTACAGTATCTGCCCCTTTGAATCTGACATATTTACCTCAACATGATGTCTTCAAGGTTGATGCAGTAAATGATTTTTATCCATAAGCTTTTTTTCTATTTAAAACCTTATTAGCTACATGATGCATTTCGTTTCTTATTTCCCTATTGTAATTTTTGTGTTGTACTGTGTCAAGTTGATTTTGTGTGCATAGAAACTTTGCTTTCATGACAACTTATTGTAGTCCCTATAATAATAATTATTGACTCCATTTTGATTATTTATATTAAAACACGACAAAAGTGCTTCTCCTAATCTATTATCTAGAGAGTGGCTTCATGAGAACCAATGTATTATGTCTTAATTATTTTTATTGTTTTATAATGAGTCCCCATGAGCAAATGCAGAGAACCCATTTAATTCCTCCAACATGCCACATCACTTTGACAATGATTTGACAATAGCATGACTCTTAGGACACTGTGTTCTGGTTCTCTTAATTCAGTCACACTCCTGTATTCTTGAAGAAGGCAGAGTGGTAAAATCAGATGGATGAATAAGAGATTTAGGATACTAGAAGGTTTTACTCATCATTTTAGTTTAGTTGGCATAAATGTCTAGAAGTCAACAAAATTGACAGATTCCCTGAATGCTTAAACTGCATCTCTTTTTGTCACTGTCTGAGCCCTTTGTGTGACCCAGAGATGGTCACTTCTTAGGTGAAGGGAGATGATCCAGACTTACCTATCACTTAATTCTGAATTCCATCTTGATTCTTCTCCACTGATATTTACTTGATTATTGTTTAGCTACTTGTACTTAAAGCTGTATATTTGGCCACCTTCTATTTTGTCAAATTCTTAATGTTCCTTCATCTGAAGTATTCATCAGAGACATTACTGATAGTGTATTAATCATTATTCAATGTCAAGTATAAAATTCAATTTCTTCAGTATTCCTAAAGTTCTTCTTCATCCTTCTAGTTACTAACAATTATTCTTTTGCCATTTTCCCCAAACTCTTCACTTAATAGATGCCAGATAAAATAATGAATTTTAAAAAATTGGTATTGAAATATTAAAAATGTATAGCACTGTTTGCTTTCTATCTTTTCTTTCTCTCACCAGGGGAAAAAAAATCCCTATTATTTCTGTGTTCTGGCAGTAATTGTATATTGAACTCTTAATGCAAATGGTTCTTAGACTCTAGGCCCCTCTGTGACACACACACACATACATATCTACAAATGGAAATCTATATGCATATATGCACACAAGCACAGATATGTAAGTGCTGTGTGTACACTACGAGTTTTCACTAGGATAAAATCATTTCAAGCTAAGACTCTCTTAAGCTCTTATTGTCTTCTACTACTGTCACCTGAAGCATAACACTTCATGCAAATAATGACTCCCCAGGAGAAAATTTCAATGAAACCTTTATTACCGGCCAGGGTGCACTCCCTAGTGAGAGTCGTGCTTAACATCCAGTGACTGCAGTTTTTATAGAACTACTTCCCGCATGGCCAATTTTTTTCGCGCGTGCCAAAAGCAGGATTGGTTTAATCATCATACATATTTCTATAGCAACCAAAAACAGGGTTGTTTTGATCATACATATTTCTATAGCGAAGCAAGCAAGCAATGTTCCAGAAGCTGATGTTTGCCGTTAGCATTCCAGCAGGGAGGGGGAGTGGTTGATCTTTGGGGCATGATGTACAGATTCTTTTCAGACTCCGATGGGTACCTGGGTTTCCACCGCAACTGTTAGAGGATTTTTCTACTGGGTATTTTCCTGGTACTGTTTTACTTCCTTCTCATTCCCCACTCCTGTAATAGCATTAGTCAAACTGTTGACTCTGCATCAGTGGCCAAGGGGTTGTAATGAGTGCGTAATACCATTACCTTCACTGCCTGTATTCCTTTTCAGATGTAGGAAGTGAGGCAGTTAATGAAAATAGGGTCTACTAGAAATCCCAGTAGGACTAGGACAAGTGGAACTGCAACAGCGGTGATTAAGGTGGTTAGCCATGGGGACCATGAGAATAGGCTTTCATACCAATGGGTGGTTAGCCATGGGGACCATGAGAATAGGCTTTCATACCAATTAGCACTTTGGTCCTAAGTTCTTCTCGTTCCCCTAGCCTGTTTCTGACTAATGAGAGACTTTTTAAAATTACTCCTGAGTGATTGGCATAGAAACAGCAGGTTTCACCCAGGGCCACACATAGTCCTCCTTGCTTTAAGAATAATAAAGCTAGCCCACATCTATTTTGTAGAACTATTTTGGCCAGAGAGGATAAGGAAGTTTTGAGGTGACTAACTGACTTTTTCAATTCTTTTAGATCTGTGTCAATCTGAGTAGATAAGGTTTTAATGTTTTCCTTCCTGGTGACCAGGGCTGCCATTCCTAAAGCTGCTGAACCCCCAGTCCCAAGGCCAACCATAATGGGAATGAGAATGTGAACTCACTTAAATCAGTTTATGGTTCTAAAATGTTTGCAACCCCCTTCACCTGAATACCAGTATACCTGTGGGATGATGTGTACTAGGATGCATACAACTGAGTTTTCTTCAGTTTTAGATTGTGACAGGGTTTGAGGCAAGAGACAAGGGGTGATTTCTTGTGTATAGGTGAACCAGGTGCCACTAGGAGCTTTCCAGTAATAGGATTCATTAGTTTCATTAGAGAAAATAACTGATGAACAGTGGGGGCTTAGGAAAGTTGTATTGATTCTGGCTGAGAAGGGGAAAAAACAGGTGCTGTTTCCTTGTAGGTTCCCCAGAGTTAGAATGGGCTTATGACCCCACTTACACAGCTTTTGGCTTTCATCTACTGATATTTATTGAACATACAGTGATGCATTGGGAATAATGCTCTCATTTGCCCCTATCCCAATATAATAAGGAGGTTGGGGGTTTAGGCAGAGCCAACAATCTTTGGTGGCATTTGGTTGGCTATTGTTTAGGAAGGCAAAGACAGAGGACAGCCTGGACAATAAGGGGGCCCCGGGGGGTTTTGGTTGGGGAAGGTTAGGTTTTCTGGTTTATTTTTGGGTGGAGTTTCTGGATCTGAATTAAGGAAAATGTCCCGGTTGAGATCAGCCGGATTAGGGGAAGGGGGTTTAAGAATACCTCGCTGGATAGTGAACTCAGTTCTGGGGTCTCGAGCAGTTACATATAGCCTGAGGTCCCAAGTTTTACCTCTCTTCCAGGCATCATCAGACCCATTAGTGATATGGATGTGGATGAGGTTGCCAGACCGTATAGTTGGGTTCTGGGGCCTTGCTTCTCTATTGAGGCTGATGGCAACATCTTTGGAAGTTCACGGGGCTAGGGTTTCACAACCCCATTGGGCACAGTGGTACTGTCCCTGAGTATTACATTCTGGGGGCCCACCTGCAGGGCAGACATAGAACTGAACCTGAGCTAGTCCTTTTTCTAAATTCTGGTTTCCACATCCCCAACTTGTAAAAGAGTTTGTAAAGGGACGTGAGCTATTTGGCTTTACGTGATATTCTTTTCCAAGGAGGGAACATATATTGAAAGAGAGGGTAGGATTTTTCTTGGTAGTTTGAGTAGCATTTAGAACCTTCCTGTTTTCGGTTCTGGTTATGCTCCAGTAATAGGAGGTTAACTGAAAGCTACTACTAGCTCAAACACTAGTAACCAGGAGGGACAGCAAACTCATTTGCCAGGGCATTGTTATATTCCCCCCTCCTTCCCCACCTTTAGTCGTAACTTATTTGGTGAATCTTGATTTTTAAAGGGTTTGCTGTCCTGATGACTGTCCACTTCCTGATTTTGAGTCCTCCTTTCAGGACCTTACGGCTTTTAGCTGGGACGTATGTATCCAGTGCCTTTTCCCTGCGACTTTTACTGCCATGGGTGTTGTGAGGATCACCACATATGGGCCATCCACCGTGGCTCCAGTGTTCCAGCCTGGAGCTTCTGAACCCAGACCAGATCTCTGGGCTGCACCTGAAATAAAAGAGGGTTAGTACTTAAACAAGAGAGATGGGTTTCTTGGACCATCCGATTGACCGTTTTTCTAATCTGGTCCAGCACCTTTAGAGTAGAGAAAAGATATTGGTTGTCAGATTCAGATATTTTTTCTAATCCCATCTTGGGCAACAGGGGCAGGGATCTGCCAAATAATATTTTGTAGGGCATAATGCCCTGCACGTAGGGGGTACATCTGGCTTTAAGGGGGTCAAAAGGAAGGAGACTCACACAGTTTTCACCAGACTCCAGAGCCAACTTGGTTAGGGTTTCTTTCAAGGTGTGGTTCATCCTTTCAACCTGTCCTGAACTTTGGAGCCAAAATGCACAGTGCAGTTTCCAATTTATACCCAGGGCTTTAGCCAATTGTTGAGTCACCTGCACTATGAAGGCTGGGCATTATCTGACCCTATTCTAAGAGGAAGCCTGAATCTCGGAATGAATTCTGCTATCAACTTCTTTACTACTACCATGGCTGTTTCTTTTTTAGTCGGGTAGGCTTTTACACATCCCGAAAACGTATTCACCAGCACCTGGAGATACCTATATCCACATTTTCCCAACTTTATCTCGGTAAAGTCTATTTCCCAGTGCTCCCCTGTTTTCATTCCATGGAGCCTATTTTCCACTGGAACTTGGACACCTCCTCTTTGATTTACTTTTGCACAGACTTCGCATCTTGATGTGATACTTTCACTGATTTCAGACAAGCTTGAGAAATAAAAGTCTATTTTTATTGGTTCTATTAATTTGGTGCTGCCCATATGTGTGGTGTCATGCAGCCTTTTGACCAATTGTCTCCCCACTGCTTCAGGTAGATATGTTTTGCCATCAGGCAGGACTAACCAACCTTCTGGGGAAACTTTAGCTCCTAGACTTTTCTCCTGCTTGACGTCTTCTGGAGAGTAGCGCATTATCTGGGGCTCCCAGCTGGGGACTGTCGGGAGCATTTGGAGAGGGGCGACCGGTAGGAAGGCGGCAATTCACGCAACTTCATCTGCTAGTCGGTTGCCTTCAGCCTGCGGGGAGTTTCCCTTCTGGTGTCTCTTGCAGTGAACATGGCTACTTGGTTAGGGAACCAAGTGGCTTTTAATAGCGCTAAGACTTCAGCCCCATTTTTTATTTCTTTTCCTCCAGATGTTAGGAATCCTCACTCTTGGTACAGTTCACCATGTATATGGGCTGTAGCAAAAGCATAACGACTGTCCGTATAAATATTGACAGTTCGGCCTTTTGCCCATCTTAGCACTTGAGTAAGGGTTATTAGTTCGGCCCGTTGGGCAGAAGTGCCATGGCTTAAGGATTGAGCAAAGATAGTTTTGGGTGGCTCTACTACCTGCTCCCACATAACGAACTCTGTCTTTAACAAAGCTGCTGCCATCTATGTAGAGATTATGGGAAGCCTCCAGCAAAGGCACATTGGTGAGGCTTGGGCGTAGCCCCGTTAGGGTTTCCAGCAAGTGCAAGCAGTCATGGGCCACCGGGGGCACTAGAGTCAGGGATCAGGGTGGCCGGATTTAGTGCCTCCGTTTTTGAGAATATCACAGAGGGTGGGTTCAACAATAAAACTTGATATTGCGTGATTCTGGCATTAGATATCCAGCGGTCCGGGGGACTATGGAGGAAGGATTCTACCGAATGTGGGGCCGTTATCACCAGATTTTGGCCAAAGGGTAACTTAGAGGCTTCCTTGACTAAAAGGGCAGTGGCCACGACAGCTTTTAGGCAGTTGGGCCATCCGGCAGCTACATAGTCCAGCTTTTTTGAGAGGTACGCTACTGGTCGGCGCCAAGGCCCAGTGGACTGGGTTAAGACTCCTTTGCTAACGCTTCGACTTTCATCAAGGAATAGATGAAAGGGTTTGGACAGATCAGGTAGTCTGAAGGCGGGGGCACTCACCAGAGCTGTCTTCAGGCCTTCAAAGCCTTCTTGCTGCTCTTTGGTCCACAACAAGTCATTTCTCTTGCCCGCCGTGGCGGCGTAGAGGGGCTTAGCAATTTCCGTGAATCCAGGGATCCACAGCCTGCAGTATCCCGCCCTACCAAGAAATTCACGTACCTGTCATTTTGAGATTGGTGCTGGGATGCCCAATACGGCTTGTATCTTGTCACATGACAGTTGCCGTTCCCCTTTTTTCAAGATGTATCCCAGATATGTTAGGGAGTGGGAGCAGAGCTGAGCCTTTTTGGCCGATACGTGATACCCCATTTCCTCCAACGCTTTGAGTAGGCTGAGGGTTGCCGCTTTGCAATAGTCGGAGTCTGGTGCGGCTAGAAGGAGGTCATCTACATACTGAAGTAGGGTAATACCTGGATGCTGCTCCCTGAAGAGGGACAAGTTCCATCCCAGAGCCTCCCCAAACAAGGTGAGGGAGTTTTTGAGTCCTTGGGGAAGTTTGGTCCAGGTTAGTTGCCTGCTTCCCGCAGGCCGAGGATCCTCAAAAGCAAAGATGGGTTGGCTAACTGGTGCCAATGGTATGGAAAAGAATGCATCTTTTAGATCTAGGACAGAGTAGGTGGTATGCTCTGGAGGGAGCTGGCTTAGAAGTGTGTAAAGGTTAGGGACGGTGGGGTGTATTGTTTTAACCCTTTTATTAACCTCCCTGTGGTCCTGTACTGGCCAATAGTCCATGCTTCCTGGCTTCTGCACAGGAAGTAAGGGGGTGTTCCATGGGGACTTGCAGGGAATAAGAATACCTGCATCGAGTAGACAGTTGATGTGTTTTTCAATTCCAGTCCTGGCCTTGTGACTAATTGTGCACTGCCGTACCCAGATGGGGAGAGATGTGCTGAGTAGTTGCACCACCACAGGTTCTGATGTTGAGCCATCCCAGGGGGGTTTGTTTTGGCCCAAACTCCCAGAACCAGGTGCTGGAACTCTTGCAGCAACTGATTAGCTGTTGGTGGTGTCCCGAGGCTTGTTAGGAGATATTCTTCCGAGATGGGACATGTTACTAGGAGAGTCTGGGACTGAACACTGAACTTTAGTTTCATTTCACCATCCCAGTAGGAGATGGTAGCTTTTAATTTTTGTAGCAAGTCTCGCCCTAGCAAGGGATAGGGACAGTCAGGCATAACAAGGAAAGAGTGGGTAACAGTCCTGGCTCCAAGATTAATAGTCCGGGAGGAGGTCCAGGGATAAAAGTGTATTTTTCCCAGTGGCTCCTTGAACCAAAGTATATTCAGTTGCAAAGGGACCAGGGTCTGATTTCAGGGCAGAGTACGTAGCCCCTGTATCAACCAGTAAGTTAACCAGGCTGCTTCCAACTGTTAGTTTCACCATGGGCTCCCAGGGGCTTGGCAAGCCCTGGCCCCGTCAGTCTAGCAACATCAGCGCTGATCTGGGGTCTGCCCGGCATCGGGGGCATTCATTTTTCCAGTACCCCTTTTCTTTGCAATAAGCACACTGGTCTTTTTGTAGTCCTGATCTACCCTGCCTTGGCTTTTTCTGGTTCCTGGAGAATCCATGGGAGGAAGAGGCCCTAGTGCTTTATCTTGCTATTGTGCTTAGCAGGACTTTTGCCACCTTTTTAGTTTTTAGAATATTGGCATCCTCCCTATTGTTATACACCTTCTGTGCCACCTCCATTAGTTCAGATAATAGCTTCCCTTTAAACCCCTCTAGGCTTTGCAATTTCTTTCGTATGTCAGGAGCAGACTGTGATACAAATGCTATATTTATAGACTTATGATTTTCAGGTGCCTCAGGGTTTATAGTGGTGTAATTTCTATAGGCCTCCATTAGATGCTCTAAAAAGGCAGAGGGTGACTCATTAGGCCCTTGGGTAGTTTCACTCACCTTAGAAAGATTTATTGGCTTTCTGATGGCTGCTCCAACGCCATGTAAGAGTCTGGTGAAACCCATCGAGAGCCTCCTTACCTTGATCCTGATTGTAATTTCAGTCTGGTCTGTTTGAGGGGAACACATGTTCTATTCAGATACGGTCAGTAGTAGGTTGGCCATCTCAGCCCAAGATGGTTTTGACAGCCTCCCTCCGGATACGATCTCTCTCCTCTGAGGTGAATAGGACTTGTAATAATTGCTGACAGTCGTCCCAGGTGGGGTTATGGGTGAAGAAGATAGTTTTAGGAGAGAAATCAAGCCTTGGGGTTTTTCCAAGAATGGTGGATTTTGATTTTTCCAGTTATACAGGTCTGTAGATGAAAAGGGGGCATATACCATGAATGGGAGACCATCATCACCCAGACCTGGACCTGCTTGGCAGAGGGGCAGTAAGCAGGCTGCGTCAGGTGAGTTGCGGGGAGCTGCAGAAGCCTGATACTGGGTACCTCTTCCCATATGGGGGGGGCTGGTTAGAGAGGTATCAGCAGGTGTCGGGAGTGGAGGATAGAGACTGTTTGTGGGTGATTGGGTTAGAAGGGGAGGAGAAGGAGTGGATGGAGAGGGAGCAGACAGAGGGGGATGAGGGGTAGGTAGGTAAGGGGTGGGTTCATCAGGCATGTCCTGTAGGACTGAAGGACTGGGGTCCTTAATGGGAACCTTTAACGGGAGTTGAGGTTCCGGCTGGGCTGAACACCCTTGTCCTGCAAGACAAATTTTTAATTTCTTGGGAGTGTCTGTAAGAAGATCTGTCCATATATCAATGTAAGGAATCTGGTCCGGATGGCCAGGTTTGCCATAGATGACTCTCCAGATGTTGTAGACTGTTGAGAGGTCTGTAGTGCCTTCAGACGGCCAGCCCACACCGAAGGCAGGCCACTCTAATTCACAGAGGGTTTGGAGGGTCCCCGGGTTGACACTGGCTCCATATCTAGCTGCTGCCTTCTTGAATTCCTGAAAGTTCTTTAGAAAACAGGCAAGGGGTGTGGTAGGACAAGAGGAGGATTGACCCATAGTGATGAACAAGAGAAACACGGAACAAAAACTGAGTAGAAACGTTATAGACAGACAGCTGGCTACACACTCAGACACACAAACCTTGAGCCTATTCTGAGGCCCCGAGTGATGTCTCATCCCGTGGCCGGGCCGTGGGAGTAGCACCACGTCTGGCAGCCCAACGGCCTCCCCTGGATCCAGACTTACCAAACCAGAACAGAACTGGTGGTTTCTTAGGCCAGACTGAGGACTTACTGGGGCTGAGGAATGTCTCTCAGAGGCCTTCCCCTGGAAGCCTCAGTGCGGCCGGCTCTGGTCAATCTCGCTGGAGCCTCCAAATGAAGTATAACACTTCATGCAAATAATGACTCCCAGGAGAAGATTTCAATGAAACCTTTATTACCGGCCAGAGCACACTCCCTAGTGAGAGTCACACTTAATGTCCAGTGCCTGCAGTTTTTATAGAACTCCTTCCTGTGTGGCCATTTTTTTTTCATGTACACCAAAAGCAGGATTGGTTTAATTATCATACATATTTCTATAACAACCAAAAGCAGGATTGTTTTAATCATATACATTTCTATAGCAGAGCAAGCAAGCAATGTTCCAGAAGCTGATGTTTGCCATTAGCGTTCCAGCAGGGAGGGTGAGTGGTTGATCTTTGGGGCATGATGTGCTGATTCTTTTCAGACCCGAATGGGCACCTAGGTTTCCACCTGCAATTGTTAGAGGATTTTTCTACTGGAAATTTCCTGGTACTGTTTTACTTCCTTCTCACACCCATAACAGGACACATGGGAAAGAAAAACAGTGAATTTTCAACATCTGCTAAATGTGTGTAAGGTAACTGGAACACAAAAGGATGATGCTCCTTTGTTTTTGTACAGAACATGGCAATTTATAAATATATTTTCAATTCTTAAAAACCAGTTGTGTTTTACAATGAGCATTAAAGATAGACTTTGAAATAAAACATATTGATAAGTCAATGGATTTCAGAAAGATTATAACCCAAAGACCACTTCTCCACCAACATTAGTAATGAAAGCAGAGGCACTACATCACAGGTCAATTTTTTTTTGTTAGTCCCTAAAATTTAATGAATTTACTGAAAAATAAAAAAGAGAAGAAATATAAGATACATGCACACATATATATGCAATATTCACATGTGCAAAAATTATTTTTATAATAGTTTTACTACAATTATTTCAAAGATATAAGCAGTAAAGTTATAATATCTTGAGTACATAATATAAATTAAGCAATTCAAAACATTCTGCCATATACTTCAAATTTTCCAAATATAATTAAAACATTACCAATACCACTGAGACTAATTTTATGCATTATCAGACCAATTTCCAAATTTTCTTTCCCACCTCTAGTGCATTACTATCTTGGAGCAGGAATGTATTCTTCTAGTCTACTCTATATGAAAACAGTCTACTGTTTTTTAAAAATGTGTATGTGTTATTATATTACATATTTTTTTATTTCAATTTTTAAAATTTATTTATTTATTTATTTATAATTTTTTATTTATTTTTATTGTGGGTAAAAATCAAAATTCTCACAATACATACAAACATTTGCAAAATGATATATAAATATATATGCACAGGTCAATTTTATTCAAACTTTCTTTTCTTATTTTATCATTTCAGTGCCTTCTAATAATAAGTGTTAAGAACACTGTGGGAGATGTTTGTGTTGGATGTGGTGGGAGGTGTGGGAGGTGGGCAACATGGGAATCCCAGTGGGTTCCGTGTAATATTTTAGGTAATCTAAGCACCTCTTAAAATATATGTATATATATATATATATATAAATAACATTTTTGTAAGCAAATACACATATATGCATATATATTTACATATCATTTTGCAAATGTTTGTATGTATTGTGAGAATTTTGATTTTTACCCATAATAAAAAAAAAATAAATTAATTAATTAATTAAAAAAAAATAAAAATAAAAAAAAATAAAGTACAAAAAAAAAAAAAAAGAATATTCTTTTGACAATTACATGTGGACAAAATGAATAAAACAATGGTAAAATCATACCAAAAAGTTCTACAATCTATAAAATGCATAATAAGCATATTCTACTTCTTCATATATTTTTGTATCTGTTTTTATATCAGTGTTCACAAAACATGTACAATGTACTAGGTTATTTTTCTATTCAAAACATGGCGACATTCTTGCCCTATAAATGGTAAAACTATGTAAAAATACAGAAGTACAAAGATGAAATTAAAATTCAACCATGAATATCATTTAAAACCTACTACTGAATTTGGTTTATTTTCTCAGTCTTTTTATCACAAAGATATATATATATACATTTATTTTATTTTATTTTATTGTGGTCATGTTGGAAATATGGAAATTATTTGCAAATAAAAAGAAGCAATTTTAGTTATTGTCTAGAAAGTGATCTAAAATTACAGGAAATCATGCAGTGAGTCATCTGCAAAGCATTTTTTTCAGATTAAGTTTCCTGTGTTTAAGAAAAACAATTTTTTTTCCTATTGGATAAAGAAACGTAGTTTTAAAAAATAAATATGTAAAAGAACAACAAAAATCTGCCCAATATCACTCAAGAAGTCTTTCTTCACATATACATATAATTTCAGAGATAAAGAGATAAAGAAAACAAATGTAGGAAAGAAGGCTAAAAAGAAGGAAGGAAACCATGAGGAGGAAATTTTAAAATTCTATTTGCCACAATTAATTTTTATTAAATGATTTAACAAGAACATTTAACAAGAATAAATTTAAGTTGAAATAAATGAATTGACAAATTGTTTAAGTTACTAATCTATAGCTCTTTAATGTAAACAAATGTATAATGGAATGAATGATTAAAATATAGTAATTACATTTTTTATATTTTTCTAAATATTTTAAATATATTCATCTTGTGATGAGAGATTAAAGAAAAAATTTCACACCTACAATTCTTATCTCATCCACCTACAATTTAATTTTTTTTTTGTTGTTGTTGTTGTTTTTGTTTGTTTGTATTTGAGGTTTTAGGGCCAGAATTGAACCCGGGACATCATATGTGAGAAGCTGGCACTCAACCACTGAGCCTCATTGTCTCCCTACAATTTTAATTAAACTATTACTTGTACGTTATCAAATACTTTATACTTATTTTCTAACTTTTCATAATTTATAGTACTATTTAGTCTTTTTCCACCACATTAAAACTGATACAACATCAATATTTTCCCCCAAATACAAGGAACATATTCATTACTGTATTAAAATTCGTTCATTAATTTGTTTCACTAAATTGAAAGGCTGATGATTTCCCTCATTTCCTCATGCCCAATGGCTCAGAAACTTGTTTGGGTAGAACATTATGAAAGAAATTTGTAAATCTTCCTTCATTTAATTTGGCATAGTAAACCTATCTACTATCTTCCCCTAGATCATATTGTTTCTTTATTTCTAGTTCATTCTGGAGGATATTCTAATCCTAATCTATCAACATGGCTGAATAGTTTGAGTATGTTAATTATTTTGGGATCCCAATGTTGTTTTATTTCTGTGATATTTTGCATTTTTCCCATTTCTTTTCTGATGTCTTCACAAGTGGACCCATTACTCACTTACTCTAAAAATGGACATATCAACCACATTTTCTACCACTGTAAAATTTATATAATACTGTACCAGTTACTTAGGAGAGTTTTTTTTTTTTTTTTTAAGATTCATTTTCTTTGTTTGTAGCGCCCTCTCGCCCATTTTTGTGCTGGCTGTCTGCTCTCTGTGTCCATTTGTTGTGTGCTCATCTTCTTTTTAGGAGGCACTGGGAACCAAATCCAGGAACTCCCATGTGGGAGGGAGTCACCCAATTGCCTGAGCCACCTCTATTGCCCTAAGAGAGTTTTTAATATAAATTAAGTTTATGTTCCTAAGACACTTAGAACTACATATAGAATATTATATGTGAATTATGTAATCTATTTTTATTCCTCCCTCTAAAAAGGAGAGTATCCAAATGTCATGTCCGATGGATATTATGAAAAGTCATTTTGGCTGAGGTAGATGTTTGGGTATAAACATTTGGAAAAATCCTTTGGAGAAAGGGATTGAATGAAAATTAAAACTATTGTGCAAGTGAATCAGATGTGGGACTGAGAGAAATTGCAGATTTAGAAGTGAGGCTGGATTTTAATCAATCCTAAATAATTAGTCATGATACTTAAATTATTATTTGTGAAAGATAAGCAAACAGATGCACATTCCCAAAGTTCCTGATTTGAACTTTGACTTCCCACCATATTTTTGCATAGACAATCTTCTCCAGCATTTTCTAATGTATGTGTCATGGTAATGCTCTCTGTATTTTTGTTTTAAATTTTGCCAACTCCAACTTTTGGGGAAATAGCATGTTATTATATCTAATATTATTTTTACCCTTGTCTAAGCAATAAGTGAGCAAAGGACTTTTCACCCCACCTTTTCCACTGTGATAATGATGAATGGGAAGATAACATATCTTTTATAGATCACCCAACTATAAACTGGTATAGGAAAAATTAAATCCAGATAATCTAACCAACTCCAGAGCATTGCTCTTAATGACTGCTTTTTCCCTTATTTACTCAAAATGCATATTTCCCTCACTTAAAGGGCCAATTATCATATTCAAACTCTGAGCTGTTCTCTAGAAAAAGCTACCAATTTTATTGAGTCCTGCATTTATCACATTTCCTTGAGTACAAACATTTTATCAATGAAATATCCATTAATCTACTCCAGGCAACATGTGTGTATGATGTAAAGGAGGAAATGATTCCCCAGCATGCATGTGAATAGAGCCATCCCATCAGAATCCACTGGGTCTTTAAAAGTGAGGCCCCCAAATCTTGAGGAAGGCTTGGGGAGCCAGGAGTTCCTGGATAGAATAGTATTCCTCATAACTGGCTAAACTTGTAAATCTATGTATTGCTCACAATTTGCAGATCTGAGAGATAATTTCTGTAATTCATCTGCTTTCCAAGATGAAGCAAAAAGACACAGAATGTTTATCAGCCTTTCTTTCTAGTTTCAGAGAATTAAGTCCTAGTATCAAAAGGCCTCCCTTGTGTATTAGGAGTTAATTACTTTTATATATAAAATGGTAGTAGTGCAGCTGTAAGAAGAAATGAAGTCATAAAGCATATGGCAACATGGATGAACCTGGAGGACATTATGGTGAGTGAAGCAAGCCAGACTCAAAAGGACAAATACTGTATGAATGCATTACTATGAACCAAATATATTGTGTAATATATTGTTTGATTAAAAAAAATTTACATGTATCCATTACATTTAATTGAGAAATGTATATATTTATTCATCTGTGTTTACTTTTTAGTTTTTAATTGTTTATGTTTTCAATTATTAAATGTACAAAATAAAGTTAAAATATGTATATATATATATAATAATAATTATAAAAAATAAAGGCACTTCCCAGCCAAAAAAAAAAAAAAAAAAATGGTAGTAGTTATGTAACAACTTAATATAATTAAGAAAATAACTAATCATTTTCTGGGTCTTGTTATTGCAACGATCTCACACAGTGTCTCCCCAAATTTATAGATCTTATTTTAACAAGGTGAAGATTATAACCCCATTTTGTCTCAAACACTATGCAGTTTTCAAACATGCGTAATTCAAATTTGAAAAATAGGCGAGATATTGGTTAATTTGTGTACAAAAAAACTATTTTGATTCATGAAATAAACATGTAACTTTTCACCTATGGGGCTGTACAATATTCAGTTGAAGCAATCTCATAATGACTTTCTTTTTCCCAAATCGGGGAGGGAAGTGTCATGGGCAATCTCCTTATATCGATCATTGAATTCATCCTCATGGGATTTTCAGACATTTGGAAGCAGCACATCCTCCACATCATGCTGTTTTTACTCTTCTACCTGGAAGCTCTCCTTGGCAACCTCCTCACCTGCAGCAGCAGCGGCGGGGAGGGAGCAGAACTGGGACCCAAGTTACTCTAGGCAGCCCAGAGAAACCTTGGAGGGAAAAGGGACTGGAGCAGGGCGCAGCTCTCACTACTACTGCTGCTCCAGACCACAGTCTGTACTGCAAGTAAAGTGGTGATGCATTTTTTTTTAAATGGATGTTAGCATTGCTATAACTGTTATACAGATAGTGAAATATAGCATCCATAAAAAAAATGTTTTAATATGGGGTGGGGGAGGGGGAGGGAGGTTGGGTATGTGGGAGTCTCTAGTATTCCCTGTGTGACTTTGCTGTGACCTAAAACTTCTTTGAAAATTAAATGAAAATTTGGGAGACACTGGGGAATGAGAGGGGGAAGGTGTCACGGTATACTGGACATCTGAAAATGCAGTGATAAAAAGAAAAAATAATAATTTTTTAAAAAGAATTTTTTTTTGTTTTTCCCATTTTTTTTTGAATGTCCCAATCCACTAATTATATTTTATTTTTAGGTTTTTTTTCCCTGAGTTTCCTTGTATTTTATCTCTTACATTTAAGCTTATCATTATTATTTCATTTTCCTATTAATTTTATTTGGTTATTACATGGGCTTCATCTTCAAGGAAGGTTTAGATCACAGAAGGGTTACAATGGGGGCTGCAGAAGAACATTGGTGGGGGGTGTCTGGGATGGGGGATTCATGGGAGTAAGTTCATCTGAATATACATGAAAGATATATAAAATTGTTCAAATGATCAAGGGATGGGGCATGGTCACGGTGGGTAGACAATCACTCAATAAATGAGGGAATCTGAATTCCCAGCCTGGAGAGCTCTGCCACATTCTCCAAGGGAGAAGCAACAGTCCTGAGTGCAGGGGCAGTGTCTGGCAAAAGAGGATGGCCCACTGATGGGTTCTTGTTATTGATGACTACCCTTATGAGTCTTTGCTCTTGTAATTGAAACTTAGCTTACTGTTATGGGGTGCCTAAGGGTTGCCACCTGAGAGCCTCCTTGTTGCTCAAATGTGGCCTCTCTCTAAGCCAAACTCAGCATATGCACACATTACCTTCCCCCCAATGTGGGACATGACTCCTGAGGATGAGCTTCCCTGGCAATGAGGGATTAATACCAAGTGCCAAATGGCAACACGACTGGAAAAAGACCTTGAATAAAAGGGGGGAAAGGTAAAAACAAATGAGTTCATGTGGTTAAGAGACTTCAAAGAGAGTCAGAGGTCATCCCAGAGGTAACGCTTATGCACACCTCAGTAGGATCTCATAGAACACCAAAGTGGATATCACCCCACACAGAGTGGCTCCTGAGGGCTCTGGAGACACCCAGGTACTATATAAGGGGGGATAGCCCCAGAGATTTATGCCTTATCAGTGGGCTATACTTTGGAATCTGTGCTCCTGAGAGTGACAGAGTTGGACTCAAATAAGTCCTCCCTGCACATGGTCCAACAGTCCCTTCTATTCAAACCTATATGTGATGCTGGAGTTTGTAGGTGTACTTCCAGAGACTGGAGCCTCTGGCCTACCTATGTGGCAGCTGTGCCTGGAATCTCGGTGGAGCTGCAACTCCTACTCTATAGCTCAGTGGATTCACCCAAGTCACCTGGTGAGGAGAAGATAATGGACAACGGCCATCCCAGGGAATGGAGAGAGCCTGCAGCTGCAGGCAGGATAATCCCATCCACTGTATCCATGGGATATAAACCCACTCTCACTTGGAGGTAGAGTGGACATCACCATCCCAGTCTCCTCAGTATTGTGGGAAGAGCTATGGACTAGAGTGGACTTACTGGTATTCTGTTGTAGACATATTGTGATTCAAGCATTGGAAGAAATTATAACAGTGAGGTGGAGCCAGTGGCCACTAGATGCTTTGGGGGCAGAGAGGGGAAGGGCAGTTGTAATACAGGGGCTTTTTCAGGACTTGGGGGTTGTCCTGAGTGATGTTGCGGCGATGGATATAGGCCATTTTACATCAGCATATACCATGCAGAACTGTGTGGGAGAGAGTGTGGTCTACTATGTGAACTGTGGTCTATGCTTAGTGGCAAAGCCCTAGGATGTGTATATCCATTGCAGATGATGTGCCACACTAATGAAAGATGTTTATGTGGGATGTTATGGGAGGCATGGGAGGTGGGGAACATGGGAATCCCTGTAATTTCTGTGTAACATTTAGGTAATCTAAGCACCTTTTAATATATATATATATATAAAACATTTATGTAAGCAAATGCACATATATGCATATATATTTATATATCATTTTACAAAAAAAAAAAAAAGTGGTGATGCAGTGCCAGTGGCTGCTTGGCTTCTCTCTGGCCCACATGACCTGGTTTGTTTTTAATTAAACAACAAGAACAACATAAAGAATAGAAAACAACAACAAAAAAAACAAACCAGGAAATCTATATATGAATAGATATCTGGTTTAGAAAACAAATGTGGAGTTGCTTATCCAAACACTTAGAGTTATCCGAAGATTTTGCAAAACCAGGAAAAAGTGGTCCTTTGCAATGTGAAAGGGGTAGATAGAAAGACAATGTGTTTACTGGGACTTCACTTAAAACATAAGTTAGTAAAGATAGACCCAATTTATAAGTTGCCGTGAAAATTTGTGCTTTCCTTCCTGCACTTCTTTCAGAAATCTGGATTCAAACCAAATTTGAGAATCAGAAAGTAAAATTCATAAAATATACTTTTTTTTTTTTTTTTTGCATAGAGCAGAAAATATTGCTTATTTCTGACCATGAGTATCAGGAAACTTACAGAGAGGGAAAATAAGTGATAAAATTAAATACTAGTTATAAATAAAATTTAATTATATTATTCTCTAAATTTCTACAGATTTGTGATATTTCATATTTTTTAAAATATTGTCAATATTGTCTGTTTTGTACGTCAAAGAAAAGACTGGAATGTTTGTATATTCTGAATTGAATCCTACCTTATAAATTACCTTTAATATTCTGGAAGAGGAACAGTCTTTGAGATTATGTATCCAATAAGACCTCCCACTTAATTAAAACCATTAAGAATTCTAGAAAGTTAAATTGTTAGGACTTAATAAAAGAAAGTCCTGGGTAGCCAGGTGTTTTTTATAATATCCACTATTACTTGCTGCACATTTTTATATTATAAAATGTTTTAGTGATACATATTGATTTTTTAAACTGAGCAAATTTCTTTGTTGCCTTTTTATTATTAATAGAATTTAATGAAATAAAGAGTAAAATGGATGTTTTTGTGGTTTGATTTCAAAGCATCCCAACCAAACAACAAGGACTTGTAACAGCTCCTAAAGCAATGTGCAGGTCACACACATCCTCCCTGGCCATATCAGCAATAGGACAAATCTATCCGAGCTTAGCTTGCTTGAAGTAGACATAAATTTCTTCCTAACTGCCCTAATCAATTTTCTACAAGATGAGAAAATGATGTTCATCCTCCCCTAACTGAATAGTCACATTTTTATGTTTTTAAATATCATATAGATATATCATTTATATTTTTACTGAAAAGTTTTTAGTAAATCAAAAATTTTCTTTCAATTGCTAGTAATTTAGAATTGAGGGCATATAATATCCATTATTTTTAATAAAAATAAACATATTCATGGCATACAATATCAATATATACATCTCTATTTATATCTATCTATATCTGTTTCTCTATCTACCTATCTATAACATATATAAATTATGGAATTCCTTAATGGGTAATCAAACACTGATTGATGCATTCATCAACAAATGATTGGTAGTTACATTTTTAAAAATGGCACAATTCCCTTCCACTCAAACATATACACCAGTAGATAATGACACTTCTCCTCATGTCCTTGAAAAAGGCCTCTAATTGGGATTAGATTGTAACTGCTGACTACAACAGATTTACTTGTAATTGCATATGTCATTTTACCTTATTTCCTTTCATTTAATTGTTATCTTAACTGAGCAATTAATAATTCTTTTGTAAACTGTAACCAACTCCTTGCTCTAGGCTGACTTCTGTGGGTTCTTTATAGTCCTTTTGTTTAGCTCATTTCCATTTTTATACTTGCTATCTTGTTAATTGAGCAGTTTACAACAGTATTATAATCTGTAACCAAATGCTTTTGTCACTTTTCAAGGGTTTCTCAGGGAGTTATTTACTCCGTATTAACCCTAGCTACATCATAACCCATCAATATCTGCTAAAAACACCATCCCCACCTCCATTTGTGTAAATCCCATAAAAGCCCTAAACTCTTAAGACTTGGGGAGACAGACCTGTCTCCACACATGGCACCTTGCAATAAACTTCTTTTAACAAAACTCAGTATCACTGAACTGGCCTCTCATGTACATCAAACTATGAACCCACTTATCTGGCAATAATATAAAATTTGAAATTTTGAATGAATTGTTTTTACCTGTCATACTTATTGAATTAAATATTTAATGAAAGTATTTTTGTTCTATGTCTGTCTATTCTATTTTAAATTCATTCATCATCTGAGAACTAAATAGAGTGCATGGTTGAATTGACTTTAAGTCAGGAATAAAAAGTATTTTACCACTCCCCATTCCTGAACCTAGGTCAGCTGAGGCCGCCAGGGATCATCTTGGTTAAGTGTTCCTCAATCACCCACTCTAGACCTGACAGAAAAGTGTTAAAATCAGGGAGGGAATTTTGAACAGGTCACAAAGAATGCACAGAGAGAGGGAGAAAAGGCATTCTTACTTCAGCTTGGCATTACTGTGTTCTAAAGATTGCCCAATGCCAAAAAATTTCTATTCACTTGACTTTTGTGGAGGAAATATATATACTGGAGCAGTGTTAGGTCATTCATCTCATACCACCAGACTCCATTTCTTTTGGGATTACTATAATCTCTGAGAAGGTAACAATTTAGCCAGGGTGTTGCTCTATAATGGCCTGGATAGAATGGAACTCCAGGCCTTTCTCATCAACTTTGGGTCCATTTTCCTCCCTTCTCACCATGCAATCTAAGTACACAACTGACTTCACAAGACTATCCTAGTTTCAAACCCACACCTCCATACACCTAATTATTTCACTCAAATGTGTTATAAATCAAGTTCATAAGACTGAAAAAGCAAAACATGCCCTGTGGAATAATGTGCAATGGAATGAAGGAAATCTGAGTTTTGGTCATTTCCTTTACACAGCCTCACTGTTTGAAATGGGGGAAGCTACACATTAATTTGGTTCATTTTTCCCAAATGTAAAATGAAAGTTAATGATATGCCTTCTGCTGTCATACCATCTCTGACAGCATTTAACCATCATCCACTGGGAAACTGTTGTACTCATATCATTGCACTGTCTCTGGGATATGCTGATTCTCCTTTCACTTATACTAGTATTACTGGATTTAGCCTAGGTTCTTGATTATGATACAGAAATGAATTTCAGGAGCATGTTGGGTTAGTTATGCCAGTA
Organism: Tolypeutes matacus; assembly: GCA_026826555.1. NCBI lineage: Eukaryota > Metazoa > Chordata > Mammalia > Cingulata > Chlamyphoridae > Tolypeutes > Tolypeutes matacus. The sequence continues at coordinate 320,819 of JAKSZT010054581.1, forward strand.
ACTTATTAAGGTGGGAAGGGAAGAAAAATGGGAGAAAATTAGAGATCGTGGGTCCCCAGTAGAGAATAAAGGGCTGAAGAGTGATAAAGAGGGCTGATTTATAGACTACAATTTCCTATTATAGATTATAAATGCCCAGGTTTTACTTTCATGTTGATCTGTGAGGGGTGGGGGTGGGGCATGGCGAGAGCAGGGCACAGAAGGCAAGAGGGAGCAAGAGAGAGGTTTGACCTTTGCGCTTGCTTTTTAAACTATTAATTATTCCACCCCTTTGCTAAAGGCATGGCAGGAGATCCAGCTGTTTGTTGTTTTGCTTAATTACCCTCCCCATCAATCCCCCAGGAGGGCCTAATTATAAGGCCCCTGGAGAATATCCAGGCCTTCTCCTGGCATCTGGAGGAAACCTCATTCTGAATGGCAGAAATCTCATGAGGGTCTTCCAGCAGCCATCTTGGGTGTATTGATATCCACAGGGACTTCTTGCCAGCTTTCAGATCTGTCTATTGATTCCCTATATGAAGCCTGCTTCATTTCCCCCTCAGACAGTTTATACCTTTATTCTTAAAGGGGTGCTGAAGGGTGATGGTCATTCTTCTGTAATTACTCTCTGCTGGTTAGGGGCAGTAGGATGTGCCTGACAAGGTGTAAAACCCTCTGTCTATTCTATCTCAGTTGGAGGAAGACAAATCTGGCATCCTGGGTGAAGCTGGATGAAGTCTCCAGATGGATAACAAGATGTTGATTCTGGAAGAAATAAACTTGATTAGAATCTTGAGGATATCTGATCTCACTAAGAGGATACTGGACCACAAAAGTAGAAAAGGCCAGGTGACTACAAAGGCTGCATTTTCCCCAAATTGGTGGGAAACAGTATTCTTTCAGTTACATTATGCTGTTGGTTAATTCTAGAGAGAAGAGGCATTGCCCTTTTTATTAAAACTCTTTATTTAAAAGAGACAAGGCTTTTAAAGGGATGTCTAGTTTGCCTTCCCCCTAATAGTAGGTGCCTGGGCTAGAGTTAGAGGGAACAGTTGGCTTTGACATAGACACTACTTAGCTTTGTCTCTTGAAGAGGTATTTCAGACCATCCAATGACTGGCACTCACTCTTATGACCCATCAGGTGCTTCTGGTGAGTCGGTACTTCCTTGGGCAGGTGGCTTCATTCAGGATTAGTGTACCAAACTGGGAATTCCTTGAACTCTAATAGCTGTGGGAGTGATCAGAACTACAATGTAAAGTTCATTCCATTTTGGCTCTAATTGAGAGAGAGGCTTGTTTTCTTACCAGGTTTTGAGGATAGGTTGTCCATGGACCATCTCAAAGGGGCTAAGCTGAAGTGTGTCTTAGGCACCTCATTTGCTTTTTCCCTTCTGGTGGGAAATGCTTAGCCCTGGCAGGATGGCAAGTGGGTTTGCCAGTCCTCCCCAGGGTATGAGTTGGACAGGTTCTGGAAAAAGGGCAAAAAGCTTCTTCCTATTCTTACAGAGGTCTTTAAAAGCATTCTGGCCTGATGAGTTTACTGTTTGGTAGTTTTCCAGTTAGACCAGTCATCAAAAGGCCATTTTATATCATCATATAACATGCAGAACTGTGTGGGAGAGAGTGTGGTCTACAGTGTGAACTATGGTCCATGCTTAATGGCAAAGTCCCATGATGTGTTTATCAATTGCAATCAATGTGCCAAACTAATGAAGGATGTTTATGTGGGAGATTGTGGGAGGTGTGGGAGGTGGGGTGTATGGGAATCCCTGTAATTTTTGTGTAACATTTATGTAATCTAAGTATCTTTTTTAAAAAATTTAAATTTAAATTAAAAATAAATAAGTAAAAGTTTTTAATTAAAAACAAAACAAAAAGGCCATTAAGTGATTAGAGATCAATTGTTCTAGTTAACAGGCCTTGGAGCCCTGAGGCAATAACTTCCTCCCTAGCAAATGCATTTTCAGTTTTAAAATTTTCAAGACATTCCAAATCATTTTAACACAAACCTGTAATGAGAATTTCAGTAGTAGGAAGCAGGAAGGTAAAACATGGGTAAAGGTTAAGAGTGAGAGGAGCACTGGTCTGTGACCCACCCAGAGAAGGGAACTCCCACCCATCCATCTTGGCCCTGCTTGCTGCACCTTGCCACCCCATCCCAGACCAGGTAGTGGGATGTGGTCAATAGGAAGATGGATCTGCAAAGGCATGGACCCATGGAGAGGGCAAGCCCCTGACTGAATAATTGCCCTGCTGCTGTCTCCAAGGGGAGAGGGTGGTAGAAGGCAATGGACTGAAGGCAAAGCCACCTGGCTGCTAAAAGGGCTTTAAAAAGGAGCTTTGTAGCCCCCAGTGCTTGGCTGAGGGACCTCTGTCTTGGCAGGGCCCTGCTTTGAGTCCCTGCTCTGTGCCCCAGCCCTCTCAGCCAGGGTCAGTTCTCACAAGCCTGGATACATGGCAAGGACCAGAGAGTTCCTGCTCCCTGGCCTCTTCTCTCCCAAGACTACATCCCACAGGGGCTCATAGGCAAATCTATTTAAAATAGATAAGCAAAAGAAGGCATTAAACAGGGTCTAGGCCATAGTTTCACTCGCCAATAACTTCCTGGTTGGCACTCACCAAATATGTTACCGGATTTTGTCTATGTTCTTGACTTATGCTGAATGAATTTCAAGAGCATGTCAAATTAGTTAGGTCAGTAATTTATTAAGGTACGGAGGGAAGAAAAATGGGAGAAAATAACAGGTCATGGGTCCCTGGTAGAGAATAAGGGGCTGAAGAGTGATAAAGAGGGCTGGTTTATAGACTATAATTTCCTATTATAGATTATAAATGCCCAGGTTTTACTTGTATGCTGTTCCATGCTGGGGGGGGGGCATGGCAAAAGCAGGGCACAGAAGCCAAGAGTAACTTGAGAGAGTTAGACCTTCATGCTTGCTTTTTATACCAGTAATTATTCCACCCCTTTGCTAATGGCATGGAAGGAGTTCCAGGTGTTTGCTGTTTTGACTGATTACCCCATCCATCAGTCCCCAGGAGGGTCCAATTATAAGGTCCCTGGAAAATATCCAGTCCTTCTCCTGGCTTCTACAAGAAACCTCAAACTGAATAGCAGAAATCTCATGAGGGTCTTCCAGCAGCCATCTTGGAGGTATCGATGTCCACATGCACTTCTTGCCAGGTTCCAGATCAATCTATTGATTCCCTATTTTACTAGCCAACTTCATTGGGATTGCATAGAATCTGTAAATCAGTTTGGTTGGAATTGACATCTTAATGATATTTAGTCTTCAAATCCATTAACATGGAATGTCCTTTGATTTAAGTCTTTTTGGTTTCTTTAAGCAATATTTTGTTGTTTTCTGAATAAAGGTCATTTATGTCCTTGGTTTACTTTATTCCAAAATATTTGATTCTTTTAGTTGCTATTTTAAATGGAATTTTTTCAGACTTTTTTCTCAGCTTGCACATCAATAGATATAGAAACATTATTGATTTTTACATATAAAGCTTGTATCTTGCCATATTGATGAAATTTTCTATTAGTTCTAGTAACTTTGTTATGGATTTTCAGGAGAGTCTAGATATAGAATTGTATCATCAGTGAATAGTGAAAGTTTTATGTCTTCCTTTCCTATTTGGGTGTCTTTTATTTCTATGTCTAGCCTAATTGCTCTAGTAGAAACTCTAGCACAATACTGAATAACAATGCTGACAGTGGGCATCTTTGTCCTGTTCTTGATTTCAGTGGGAAAGCTTTCAATCATTCATCATTGATTACAATGCTAGCTGTAATTTTTCCATATATGTGTTTTACTATATTGAGAAAGCTTCCTTCTATTTCTATCTTTTGGAGTGTTTTTATGAAGAAAATGTGCTGTATTTTGTCAAATGTCTTTTCTGCATCAATCGAGAGGATCATGTGATTTTTATCCTTCAATATATTAATTTGGTTTATTACACTAATTGACTTCCTTGTGTTGAACAACCCATACAACATAGGATCAAACCCACTTGATCGTGGTGTATAATTCTTTTAATGTGCTTTTGGATTCTGCTTACATGTATTTTGTTGAGGATCTTGCATCTATATTCATTAGAGATATTGATCTGTAATTTTCTATTTTCATACTATCTTTATATGGTTTTGTTATGAGAGTGATTTTGGCTTTATAGAATGAGCTTGGTAATATTCTATCCTGTTCAATTTTTTGGAAGAGCTTGAGCAGGATTGATATTAAACTGTCTTTTTATGATTGGTAGAGTTATCCTGTGAAGGCATCTGACCATGGGCTTTTCATATTTGGGAGGTTTTTGATGAGTGCTTCAATCTCTTCACTTGTGATTGGTTTTTGAGGTCTTCTCTTTCTTCTAAGGTCAGTGTAGGGTGCTCATGTGCTTCCAGGAATTTGTCCAACACATCTACATTGTCTAGTTTTTTGTCATACAGTTGTTCATAGTATACTCATAACGTCTTTTATTCTGCAGCCTCAGTGGTAATGTCCCCCCTCTCATTTTTCATTTTATTTGCATCTTCTCTGTCTCTTTCTCTTTTTTTGTTAGTTTAGCTAAGGGTTTGTTGACTTTTTTGGTCTTCTCAAAAAACAATCTTTTTGTTTTGTTGATTTTTTAAAATTGTTTACTTTGTTCTCAATTTCATTTCTTTCTGCTCTGATCTTTACTATTTCTTTCCTTAGGCTTGGTTTGGGAGTAATTTGCTGATCTTTTTCAACTACCTCCAGATGTGCAGTTACATCTTCAATTTTCATTCTTTCTTCTTTTAAAATGTAAACATTGAGGGCTATAAATTTATTTCTCAGCACTGCCTTTGTGGTTTCCCATAGGTTTTGATATGTTGTGTTCTTATTTTCATTTGTCTCATGATATTTGCTGAATTCTTTTTGTAATTTCTTCTTTGACCCACTGATTAAAAGTGCATTGTTGAATCTCCATATATTTATGGATTTTACCTTTTTCTTCCATTGTTGATTTCCAGCTCCATTCTGTTATGATCAGAGAAAGTGTTTTGTATAATTTCATTAAAAAAAAAAAATGTCTGAGCCCTAACGTGTTCCTGGTGAAGTATCATGAGCATTTGAAAAAAAAAAGTGTATATCCTGCACTTTTGGGGTGCAATGCTCTATAGATGTCTTTTAGGTCAAGTATATTTATTGCATTATTCAGGTTTTCTGTTTATTTATTCTCTGTCCAGATCTTCTTTCCAATACTGAGAATGGTGCATTGAAGACTCCAAATATTTTTGTAGAGACAACTATTTATCTCTTCATTTTTTTTTCTTTAATTTTCTTTTCTTTTTTCATCAGTATGTGCCTCAGGTAGCTTGGGACACTCATGTTAGGTGCATAAATATTTAGTATAGTATTTCTTCTTGGTGAATTGCCCCTTTTATTAATATGTAATGACCTTGCTCATCCCTTATAATATTTTTGCACTGAAAATCTATTTTCTCCAACATTAGTATTCTATTTCAGCTCTTTTTTTGGTTGGTATTTGCATGGAATATCTTTTTCCAACCTTTCACTACTTACTTCATTGTATCCTTATGCCTGAGATGGGTCTCTTGTAGACAACCTATAGATTGCCGATATTTTTTAAATTTGTTCTATCATTCAATTTCTTTTGATTGGGGAGTTCAAGCCATTAACAATCAATATTATTACTGAAAAGGCATTACTACTTCATCTATTTTGACCTTAGGCTTTCTTTCACCATATCATGCTACTGTCTATCTTTTTACCCTTTAATTTACCATTTCTAATAATTTTCATTTCTACACTCTTCTCCAAGTCTCTCACCTTTGTTATTTTTCCTTTCAAGCTGCAACACTCCCTTTAGTATCTCTTAAAATTCTGGTCTTTTGCTTACATACTGTAACCATTTTTATTTGTCTTGAAGACTTTGAATCCACCCTTATTTTGGAAGGACAGTTTTGCTGGATAAAGAATTCTTGATCATTTTATATTTCTCAGGATTTTTTGATATGGTATTTTCAAAGTTTTCTTAGACATAATCCAGAAATCATTAACCATAAATTCAAGAAGCAAAAAATTATAAAATGGACTTTATGAACAAGATTATTATTCATACACACCTCTAAGAGAATGAATATCCCAAGATAGAGGTGGAGAAAATATTGACAGTATTTACCCTTTTAAAAATCCTGGAATCCACTTATATCAAAAGAAATATATATCCTTTTTAATTGCAATTTTTCTTTGTATGCAATATGAAAATACACACTGTTAAAAGGAAATAATACTATGACTTTAACCTGTAGCACACTGGGAAAGTTAGGAATAACCATCTTATGTAATTTTATAACACTACTCAATCTTAAATGACTGGTCATTTACAATCATGATATATCTAAAGGCACAAAGACCATTTAAACATTGATTTATTTATATAAAATTAGTATATGAAAATCCTATTCTTCATGCAAAGATGCAGACAGTGCTCTGGATACAGCAATCTATCAATTTAAAAAATTAGTTTTTTTCCTTGTTCTCCACTGCCTATGAATGCAAGGTTTAGCTTTCTCTCCTGGTCTGTCAGTGACACCATGTGCCAATCAGCATGGCAGACACATCTGGTAACTCAAGTGCATCATACCCCTTGATCAATAAAAATCAGAGCTGAAGAACTGGAACTGATTGGGTACTTTAGTGAATTTTAAGTTGCATGAATTTCAGGGACTTTAAATTAGCTGGCTTTTATTATTTATAACTACTTGGTATGCAGTATCAAATTGGATGGAGGAAAACATACAATTAAAGAGATAAAAGGAGAGAAAATCTATGTGCCCTCACAGGTGGTTTGATATGTATTACTCAGAAGGACCTCAGGTCCTAACTGGTTAGTACTAGGAAGGGATACAATTAATTGTTAAATTGCAAGGATGAAATTATGAGAACAGAGTAAGTCAAAACTGAAGGAAGGAGGAAGCAAGATGGCATCAGTTTAGAAGGGCACTTTCTGACTAGCTCTCTGAGGATGGCCAATTGTGGGCAGGGTCCTGCCCGGGGGTCTGTGCTGTGGGCACACTGAGTGAGAGGCTTGGGACATCTATCTGCAGGCAGATCAACGGCATGGATTGATCGGTAGAGATTCATGAGTTTTAAGCCTGCCTGTGGTGGTTAACACAGACAACTGAGACCCACCCTCAGGGAAAAAGCCTGGTTTGAACCACAACTCCCACCTGGCAACCTGGTGAGAGGGAGTATTCTCTGAGAATGGGAAGGTTCTGACAGAAGGTGGAGAGGGGTTTCCTTTCTGTGGATTTGGCTGCCTGGAACCCCTTGCAGCTTGGGTGAACAAAATAGCTGGATTGAATCAACACCAGGCAGAGAGGAGGGGTAAATCTGCTAAGGAAGTTGATTTACCTAGCTGCTCAGGGATACCCCCTAAACCCCACCAACCTGGTGAGAGGGAGCATTCTCTGAGAGAGGGAGGGTTCTAACAGAAGGTGGAGAGGGATTTTCCTTCTGTGGATTTGGCTGCCTGGACCCCCTTATAGCTTTGGGGAGCGGATAAGCCAGCCTGAAGCAGCTCCAGACTGAGGGGAGAGGTGAATCTACTGAGGAAGCCTGATTTACCCAGCAGCCTAGTGACACTGAGGTTTGGCTCCAGAGTGGGTGGAGTCAGCCAATTTTATCATTCTGCACTGACAAGCATCAGAGCTTCAGCTTCCCTGGGGAGGCCAGGAAGTGGGAAGTGCTTGATTAGTTTCCACGAGCCTAGTTAGGGTCCCCTCAGTGAAGGGGGTAGTCTAGAAGAGGACTTCCTTTGGGCCCCTTATTTCACAAAAAAAAAGAAGACAGTCACTTTAAAATGAATTCTTTTTAATTTAGTTTAATAGCTAAAACCTGCCTCAAAACCTGCAGCTAGAACATTGCAAGGAAATTGATTGATAAGCACAAGCAGGCTGAGAGGTTTCACAAGGACCCTAGAAGGAAAAATGTTCCTCCTTAGCATTGTTTGACTGCTTGCCTGTGTGGTTGTTTGTATTTTATCTGTTTATTTGTTGTCTCTTGCTTTTCTTTCCTTTTTCCTCTCCCCTTTTTTTTTAAATTAGGTGCTGCTAGATTGTCTCTTCTTTGATGTGCTTCTTCACTGATTTCCCATTTTCTGTCTATACTGATTTTGTACCCCAAGCTATATCTTCCCCTTCCTTCATCTTTCTCCCTTCTGCTTTCTGTTGTAGTTCTTACACACCACATTTTTTCATTATCCCACAACTTAAGGGTATCAATTTCTATTCTATCTATTCTGTTTTCTTCTCTTTAATATTAACTTCTTACTTTCAGCCCTTTCTTCACTCTTTCTCTCCCTCCTCATCATTCTAACCTTCTAAATCCTTATAGGTCTATTCCTCTATTTGGTTTCCCAGTCCATTGTAGGTACTCCACTTTTTTTCCTATTACTCTGCACTGGCTACATGAGTTAAACATTCATTTCATGAAGACTTATTGTTAAAAGTTAGAAGAGGGGCTGAATATTACTATTATTCTTCTTCCTTTCTCACATCTTTTGATTCCTCTGACCCTAATCTTTTGCCTCCAAGGTAACATAGAAAGAAGCATGGAAATAAAATAAGAAGAAAAAGTGACAAAGAGAAAAATTAACACACAGAACCACAGGCTAAATAAAATTTTAGAGCAGAGAGAGAAGCTAATCAACTGAATAAACCCATCAAGATAAAATGATGACAAGAGGGCAAGAAAAAAATTACAAACCAAACTGAGAAACAGAAAGACATGGACTAGTCCAATGAACAACCTAAAAACCAGGAAGAGATGCAGAACACCAAAAAACTAATCAAAGCTTTCCAAACAAATATCGTGGAACAAATTAATGAAGTGAAGGAAGAGATTAAGGATATAAACAAGACACTGGGAGAACATACTGAAGAAATTGTAAACATACCCCAAAAGATAACGGATATGATGGTGATCAATGGCACAATCCAAGAAATCAAAAAGACACTGGATTCACATAACAGCAGATTTGAACAGGCAGAAGAAAGAATTAGTGATGTGGAAGACAATACCTCTGAAATCAAAAAGCAAGTAGAACAGATAGACAAAAAGATAGAAAAAATCCAGCAGGGACTCAGGGAATTAACTGACAACACAAAACACACAAACATATGCATTATGGGCATCCCAGAAGAAGAGAAGGGAAAGGGAACAGAAGGAGTGTTGAAGGAAATAATGGCTGAAAACTCCCCAACACTATTGAGAGAGAAGGATATGCAGATCCAGGAAGCACAGTGCACCCCAAACAGGATAAATCCCAACAAGACAACTCCAACACATAGTTGTCAAAATGTCCAATGCTCAAGACAAAGAGAAAATACTCAAGGCAGCAACAGAAAAGAGAATGATCACATACAAGGGAAGCACAAAAAGTTTAAGTGCTGATTTCTCATCTGAAACCATGGAGGCAAGAAGGCAGTGGTATAACATAGTCAAAGTACTAAAAGAAAAAACTTCCAGCCACGAATTCTCTATCCAGAAAAACTGGCATTGAAAAACGATGGAGAGTTCAAAATATTCACAGATAAACAGAAATTGAGAGCATGTCAATAAGAAACCTCCAGGGAAGCGGCTGTGGCTCAATCAGTAGGGCTCCCGTTTACCATATGGGAGGCCCCGGGTTCAGTTCCCGGGGCCTCCTGGTGAAGGCAAGCCCGCCCGCACGGTGTGGTTAGCTGACCCAGAAGAGCACAAGCAGCAAGGGGGGGATAAATGAATAAATAAATAAAATCTTTAAAAAAAAAAATAAGAAACCTCCATTACAAGAAATACTAAAGGAAGTTCTACTAGTTGAAAGGAAAAAACAAGGGAGTTGGAGGAGAGTTTAAAAGCAACTAAAAAGACAAAAACAGAAACAAAACAACATATGGCTGATGTAAGAAATTTGTTGTGAGTAATAACACTGAATGTTAATGGATTAAATTCACCACTCAAGAGACACAGATTGGCAGAATAGATGAGGAAATATGATCCATCTATATGCTGTTTACAAGAAACCCACCTTTGACCGAGGGATTCAAGGAGGCTGAAAGTGAATGGCTGGAAAACAATTTTACAAGCTAATAATAGCCAAAAAAGGGCAGGAGTAGCTATTCTAATATCAGACAAAATAGACTTTCAATGCAAAACGATTGTAAGAGACAAAGAAGGACACTATATATTAGTAAAAGCAGTAATCTCTCAAGAAGAGAGATCAATCATAAACATTTATGCACCTAATTGGTGTGCTTCAAAATACATGAGATAAACTCTGGAAAAACTAAGTGGAGAAATAAATTCCTCTACAATTATAGCAGGGGACTTTAATACTACACCATTATCATCATTAGACAGAACATCTAGACAGAGAATCAATAAAGAAACAAAGACTCTGAACAATACATTAGAGGACCTGGACTTAATAGACATATACAGAACACTACACCCAAATAGAGCAGGATTTACATTCTTCTCGAGTGCACATGGATCATAGTCCTAGACAGACCACATGCTCGGCCACAGAACAACTCTCAATGAAATCAGAAAGATTGAGATTATACAAAGTAATTTCTCTGACCACAATGGAATGAAGTTGGAAATCACTAAGGGCCAGAGAAACAGGTTAGGCACAAATATATGGAAATTAAACAACACACTCTTAGACAAAGAGTGGGATCAAGGAGGAAATCTCAAAAGAAATCAGTAACTACCTTGAAACTAATGAAAATGACAACACAACATATGAAAACCTATGGGATGCAGCAAAAGTTGTCCTGAGAGGGAAGTTCATAGCCATAAATACATATATTAAAAAAGAAGAGCTAAAATTGAAAACCTAACTGCACACTTGGAGGAATTGGAAACACAACAAGAAATGAAACCTAAAGGAAGTGGAAAGAAGGAAATAACAAAGATTAGAGCAGAACTAAATGTAATAGAGAATAAGAAAGCACTAGAAAAAAATAAACAAAACCAAAAGCTTGTTCTTTGAATAGATCAATAAAATTGACAAACCCTTAGCCAGATTAACAAGGAAAAGAAAGAATAGATGCAAATACACAAAGTAAGGAATGAGGAAGGGGAAATCACTACCAATCCCACAGAAATAGTATCATAAGAGGATACTTTGAAAAATTATATGCAAATAAGAATGATAATTTGAGGAAATGGACAAGTTTCCAGAAACTCACAAACAGCATACATTGATGAAAGAAGAAATTGATGAACTCAACCGTCCAATTACAACTAAAGAGATAGATTCAGTCATCAAAAACCTCCCAACTAAGAAGAGCCCAGGACCAGACGGCATCACAGCTCAATTTTTGTTGCTGCTCAGGTGCTGGTCAGGGCCCGGGTCCGTGAAAACGGTGCTGTGGATGAGAAAGAAAGAATAAGACAAGAAGAGAAGAGAGACTGGGATCAGGGGACTCTCCGTCCAATATGGATACAAGAGCCCAGCCACCTCATAGAGCATGGCTTTTATTCGTTGTTTGGCAGATCAAAATACATGTGCACATGTGTAAATACTTAATAGTTTCACCTGAGCTGAAATCAACAAATCTTAAAGGTCAATGACTCAGCTCTTTTACATTTCAAACATTGTCTCAGGCTGTTTCCCCATCCATCTGGAGAACTTGTTTATTATATTCCCAGGTGACCTGCTTTTCTGTCAGTAGTCAGTCTGAAACTCCATCATTTCCCCCTTTTTTATTAGTTAAAGTTCATAGGAACCATTATATAAGCTGATACAAGGTGACCTCCTGTCACACTTGTCTTCTTCCATAGGCTGTTGTGACTGTGCCTGTCTTAGGTTGTCCTCCTCTGAGGATCTTACCCATCATTGACTAACCAGCCAAACTTTTGAGCTCTTACATGGAAGAGAATTTCATTAATATTTATGCTTCTTCAGGTTCCTTAAATGAATATTTTTGTGCAGATAATTAGTATTAAGATTAAGGGGTTATTAGTAGAATCTTTCTACTAAATAATGCAAAATTAGTTTTTCTTGGCCAAGCTTCTCAACAGAAATGCTTTTATCTGGTCTAATTTTTCATTTTTTCTATGAATATATGTTATTACTTTAGCCTGGACAATACAAACAAAATGCATATAACAATTCCTAATCCAATCCAAAATGATGTTTTAACTGTTTTTTGTTTCCACCAGTGAAACAGCTGCATCAGTGGTTTCTTTCAATTCATTTTGATACATGCTCAATGCCTTCTTTTGCAATTCTAAAAGATCTATAGAAACATTATGCTTATATCCAATCAAATGATTTTTCACTTCCTTCCAATCATGTTCACTATTATTATAAGCCAAAGAAGTAATACAAAAAGAACTTTCATTCCAATCACATTTAAGAGCTCTTAACAAGTTTAAGTTATAAATTTGATTACCCAAATGTATAATAGTTGTTTCAAGATCATTCATAGGATTATTCAGTTCCATATCAATGTGAGACTGGCTATGCCACATCTCACTTGCATTTTTATGCCAGTCCTTAACATATTTGTTGATTCTGGACTTCTTGATGTAGTGCTGTGCCAGTGATAGCTGCAGCGGTTATGATGCTAATCAGTCCCAAAATTTCTGCTATTAAAAGTCCAATCAGTCTTTTAGTTCTTTTTATTTTTTATTTTTTTATTTTTTATTTTTTTTGGCTCTTACTTTTTTATTATTTTAATTTTTTTATTAGAGAAGTTGTGGGTTTACCGAACAAACATGCATAAAATACAGGATTCATGTACACCCCACCACCACCAAAACCTTGCATTGGTGTGGAACATTTGTTACAATTGATGATAGCACTTTTTAAAATAATTGTACTGGGAAGCGGCTGTGGCTCAATCAGCAGGGCTCCCGTTTACCACATGGGAGGCCCCGGGCTCTGCTCCCGGGGCCTCCCGGTGAAGGCAAGCCCGCCCGCACGGCGTGGCCAGCTGACCCAGCAAGCACAAGCAGCAAGGGGGGGACAAATGAACAAACAAAATCTCAACAACAACAAAAATAATTGTACTATGTTGTTAACAGTAGTTACTTTTATTACAATTGCTGAATGATTATTAAAATCGTACTCTTAACTATATCCATAATTTGCATTAGGTATCTTTTTCCCTATTACTAATACCTTGTATTAGCATTGTTCATTTGTTATTCATGAAAGAATATTCTTATACTTGTCCTATTGACTATAGTCCATCATCTACAAGAGGGCTCGCTGTGCTGTACAGTCCTACATTTTATCTTTTAATTTTTATTCTAGTGATATATACATCCCAAGGTTTCCCCTTTTAGCCACATTCACCCATAGAGTTCAGTGCTGTTGATTACACTTGCAATAAAGTGCTAACGTCACCATCACCCATGTCCAAAGCTTTACCATCAACCTTACTTTTTAAATTGTGCTAACATACAGATAACATAAAATTTGACATACTATTTTTAAGGCACAATTCCATGGCATTAATTACTTTTACAATGTAGTGCTACCATCACCATCTCCCATTTACTAAAACTTTTCATCAACCCAAACAGAAACTCTGTACCCATTAAGCAGTAAGCTCTCCATCCTCCCCACCTCCTCACCCCAATCCTGGAAACCTCACATCTACTTTCTTTCTCTGTGAATTTGCCTTTTCCACCTATTTCATATGAGGAGGAATCATACAGTATTTTGCCTTTTGTATCTAGCTTCTTTTATATATATATATATATTTTATTATGGGTAAAAATCAAAATTCTCACAATACATACAAACATTTGCAAAATGATATATAAATATATATGCATATATGTGTATTTGCTTACAAAAATGTTTATATATATATATATACATATATTTTAAGTGCTCTGGGAGCTTGCAGTGTGCACCCTCCTACACTAACGCCATCTTGGCCGCTTTTTAGTTCTTTTTAAATAATGGTTGAGGAAATGCCACAGCAACTGGGATTCTGGAGACTGCTGCCAATGTCTGGTCATCTGAACTGGTAACCATAGTCCTTTTATTCTTCTTGTTATAAAAAAAAAAGAGTTTATTTTCCTGCAAGTATGAATTCTTAAGACATGTAAATAAGGAGCAATTGGATCAACTAATGTTCCTTTCATCAAAAGTTACTGTTCCAATGATATAACTATAGGATCTCATACACATATTGTAAAAAATTGAGTTGATTTTCTTTTTCAAATAGTAATATCAGTTTTGCTGCCTTGCCTTTCAAAAATTGGAACAGTTCCCAAAAATAATTTCCACAAATAACTGAGTTTTGTTAAGTTTAGTGTCCCATGGTTGTGGGATATATCTTCCTTGATTTTTCCAAATTATTGAGCTGTTAATAAATGCTGTATTACCAGAATTCCAGAAATAAGGATTACTGTTATTAGTAACTATGGCTGAATTATTAATGAACCAAGATATGGTTGTGTTTTTAATAGGTTTCAGTATCCCTATTGAAAAACCACGCGACCCCGATCCTTTACAATTCCATAGGAATCATTAAACAACACAACTTCTGTAAGCCCATGACAAATATGCCATTTGTCATTAAGTAGTCTGTTGTGAGATTGATTAAGACCAATTGGGTAAGACTCATCATTCCAAGTTAACAGCTCTAGAAGAGGTGGGTTGGTTATGTATGCCCAATAAGTGTAATTATGATGTGGTATCTTATCTTGACCTAATACTTTACCTATAATTAATCGAATGTGAAACCACCATGTCCATAGTTTAAGTCTTGGCAGCATCTTCATCTCTAGGCTTGATTCTTTTGGAGGGGATCCACTGCTCTTCTCCTGTTTCTGTAATGATAAGAGCAAACCCTTGGCCCCAAAATTTTACCTCTCCTTTTCTCCATTTATTAGTGGTTTCATTTTTCCAATACACTGGTTGTCCACATTTTTTTATTTTCATTCCTTTTTTTAAACTCCCAATGTCTTTCTGCTGCTGTGACATTAGAAATTTTTTGTCTATTAAGAAAATTTAAGGTAAGTGTGTCAGTTTGATGTAATTATGAATTCCAAAAATATAATTGAATCATGCTTGTAAACTGATCTGTTAATCTGGGCATGATTAGGTTAGGATTAGGGTGTTGAGCCCCACCCCTTGGTGGGTGGGGAATTAAATATAAAAGGCAAGGCAAAGGAAAGTTGAAGCAGTCTTTTGAAAAGCAGTTTTGATGTTGGAAAGAAGTCCCCAGGGGAAGAGAAGCAAGCCTGTTTGCCTAATCGTCTATAGCTGACCTTGTGGAGGAAACAAGAGCTAAGCCCGGAGAGAAATGCAGCCCCGGGAAGAGAGGAACCCCAGAAGCCTGAACCCTGGCAAACGCCGGCAACTGTCTTGCTCTAACACGTGGCAATGACTGTGGTGAGAGAAGAAACTTAACGCTTTATGGCCTGGTATCTGTGGACTTCTACCCCAAATATATACCCTTTATAAAGACCAACCCATTTTTGGTATTTTATATTAGCACCCCTTTGGCTGACTAATACAGTAAGCAATGCTTTAGATAGTTTGTCTTTAGCAGATTCTCCTCCATCTCCCCCTTTTTGGTTTTGCAGTATTAATTTTCATAAGTGATTGCTTTTTTCTACTATCGCTTGTCCTTGGGGGTTATATGGAATTCCTGTAACATGTTTAATATTCCAGTCACTGCAAAATTTTTTTGAAAGATTGACTAAGATAAGCAGGCCCATTATCAGTTTTTAGCTGTGCTGGCAGGCCCATTATAGCAAAACAATGTAATAAATGAGAACGTACATGTGAGGCCTTTTCACCAGCTTTAGCAGTTGCCCAAATAAAATTAGAATGTATCTACTGTCACATGCACATACTGAAGGTGGCCAAAAGAGGGCACATGTGTAACATCCATTTGCCAAATTTCATTAGGATGTTCTCCATGGGGATTAGTTCCTGGAGAGAAAGTGGGGGCATTTATGGGCCCACAAGTAGGACATTGTCTAACAATCCTCTTACTTTCTTTTACTGTTAAGTGGGGTTACTTATGACGTAAGCCAGAAGTATTAGTATGTGTAAGTTTATGATAATCAGCAGGAGATTCTGTATGTGCAATAAGTTTATCTACTAAATCATTCTGTGAAGCCATACGGCCAGGAAGTTGAGAATGGGAACGAACATGAGTAATGTAGATTGGATTAGATTGTTCACAAACTGTTTTTGTAATTGTAGGAAAAGAACCTCTAATTCAGAAGCTGGAGTTATTTGAGCTGTTTTTCTTTTTATTTATTTATTTATTTATTTTTATTGTGGGTAAAAATCAAAATTCTCACAATACATACAAACATTTGCAAAATGATATATAAATATATATGCATATATGTGTATTTGCTTACAAAAATGTTATTTATATATATATACATATATTTTAAGAGGTGCTTAGATTACCCAAAATATTACACGGAACCCACTGGGATTCCCATGTTGCCCACCTCCCACACCTCCCACCACATCCCACACAAACTGATAAACAACGTGACAAACATAAGCAGAATCAGACACAATATTTAAAGGCTCAGAAACATCAGTTAGCAATTGAATAATAGCCATAAGTTCTACCTTTTGGGCAGATAAATAAGGTGTTTTCCAAGATTTTGTAGTTGGGCTTAAATAGCCTGTATTTCCATTACTGCTGCCATCAGTGTAGTAAGTTGGCGCAGCAGAGTGGTTGTTGTTTGACAACCTTAGGAAGAATCCATGAAGTACGTTTTAAAAACTGCAAAAATTTTGAATTTGGGAAGTGATTGTCAATTGTTCCAATAAAATCTGCTAAGGCCACTTGCTAAGAGTTACTGAATTGCCAGAGCTTAGACAGCTCCTGCTTTGTAAGATCTACTATGATTTTATCAGGATCTGTAGCCATAAGCCGTCTCAGGCGAATATGGTCCTTTGATATTATTGCTGAGATTTTTTCAGGATAAGTATGAAGTTTTTTTGTATCTTTGTTTGGTAGGAATATCCATTCTATTATGCCCTCCTCTTGCCAAAGTATCCCAGTAGGAGAATGTCAAGATGGAAATATTAAAAGAGAAATTGGAAGATTTACATTTATCCTTGTTAGTTGGCTATTTTGCACTCTTTTTTCTAGCCATTTTAACTCCTCTTTTGCTTCGGGGCTTAAAATGTGAGGACTATTTAAGTCAGGGTCTCCTGTTAGAGTACTGAAAAGATTAGTTAAAGCATAAGTTGGAATTCCTAAAGTAGGCCTAACCCAGTTAATATCACCTGGTAATTTTTGAAAATCATTTAAAGTACGCAAATTATCAGTACGAAACTGAACTTTTTGTGGAGTTATAATATTTTTATTAATAGTATGTCCTAACAATTGAAAAGGAACCGGTTTTTGAATTTTTTCTTCTGCTATTTGCAATCCATTTTGAAGAAGAATTTCTTTAGCCAGATGAAATAGTCGTTTCAGCTCAGAAGATTGCTTGGTGGCAAAAAGAATATCATCCATATAATGAATAATTATAGCCTTAGGAAATTGTTTTCGTAAAATTTGTAAGGGAATGTGAACAAAGGATTGACATAATGTAGGACTGTTTATCATTCCCTGAGGTAAAACTTTCCACTGACATCGTTCAGTAGGAGCTGAATGATTAATAGAAGGAATAGTAAATGCAAATTTTTCTCTATCAGTTGGATTAAGAGGAATAGTAAAGAAACAATCTTTTAAATCAATAATAATGATATGCCAATTTTGTGAGATCATAGTTGGGGATGGCAAACCAGGCTGTAAAGATCCCATAGGTTGAATAACTTTGTTAATTTCATGCAAATCAGTTAACATGCACCATTTGCCAGATTTCTTTTTAATTACAAAAACTGGAGAATTCCACGGACTAGTAGAGGGCTCAATATGCCCAGCCATTAATTGCTCCTGCACTAATCTTTTCAGGGCTTCCAATTTTTCTTTTGGAAGGGGCCACTGTTCTACCCAGATAGGCTTGTTTGTCAGCCATTTTAAAGGTAATGGTGGGCCACACTTGTGGGAGATGTTTGTGTGGGATGTGGTGGGAGGTGTGGGAGGTGGGCAACATGGGAATCCCAGTGGGTTCCGTGTAATATTTTGGGTAATCTAAGCACCTCTTAAAATATATGTATATATATATATATATAAATAACATTTTTGTAAGCAAATACACATATATGCATAATATTTACATATCATTTGCAGATGTTTGTATTGTGAGAATTTTGATTTTTACCCACAATAAAAATAAATTAAAAAAAAAATAAATAATTAAAGGTAATGAGAAGCCCTTTGTAACAGTAGCCCCTACTCTAAATTTGAATATCCTAGGCCACTGTAGTCTCCAGTAAGCCCAGTTTCAAGTCGGGAAGGGGGAGCATATTGCATATGAGTAATAAGATGTTTAACTGTATCAGAAACATGAGGAATATTCAAATAAGCTCCCCATTGGTATAATAAGTCTCTTCCCCATAAATTAAGTCCTACATCCACAACATAAGGTTGCAGAGCAGCCTCTTGTCCTTCTGGACCTTCTACCTTAAATATCTGAGTACTCTGGTAAACATCTGTCATTGTTCCAATGCCAGTGAAAGCTGTAGGCACCTTTTGCAAAGTCCAAGCTTGTGGCCAATATCGTTTAGCAATAATAGAAACATCAGCTCCAGTATCCACCAATCCTAAAAATATCTTTCCATTTATTTTTATGGTAATTTCAGGCCTTTCATCTCCAATTGCTGTTTGCCAAAAAACTTTATGCCCAGTGGAACCAAATTCCTTTGCACGTTTTAAAGGAGGTTTACAATACGGTAAAAAAAGAAGTTGAGCTATGCTATGTCCTGATTCAATTTGATAGGGAGTTAAAGTTTTTACCAATAAACAAATTTCTTCATCAAAATTTGAGTTAATGATCCCAGGTTGCACCAAAACACCTTGGGTCGTATGACTGCTATGGCCAGTAATGAGACCTACATTGTTTTCTGGGATAGGTCCTTTAATTCCTGTTCTTATTTTTTGTATACCCAATGAAGGCGTAATGAACTTAGTTTCAGCTGAGGAAAGATCGACAGCTGCACTACCTTTAGTAACTGCCTTAAGTTTTTTTTTTTTTTTAAAGATTTTATTTATTTATTCATTTATCCCCCCCCCCCCCCTTGCTGCCTGTGCTCACTGGGTCAGCCAACCACGCCGCACGGGCGGGCCTGCCTTCACCAGGAGGCCCCGGGAATCGAACCTGGGGCCTCCCATATGGTAAACGGGAGCCCCACTGATTGAGCCACAGCCGCCTCCCTGCCTTAAGTTCTGTTATAGGCTGGAGCAAGCTGCTCCGTTGCTGATTGAGTAGATTTGAGCTAGGTTGAAAGAGGTGCTCATATTGTTTGTCTAAGGGCCTTGAGCGAGGCCCGCTTGGAAGTTTCCCAACTTATTAATGAGACTGCCATTTTTATGATACTTAGAATGGCATTTCTTGGCCCAGGACATATATGAGTCGGTATTGACCTATTATTGCCGCTAGATGGGGAATCTTACACCAGTTTTGGCTCAGCAAAGTTTTTTTCATAAGACCTGGTTTCCCACATTTAAAGCAATTTAAATTGTTAATCATAGGACTATGTCCCTTTATAGCTGCTGCAAGAAGGGTCATGTTATATGTATTAGACCCAATGTCTTGGCATGCCCTTATATAATCCTGTAAAGTACCTCCATTTGCCTTTATGGGACTCAAAGCCTTTTTACACTCACTATTAGCATTATCAAAAGCCAACATCAGAATAAGCATCTCTTTAAGGTCAGGCTGAGTTACTATCTTGTTAACCACATCTGCCAGTCTAGCTACCAATTCAACGTAAGGTTCAGTATTTCCTTGAACAATTTTTGAAAATGATTGTACAGCCTGTCCAGGGGTGGAAATTTGTCACCAGGCAGCTAAACAGCACAATTGAACTTGTACAATGGCAATATCATCATATCGAGCTTGGCAAGGAACCCCAGCCCATTGCCCTATTCCTAATATTTGTTCATCAGTAATAGGCATTGGTGGATTTTGCTGTTGATTTCATCGTGCTACAATATTAGCTTCATCAGCCCACCAAGTTTTAAGTTATAAAAATTCTGCTGGACTAAGAACAGCTCTAGCTAACAAATCCCAGTCCCAGGGTATTAATCTGTCTGCTTGTGCCATTCCTTGCACCAATCCTTGAGTATAAGGAGAATTTACACCATATTGAGTGCATGCTTGTTTTAAGTCTTTGATAGTTTTAAAAGGAATAGGAGCATGCTCATACTGTATACCCCCGTGGGGGTTGACAGCATCTACTGGAATTTGAGTTACTGTTACCGGAAAAGTAGAAAAAAGTTGCATAGCCTCAGAATCTTCTTCTCTACTTCCCTGTGCTATACTTTTCATAATTGACGAGGGTTGTGCTGGCACAAAAACAGAAACTTTAGGAGGGTCATCAAATGTTGTAAAAAATGGATCAGTAGATACCTTAGGAGGTGCAGATGTTGGTTCAAAAGACAATAAATCATAATTTGGAGCAGACGGCATAGCAACTGCTGGAAAAGCTCCATAAACTTCCTCTTTCCTTTCCTTCTTTCTATTAGACATGAGTCTATCTGTTCCTGCGAGTTCACTAACCCCCTCACGTATATTTTCATCAAAATCACCATTAGCTTGTTCTGCTATAGGTCCAGCAATAGCAGTATCCTGTTTATAATCTTCATCTTCATCTGATTGTAAAGGTTCAAAAGCAACAGAAATAAGACTACACAAAGACCATACATGAAGGGGAATTATTTCTCCATTATGATAAACTTTTTTTTAAAGCTTTCTTCACTAACTTCCATTGTTCCAGGTTAAAATATCCCGCTCTTGCGGCTGAAACCAATAACATTTCTGCACAAGAAAAAAAAGTTCCTCAAAAAATTATAATTGATAAGATATTCAAATTATTATTATATTTAATAATTAACAAATCAGAAAAATTAATAAGGAAAACACTATGATAGAAGATTATATTTCCCCACAAACTGTTTATATATTGTTACATATACCAACTATATTGATGCTAACTATGTTATATGTGTTGTTATACCGATGTCATACAGTATGATTTTTGTCCTATTTTAATGAAAATTAACAATACAATTACATATGATTAGTGTTTGAAAATAGCAGGAGAGTAAAAGTATTATTTAAAGGAGAATATCTGAGTGAGTTTTCAGTAATTAGTAGTAAAATATGGAAAAGAAATTTCCTTGTTTCACATGAAAGAAATGTGGGGATTTTTCCTAGGTAAATGAATTAGAAAATTTTAACAGGGTTGTATTACAAGACATTTGTTTTATTTCAAGGAACATTTTATTATTTGTTTTACAGAGCTTTGCATTCATTATAGCTGTTTTATGTTTCTTTTGACAGCATTATTATATAAAGTGGCATCTTCTTACTGAATAATAGTGTATTATAATGCCCTTATGTGAACATGAAAACTAGATATCAGTTTAATTTGAAACATCTCATAAATTTAGAATAGTTTTGATGACAATATCTACAGATATCCTATGATACATGAGAAATTATTTATGAGAAGGCAAGAAATCTTTTAGTTTAAGCTTTTTGTTTAGTCATGAACTGGTCCAACAAATAAACCCCACAACCCCATGCACACAATAAATGTCATTATAGAAAATTCTAAAAAAAATAAAAGTTAATAATCATATTTCTGTAAAATTAATTAAAAGATGATAACATATGTATTTAATGAATTCTTTTAAAAATTTTATTTTTATATTTTCATTTTATATATATATTTTAAAAGATGCTTAGATTACATAAATGTTACACAAAAATTACAAGGATTCCCGTGCTCCCCACTTCCCACACCTCCCATAACATCCCATAAAAACATCTTTCATTAGTGTGACCACTGGACACTTTTGGAGCAGGGATGGGAAAAGTAGTTGCAATACAGGGACTTTTTCAGGACGTGGGAATTATCCTGAGTGACATTACGACAACAGATATAGGCCATTTTGCATCAGCATATAACATGCAGAACTGTGTGGGGGAAAGTATGGTTTACAATGTGAACTATGGTCCATGTTTAATGGCAAAGGCCCAGGTTGTGTATATTTAATGAATTCTAACGCAGAACTAAACCCATAGGTAGGAAGTTGCATTATGTTGCAGCTACAGACCAACATGTGACTACTGAGCAATTAAAATGTGACTAGTCCAAATTGTGATCTTATATAAATATCAAATACATAATATATTTCAAAGATGTAGTATGATAACATATCTCATAAATATTTTATACTGATTATGTGTTGATGTAATATTTTGTTACATTTTGTTTTAATACACATATATATATAAATAAGGGTAATTTCACCTGTTTCTTTTTAGTTTTTTTGAAGGTGGTTACTAGAATATTAAAAAAAATAAATTGTTCACATAAAATTTTTGATGGAGTACATTCACCACAATCTATTTTTCTGACACTCCATGACCTTACAAGAAAAGAATATGAAATTCAATGGATTTGAATTCATTTGTAGAATAGAGAGTCTGGTGAAACAATGAGAAAATATATCCTCTCATATGGGAATGTTAACATATCTAATTCTCAAGCAATGATATCATTTTCCTATATTAAGTGTATGTGATATATATTTTAAAGGCAAAATAATATTTCTGTCTTTGGTGACATTTTCTCACTCAGTATTTTGCTTAGCATTATCTTTATGTTCCAGTTCCTTAAGCTATAATTAGAAGATTGAGGTTAGGAGGTAATGTAAAGTGTAATACAGCCATAAACACGTTCAGTGTTTTGGGTTATATCTAAATTTTTACTAACTTGTGTTTGGTGTGAATTAGTCATATGTTTATAGAATTCCAAAGAACACAGAGTAAAACTGACCTGGAGGCAGATATTTAATTTACATGAAGAAGGAATTTTGTAATGATATATTTTTGAGTATTTAAAATTAATGTACCTTTGAGTATTAATGTGCATCATATAAAAAATTGACAAACTACAAAGAATAATATTTCACAAAATGTAATATAAATTTTATGTGTTAATACATGAATACCTCACATGAAATTATAAGGAGAAAGAATTAATTAACAACAGGAAAAATGGGCAAAGGGATTGGACTGAAACTTTACAAATTAAATCTTACACATAAAATATAAAAATGGAAAAATTAAATTTAGTAAAAATAATGTGATAATGCTTTACCAATTTTCCTTCATGAACAGAAAAATGATTCAAAATCTATAATTTTGGTTAAAAACCAGTGAAATGGATACTCTTAATATTTTGCAATTTTTTTCTTAAACATTTTATTTTGAAATAATTTCAAACTTTCAAAACAATTGCAAATATAATACAAAAGCCATCTAGAGAACTCCAGCATCACCCTACCCAGATACCCAGTCCCACCAATTTTAACATATTGTCACATTTTTGTATCATTCTAGTTATCCATTATCTATCAATCCATCTAACCAGTTATCTATTTATCCACCTGTTTATATATCTATCTATTCTCTAAACATTTGAGACTAACTTGTATACATTATGCTCCATGTACATTTTTAAGAACAAAGATATTCTCTTATGGAACTGCCTTAAGTGAAATTATCAAGTTTAAAAACTTTAACATTGCATAAAGCTTTACATTCTACATCACAATTTTTTAATATATCCCAATAATGTCCTTTAAGCCTTTATTATCTGCTCCATTATTAGCTCTAGTCCAGGATCATGTATTACATTTTATTGTCATTGTCTCTTTAACTGCTCTTTATTTAAAATTTTTGTAAACATATACAGCATAAATTTTGCCATGTCAGTTACTCTCAAGCATACCATTCAGTGGGATTAATCACATTCACAATATTGTGGTACATTCACAAACTACATTATGAGAACCTTCCTAACGAGACAGATACTCTTATATTCTGCTGATTGTAGTGGAAATTGATGTGATATTATAGGCATTACCCATTTTAGTATATAAGTCAATTTCTAGAATCAAATTTATTGGCCAGGACATTATACTTTCAAGAATGATTTTAAAATAATCATAAATATAAACAAAATTTTATGTAAAAATAAATTAATTGAATACTTATTTTTAAGATCACTAACCTATAAACAATATTTATTTAGAAAGAGTAGGTAAAGGGCTATAGAAATTTTGATATATTTATAATCCAATATTATAAAATGAATATATACTATTACTCAAGATATTGTACTGATAAGTAATGTTTCCTAAACAGAATAAAATTTAGACTTAGTTAAGTGATTGTCTTTGTATTTTGCTATTTTAGGTGAAATGATTACAATATTATGAAATAAAACAATAAAATCTATATAAAGGATGTACACCAGAAAAAAATTAGTGTAGTTTTTGGAAGAAAGATATCTGAGGAAAGGGAGTAATATTTATAAGGAAAGATTTGATAATCAAATAATGAATCCAAAGAGTCAGTGACAATGTAACTATATTTAGTGGAGCTAAAAGGCCCCCTTCAAAAAAGTATAAAATATATTTTTATTTTAATTGTATTTATAACTTGATATTTCAGTATAGAGCAACAGATTCTGTATAGTTGTTAATGATTCTTTTCTCTTAAAAATCATGTTTATAAATCTTATGTCTGACCAGAACTCTAAACTCATGGAAATCCATCAGTTGAAGGAAAATTATAATCTGGTCTAAATCATCTCAGAACATCAGACTAGTTCTAGATTTATCCTGAATTGTAGGCACTCATCTCTACACAAGAGAGCTGGTGACATTGTATGTTAGGTCAGATAAATCTTTAGTCTATTTGCTCATTTTAACTTAGAGTAACTGTACTTTACTATGGATAACAGGCACACACACATATACAAACATACGTGCACATACAAACACAGGGTTTTGTTCATTCTGAACTTTACAAAACAAAGATTTGGAAGAGTGAAGACATAATTGAGCAGATATCTGGAGGAATAGCATTTTTGTCTGAGGGAACATTATGGACAAAGTTTCCCTGAGACAGGAGTCAAGAGGATACTGGGACATGCAGGTGGTGATGAATATGAGTATTTAGGATGGAGATGAAACTGAATCACTGACAGTGGAGAACATTGGAGGACACTGGGAGGACTTTGGATTGGGTGTCATTAGTGTCGATCCTACAAGGTGCATTGACTGCTAGACTAAGAATGAACTGAAGTCAAGTGAGGGAAGAAGCAAGGGACCAGGTCAGGGGTTGTAGCAACAATCTAAATGACAGGTGAAGAGTGTAGCCCAAGGTGGTAAAAATGTAATTACAATGGTGAATTCCTGGATAAATTTTGAGAAAATAGAAAAAATAGATTTTTCTGCATTATTAGAGTTGAGAATGAGAACAACAACAAAAATGAATCTAGAATCTTACCACATCATACCCAGATAATTAGGAAAAATTGAATGATAGTTAAATAAAATACAGAAAATCTTTGGAGAAAAGTATTTGAGTGAAAGCCCAGTAGTTCCTAAAATAGTCAGTTATAATAATTATAAAATTGAAATATAATGATAATAAACACCACATACATCCAAAAATGATACATAAAATTTCAGTGTTTGTGGTAAAATATTCTCACCTGAGGTCTCCTTTAATAATGCTCAGAGATGTAAAGACTTTCTTAGTCAATGACGTTAAAGTGACAGAGATAGTAAAGGAAAAAGATTGCAATCTATCAGTAGCAACAAGTTTAGTTCAATTCCATCTACTGGAGCAAGATCTCACATCCAAGTGTAACATTGGCACACACAGTTAGTGGTAGCCATGTCCACTCCAAGGACACCAAAAACAAAATAGATGTAATGTGAATTTTCTGTAGATAGTAGGATAATCTGAGTGGGAATATAAATAGAATAACAAGTAGCAGTGAAAGGAGCTTGTAATTAAGTGGAGACATGAAGAATCTATTTAAAAAGTATAGAAGAAGAAAAAGACCTAAGATGAAGAAAGTAAAAAAAAGAGAAAGAGGAAAGGGAAACAATAAAACCCAGGGAAGAAAGTAGGAAAGAAGGAAAGGAAAATAGAATAAAAGTTTTTTAAAAAAAGGAAAGAAGAAAGGAAAAGGAAGGCACAGAAATTGAGGTAAGATATTGTATTAGGAAAAGGATAACTAAAGGCATATATATGTGGATATGAGGCATGTTCAGAATTATTTCAAGACTGTGATAGATTGTGGTTATTTTTAGCAAAACAAAACATTCCTTATGGTTTTCTATTCTGAATCTGGATTTTAATAAGAATGTTGTTGTCACAAACTTTGTACATTCTTTCTTTTATATATATATATAAGTTGGTCCAACTTTATTGAAAGGTGACCTGTCACAGAAGAGATAATTCAAATAGGAACCACTCTGTGGTTTTAAGGCCTGCAGAAATCTGGGTTATGTTTACTACAAAAGAATATACAATACATTAATTGAAACTACAGTGTAAAAAGAAATTAGAAAAACAAATAGTATATCCTCATTAAACAATAATATGAAAGAAATACGTTCACATTTAGTTACTTCAGCCCCAACAACTTCACAAACAACTTCATTTTTATCAGGGAAAATTATACTAGACTAGCATTTTTAAGTTAGCAATAGCTCACATAGAGTATTACAGAAAAATCACTTCTTGTTTTACAAGTGCATAATAAATTCTCTAGACTCCCCTCTCTGTACAAAACATCACATCAGCTCACTACTAAGGCTCTGAACCTCAGTTAGTACAATTCATTTGACATGGGGTAAAAATAATGAAAATTATATTGGCTGAAAAAGACATTTCCTGAGGGAAGCTTATCTGATCATTTTTCTTAAGTAGTTTTTCAATCTTCAAGCTCCTTTTAAGCCTACTTCATTCCCAGGATCACTCTGAAAATGAAAAGAATAAATCTGATGGCCCTCAGCACCTTTCATAATTTTAGGGCAATGTTTTAACTCATCCCTTATTATTTCATCACATTTCCTACCAACAATCCCACCCCCTGCCCCAGAGCAAATGAAGTTCTTGGTAATATGAACTCTTGCTTTCTTTAGCTTTTGGTATAACTTGTACATCTTTTGAAAAATGTGTTTAGTAAATACCCTTCAAGTCCTGCACCTCAATTTCCTGATGGACCATATAAAGCATGGAAGCACAAGTGGTGTCACCTGGGGACTGTCTATGGCTTAGCTTTTGTACCAACTATTTAGGTAGGTCCCTTGACTCTTAAGTCTCCCTTTAAAGATTAGAAATTGAAGATAGAAAACAAATTCAGCTGTCAAACATCTGTTGCTAATGTAGAGCAAGGCTATTCTACATAGCAAAACTCCATTTATTAAGCTTTACCTCATGCAAACTTAAAAAAAATCCAGGCCCCAATGTAGATCATGAACCTACTTAGACTCAAACATGGTAAAGCAAATTTTTAAAAATTTCCAGTCTTCCTAAAAGAAGTGTGATGTTTTGGGCCAACAAATTAATCAACATTATAGATCTAATCTGTCATCATGGAACACAAATCCGTGACCTGGTAACAGAAAATGATTCTTGTAATCTGTCATATGGCCAAAATTCTAGAACTAGAATTAAAGGCATTATTTTGGATTCTGTCCATTAATAATTTCAGAGAGGAAAACCACAAAGAGACTTCTAGCCCAGTACAGTGATCAAAGGTTGGTAGAAATGGGCTGGTTTACAGACCTTCAGTATTGCTCTTCAACAATTCAACAGGCCAAGGCGTAAGCTTTTCACTGATGGAGCTCTCACCCAACTCACTGGTTTTGTGCCAGTTTTCCATAGCCTCCTCTTCCAGCATCAGAGTCTTGCCTATACTGGTCTCATACCTGGCCTCCAGATCACCCCGGTCCTACTGCCCGCCCTCCTTAAAGCCTTCATCCCAGTCTGTGCGAATGATCCTGTCATCCAGAAGATTTCCATTTATATATCACATGGCATTTTCTTCATCTACTCTTGAATAGAACTCCACAAAACAGAATCCACATGCTGCTTTTTTTCCATTTTATCCAGGCCCATAATGATTTTCTTTATGTCACCACTTTTGCTGAAGAGTTCATAGATTTGTTCTTCAGTTGTATAAAAGGAAAGATTTCTGACATACAACATACCGCTTTTCTTCAGTAATTTTTCTTGTTCTTCATTGTCACTCTGGAAGTGCTGGTCTCAGTACTGGCTCTGCTTCACTTGGGAGTCACTGCACAGCACCTTCAGGAGGCAGCTGAACATAGTGCAAAGTGGAACTTTGTAATTCTTAATACTTAAGTGACCAGAGATCACAACAATTTGACTAATCCTTTGATAGCTCTGCTCTTAAATCCACAAGTAAATATTAATTAGAATGAACCAAGAGAAACTTAGAAAAAAGTTATAAATATTTTTGAATCACCATTTTAACTACAGATGCCTTAAAAATAAAATGTACTTCCTGAAATAAAAGTTTAAAAATGCTATTTTTGCAACAACCCTGAAAATGTTGGGAGGTTTCAGTATATATGGAAACATTGACAGTGGATGTAAAACATCCAGAATTTGCTCCCAAGTAAAACATGATATGAAATCGATGCTGAAAAAAGAACCATTGAGTCAAGTATTTCCAAGCTACTCATCTATTACACTTAAAATAAGTTAATAAAATTTTGACCTGGTACTGTCTTAACATAACACATTGTTAAATTCTGTTGACTAGAAATAGTATAATAAAGATGTCTCTTTATTTTGAAAAGATATTCATATTAATTAAATGATAAATAACAAAAATCAAGAAACCATTTTGCAAGCTTTATCAGCTATCACTTTTCTTAATGCCATCTGCATGTCCTTGTTTCTCAGACTATAGATGACAAGATTCAGGGTGGGGGGTAATACTGTGTAAAGCACAGATGTCAACAATTTCAGTGAAGAAGATTTGAAATTTTTTGCTAAGTATGTAATAATTCCAGAAAACAGGAACAGCATCATCACAGTGAGGTGGGGCAGACAGGTTGAAAAGGATTTTAGTCTTCCCTTTGCAGATGGGATTCTTAGAACAGTGGTAAAAATGTGAACATAAGAAACAACCATTAAAATGAAACACACAAAAGCAAAACAACAGTTAAGAATAATAAATGCATCTTCTAAAATATGCTCTCCATAACAGGAAAGTGTAAGCAGTGATGGAATATCACAGAAGAACTGATGGACTATGTTAGGTCCACAGAACCTGACAGAGAATGTACCTGCTACATGAATGGAGCCATACACACATCCACTGAGCCATGATGTTGTCACCATCTGTACACCAGCACCTCTATGCATAATGCCTTCATAATGCCGAAGGTGGCAGATGGCAGCATAGGACATCACTAGAAGAAGGGCAAACTCTGTGCCACCAAAAACAAAATCAAGAAAAACTTGTGTTGCACATCCTAGGAAGGAGATGAAATTAATATTGGTCAGAAAGTTCATGATGGATTTTGGGACAGTGACAGAGATGAAGCAGATATCAATGAAGGACAAATTCTTCAGAAAGAAATACATGGGAACTTGGAGATGGTGGTCAATGGTAGTGATGGTGATAATGAGGAGGTTCCCCATCAGTGCTACAAGGTAAATGAGGAAAAAGAGTGTGGCATAGAGTCTCTGTAGCATGCAGTCATCAAGGAATCCCATGAGCAAGAATTCCATTATGAGGGTCATGTTGATAAATTTCTCAGGAATGAAAACAACAAAAAAGCCAAAGCACTAGATTCTTATTTATAGCTCTCCACTTTTCCTCTTCTACTAGTTCTTTAATGTTTTCTGTTATGAATGGTGTGCTTAGAGTCATCCTGTCTTATATGGAGTAATTCTAACATGCAAAATTGATTTCCTTTTAAGATATATATAGTGAGTAATAATATATGAGCATTAATAAATCTGCTTGTGAGCTGGGCATGAACACAGAATTGCTACATTATTTGCTCTGTATTCAGACTCTGGAAGGCAGAGGCAACAGTTTTGGAGCATATTCTGAATAAAAGAGCTAAATTTCTTTATTAAAATGGTCAACAAAATATGTTCTCCTTTTCCTATAAAGTTTTATTTTACTTCTTTCTTAAAAATCCTTAGATTTTTGTGCACTGTTCTTGGCCTACAGCAGAAAATATTTCAAATTCTAAAAAAAGGGAAATACTCTATACTTTCCAAAGTTGTGTAAAATGTTACAGGGAAATTAGATGACAAAATAAAGAAAATACATATTGGTATATCATTGAGTAAATCCATTCTTAAAATCTCTAGTGGTGTGTGTAGTTTATAAATGTGTGTGCACATGTGTATATTTGCACATATTTATATAAGAAGGTAATTATAAATGTATGTGTGTGTTTATATTTCAGAGTGTTATTGGAAAATTTTCCAAATATCATCTCTACTCCCTCTCTTTACTTCCCCAGAAAAGATAGCAGGCCTTATTTTCCATAAGCTACAATGGTGGAATTAGTATTTCAATTACCAAGTGAAAGTATCAGAATGAGAAGATCAGAACCTAATTACAATATTTTATGGCTTGTAAAGAGCAAATATGATCTAGCTAGTCAATGTAAAAATAAAGAGAAATCAGGATAGACCAGCTTGCCAGATACTGACTTGGCAAAATGTACTGAACTAAATTGATTTGAAAATAGTTCTAACTATTCAAGCATGAAGTCACCTCCTACTATCATATCTTCCTTACTTTGAGAAGAAAGGAGCAGATGGAATAAACCAATGTACAAGGTGTATTATAAAAAGGTAGCATGCACTTTCCTATTCTTCTGCTTTCATTTGGGCTAATAGCAAGTGACAAGCCCGGGGTTTAAAGAAGTTATCACTCATGATGGACTGAAATTGGCTGACCATGTAGAAATCAGCAGTCTTTAAGTTCCATCTCTCCCTTAAGTGTATTCTTTGTATAATATAGATCTGGAAACAGAGAAAAGAACAATACCATCCATTTTCATACTCACAAAGCAACCACTCTTGAGAAATTAGTTCTGGATGAACAAGATTGTATCATATTTACTTGAGTGCTTTCTAGATGCCAGTTCAGTACCAAACTGCATTTTCTCTCTTAAGTGTTTAGATCTAAATGATCATAAGATGTATGTATTTCCTGGAGTTCCCAAGTGGCTAATTAAACCGGGTTCTAACGTGCCAAAACCTGAGACCAGTGGCTTGTTTTCCTGTGAGATCATGGACAACTTGGGATTTGAAGTCAATGGAACCCAGATTTTCAATCCAGAGCTGCAATGGTTAAATTTGTGTGCCAGTTTAACTACGTGATGGTGCCCAGGTGTTTGGTCCAGCAAGAACTGGAGTGATTGTTACTGTGAAGATATTTTGTGCAATTAAATTATAAGTAAATTGACTTCATCTATGGCTAATTACGTCTAAAATCAACTGAAGAGATTGCTTTCCACAGTAAGAGAAGTTTCATCCAATCAGCTGAAACTCTCAAAGGGAGAAGTGTTAATTTTAGCACTCAGAAGAGAGAATTTCTATTTATACTTCAGCCAGCCATCTTTTCCAGGGAAGATCAGTGAAACCTTCATCAGACTTCTCACCTTGTGGCCTGCCTAAAAAACCATAACTAATAAAGTACCATGTTGTCATACATGGGGATTTATGTGAATCACATTTAATAAATAAGAACCATATTCAGTTACTTTTCTTCTTTGGACAGTATATTGTTACTTTCTTTATGATAGGCACTCTTTCAAGTTCTGAATTCAGGTACTGGTATAACATAAATTCAGAAATTTATACATGCCAGAGTGATTTAATCACCACATTTTTATTTTTACTTTTTATACATAGAATTATATTAAAATATTCTTTATGAAAGTGATTTAAAAGTTACATATAAAGCAATCAAAGAGTAATCTTTAATCCCATAATAATTATAACTGTATCATATTGATATGGTCCAATATCCACAATTAAAAGGCAGGAACTGTCAGAATTGATTTTAAAAATGACACAAGCATGCGATGTTTAAAAAAAAAAACACTCACTTCAAATATATTGCTAAAGGTAGGATAAAAGTAAAAGTAAGGAAAAGATACTATGCAAACCCTAATTTAAAAATGCTGAAGTAGTTCTATTATTATCATGAGTAAACTATCAAGAATAAAGGAGATATTATATAATGATAAAATGATCAATGTACCAATAAGACATAATATTCTTGTAAACCTATCTTATGGACAATAGCTCTCTGAGACTGCTCAATTTCCTTAATTCATTTCAGTGAGGTCAGGTACTGTTTATTCTTCAATGCCTGGCTTGCTTCACTCAACATAAGGTCAAGATTCATCCATATTATCCCATGTGTTAGCACTTTATTCCTTCCTACAGTACCTTTATACTAGTGATACAAGTTCCTCCATTGTTATAATAATAAGTCTACTTTAGTCCATAGTTGCTTTCCTTTTTTTATGTTTGTTCATTCCACAAACTTGAGGATTTTGGGATGGTAATGCCTAGTCTGTTTCTGATTGAGAGGGGGTTTAGATCCCATAGGGGATTAGATAGATGTAACTGTCTTGCTAGCAGGTTTCAGAAGTCCTGAGTTTGCTGCCTTTCCTATAGTGTCTAAATGTCTCTAGAGACCTCAGGAGCCCTGTTATTTGAGGCACTGTTTACTGAGAAATCCTGTTAAGACATACATAAACCTAACCTCTGGAATTACATCCCAACTCACTTTGAAATCTTCTAGGCATAAAAATTCATTTGTATTTAATATTTCCCCCTCTTGGTCAAGGTCTGCTTCCTTATGCATAGCAAGTTGGTGCTTGGTAATAATCCCTTGGTATCAGGGAGGCTCATCCCCAGGGGTCATGTCCCATGCTGGGGGGAATTTATATGCTGAGGTTGGCTTAGAAAAAGATCATATTTGAGCAACAAGGAGGCTTTCAGGAGGGAACTCTTAGGCAATATATAATACAAGGCTAAGTTTCAATCTATCAAGAAAAGATTCAGGATGGCGTTGGTGTAGGAGGGCGCACACTGCAAGCTCCCAGAGCAAGGCGGATTGGGGACGGGGTCCTGCCCGGGGGTCTGTGCTGTGCACGCGTGGAGTGAGAAGCTTGGGACATCTATCTGCGCGGATCCGCGGCGTGGACCGAACGGTGGAGATTCGTGAGTTTTGAGGCTGCCGGTGGAGGTTGGCACAGGCGGCTGAGCCCCGCGGTTATGGAAATAAAAAATAAAACGGCCATTTGGAGCCGCGGGCGGGGGCAAAAAAGTTTTATTTTCTGGGGAGCTGGCGCCCCTTGGACCTTGTGTGAACAGAGCAAACAAGCTAGTCAGCACCCGGTGAACCAGAGGGGGGATTTTGGTTGGGGAACGCAGCTGATTTCCCTAGCCACCCAGGGATAAGACCCGGGCTGCTGCGGAGCCAGGAGGAAGGGACACTTCCCAAAGAAGGGAGGGTTCGGTTGGAAGACAGGGAAGGGTATTTTATATTTTTAGACATCGATCTGGCTGCCTGCACCGCCCCATAGCTTTGGGGAGCAGATAAGCCGACCTGAAGCAGCATTAGGCTGAGAGCAGACGCGAATCTGCACTCAAACTGATTTACTGAGCAGCCCGGTGATGCTGGAGCTCGGCGCCAGAAGGGGCGGAATCCGCCATCTTTAGCACTCCTCACTGACTAACATCAGAGCTTCAGCTAACCTGGGGAGTCCGGAAAGTGGAACGTGCTTGATTAATTTCCACGGGCCCAGCTAGGGTCCCTTCCATAAGGAGGTTGGTCTAGAGGAGGAATTACTTTGGGTCCTGCATTTGGCTAAAAAAAATAAATAAATAAATAAAAAAAGTGAGGTCACCTCAACAATTGAAAAATAAATTCTTTTTAATTTAGTTTAATAGCTAAAAGCTGCTTCAGGACCTGCATATAGAACCCTGTGGGGAAATTCATTGATAAACACAAGTAGGCAGGAAGGATCCACGTGGACCCTAGGGGAATCATTGACCCCCCTTAGCTCTGTTTGACTGCTTGCCTGTGTGGATCATTGGTTTCTCTCTGTTACTTTCTGGTCTATTGCTATTATTCCCATTTTCCTCCCCCCTTCCTTTTTCCTTCTATTTTTTTTTTTTTAAATAGGTGCTGCCAGCTGGTCGCTTATTTGCTGGGCTTCTTATTCAGTAATTTCCCACTCGCTGTATATATTGATTCT
>JAKSZT010054581.1:365361-441618 GCA_026826555.1 Tolypeutes matacus
AAAAGAAAAGATTCATAAGTACAACCATCAATATCAAGGGCCTAACATAATCATCTGTCCTCCTTTGCTAGGCACTGCCCATGTACTTGGGGGATTCTTGCTGCTCAATTAGAAAATGTAGCAGGACTTCCCAGGATGGGAATTCAATATTCTTCATTTATTGTGTGGGTTTCCACCCACTGAGACAATGCCCCATGGTCACTTGAACATAATCATATACCATAGAGTCAAGCCCATGTGCACCCCTCTCCACACATCTAACATCCTGATACCCCAAAACCAGTGATTCTCCCCTTCCACTGATGAGACCCTTCTATGATCTAAATCCTCCCCCAAAATAAACCTACAAAAATGAAATAATAATAAGAAAATAAATAAATATAACAATTAAAATATAAAAATAAAAAGAATAAAAAATAAAGGTAAAAATAAGTACAATAAATATCATTTTTCTATGCTTCTTTCATCACTGTAAGATCTGTTATCTTTTATGTCATTGACAATTTCTTCTGTTTGTCCCCCAGTGACTTAATTATTTTGCTATATCTACAAAGAAACTTTAGGTTACAGAAAAGTCTCAGAAAATATAGGAGACTACTATATACCCAAACCCTTCCCCTTCTTTACCAACCCCTACTAATAACATTTTATACGTGTTAAAATTGATGAACAAATATTGAAGCATTTCCACTGACCTTCATCATTGGTTACTCTATGAATTATAACGTTGTGCTCAGCTGGTGGCAACATTTGAGACTAAATTTGCCCACCACAGTTCTATAAAAAATCTGTAAATCAGTTTGGGTAGAAATGACATCTTAATGAAATTTATTCTTACAATTGATTAACATGAAATGTCCTTCCATTTATTTAAGTCATTTTTGGTTTCTCTTAGCAATTATTTGTAATTTTCTGAAAAAAGTCCTTTATGTCCTTGGTTTACTTTATTCCTAAATATGTGTTAGTTTTATTCACTATTATAAATGGATGTTTTTCTGATTTTCTACTCAGATTACACACCAGCAGTGTAGAGAAATGCTACTGATTTTTGGGTATTAACCTTGTATCCCACCACTTTGCTGAACGTGTGTATTAATTCTAATAGCTTTGTTATGGATTATTCAGGATTTTCTAGATATAGGATAATATCACAGCAAATAGTGAAAGTTTTACTTCTTCATTTTCTATTTGGGTGCTTTTATTTCTTTGTCTAGCCTAATTGCTCTAGCTAGAACTTCTAGCACAATAATGAATAATAATTGAGACAGTGGGCATCATTGTTTTGTTCCTGATTTCAGCAAGATTCAGTCTTTCACCGTTGAATCCAATGCTAGCTGTAGGTTTTCCATATATGCACTTTACCATATGGAAAAAACTTCCTTCAATTACTATTTTTAGAGTGTTTTTATCAAGAATGTGTGCTGTATTTTGTCAAATGCTTTTTCTGCATCAATTGATATGTTCATTTGATTTTTCTTCAATGTATTAATGTGGTTTATTATACTAATTGATTTTCTTGTGTTGAAACAATCAGGCATACTTGGGATTAAATCCACTTGGTCATGGTGTATAGTTCTTTTAATGTGCCTTTTGATTAAATTGGCAAGTATTTTATTGAGGATTTTTGCATCTATATTCATTAGGGATATTGATGTGTCATTTCCTTTTTTTCATAGTATCTTTGTCTGATTTTATTATTAGGGTGATGTTCGCTTTGTACAATGAGTTTGGTTGTGTTCTTTCCTGTTCCATTTTTTGGAAGAGCTTGAGCAATATTCATCATATAAGGTTATCTTTGAATGATTGGAAGAATTCACCTTTGGACCAGCTTCTCATCTTTGGGAGGCTTTCGATGATTCTTTCAATCTCTTAAATTCTGATTGATTTGTTGAGGTCTTCAATTTCTTCTAGGGTTAGTGTAAGTGGTTCATGTCTTTCTGGGAATTGGTCCATCTTGTTTACATTGTCATGTTTTTTGGCATGCAGTTGTTCATTGTATCCTGTTAAGATGACGCTTAAGTCTATGGGGTCAGTGGTAATGTCCCCTTCCCATTTCTGATTTTGTTTGTTTTCTCTCCTTTTTTGTCAGTCTAGCTAAGGGTTTGTCGAATTTGTTGATTTAAAAGAACAAACTTTTTGGTTTTGTTGATTTTATCTTTATATTTTTTGGTTCTCCATTTCTTTTATTTCTCCTCTGATCTTTACTATTTCTTTCCTTCATCTTGGTTTGGGATAAGTTTCCTACTGCCTCTAGGTTAGATCTTCAACATTAGCTCATTTTTTAATTTTTAATATAAGCACTGAGGGCTATAAATTTCACTCTCAGCACTGCCTTTGCAGTGTCCTATAGTTTTTCTTTATGTGTTTTGTTCTCATTTTCATTCATCTCAAGATATTTGCTGAATTCCCTTGCAATTTAATCTATGACCAATGGATTATTTGAGAGTTGTTGCTTAATGTCTATATATTTATGAATTTTCCTTTTTTCCATCCATTATTATTTCCAGCTTCATTCCATTATGATCAGAGAAAGAGTTTTGTATAATTTTAAACTTTTTTACATTTATTGAGACTGTTTTGTGACCCAACATATGGTCTATCTTGGAGAAGCATCCTTAAGCACTTGAAAAAAATGTGTATCCTGCTATTTTGTGGTGCAGTGCTCTATAGATCTCTGTTAGTTAGATCATTTGTCATATTATTCAAACTCTCTGTTTCTTTTTTCATCCTCTCTCAAGATATTTTATTCAGTACTGAAAGTGGTGTATTGAAGTCTCCAAATATTATTGTACAGACATCTATTTCTCCCTCAGGATTTGCCAGTGTGTGCCTCGTATCTTGTCTTACTCTGTTAAGGTGCATAAATATTTAGTATAGTTATTTCTTCTTGGTGAATTGCCCCTTTGATTAATATATAATGACCTTCTGCATCCCTTGTAAAAATTTTGCATTTAAATATATTTTATACAATATTAGTATTTATACCCCAGCTCTTTTTTGTTATTATTTGCATGGAATATCTTTTTCCAATCATTCACATTTAACCTGATTGTTTCCTTAGGACTCAGTGGAGTCTCATGTAGACAACATATAGATGGCTCATTTTTAAAATTCTATCAGTCTATGTATTTTTTTATATACTTTTTCATATTTTTTAAAAAAGATACTTAGATTATATAAATGTTACATAAAAAAGTATAGGAGTTCCATATACGCCCCACTCCCTACCCTTCCCACATTTTCCCACATTAAGAACATCCTTTATTAATGGGGTACATTTGTTACAATTAATGAAAACATTTTGGAACATTTCCACTAAGCATGGATTATAGTTTACATTGTAGTTTTCACTCTCTCCCATGCAATTTTGAAAGTTATGACAAGATATATAATGTCATGTATCTGTCATTGCAATGTCATTGAGGACAATACTCAAGTCCTGAAAATGCCCCCATATTACACTGGTTTTTCCCTCTCCCTCCCCTCAGAATCTTCAATGGCCACTGCCTCACATGGGTGATAAAAGTTCTTCCATTGCTAGAATCACAATAAGTCTATAGTAGAATACCAGCAAGTCTACTTTATTCCATGATTCATTCCCCAATCCTGAGGATTCTGGGACAGTGATACCCACTCTGCCTCTAATTGAAAGTGGGCTTAGATCCCATGAGGATCCCTGTAGTTTCAAACTCTCTCTGTTCCTTGGAGGTGGTCATTATCCATTATCATCTCCTTGTTATTTACTTGGGATGAGTCCGATGACCTTGAGAGTATATGGTGCAACTTTGTTGAGATTCAGGGCTCAGCTGGCACATGAACAGCACAAAGCCTTAAGTCCCTTGGACATACACTTATCAACTTTATTACTAACTAAAGTTTCAAATAGAAGAGGCAGAAAAGCCAGGTGTAGGGAAACCACAACTGAGTCTGACTCTGTCACACTGGGGATCATAAAATCCCAATCATGCCCACTGGCAGGGCACCAAACTCCTGAGTTATCTGCCCTGACTATAGTATCTGGATGTCTCCAGAGCCTTCAGGAGCCCTGCTAACTGAGGCAATATTTACTTTGGCAGTTAATGAGATCCTGCTGAAATGTGCATAAATGCAACCTCTGGAATGACCTCTGGACTCACTTTGAAGTCTCTTAGCTATTTAAATTCATTTTTCTTTACACTTTCTCCCTTTTGGTCAACTTCTGTTTCCAGTTGCATTGCTAGTTGGTGCTTAGTAGTAATCCCTTGGTGCCAGGGAAGCTCATCCCCAGGAGTCATGTCCCACACTGGGTGGAAGGTAATGCATTTATATGCTGAGTTTGGCTTAAAGAGAGGCAACAGTTGAGAAACAAGGAGGCTCTCAGGAGGTAATTCTTAGCACACTATAATGCTAAGCTATTTCAATTTCAAAGCTAAAGATTCATAAGTACAGTCATCAATATCAACGACCCATCAATGGACCATCCTTCTTCACCAGTCACTTCCCCTGTACTCAGGAGAATCTTGCTGTCCCATTAGAGGATGTGGCAGAGCTCTCCATGATGAGAATTTGATATTCTCTCAATTATTGTGTGAATCTCTAACCACCGTGACAATGCTCAATGAACACTTGAACACATTTATATGCCTTATACATATGCCCCAGGTGAACTTCCTCCCTTGCATCTACCATCACTGGCACCCTGAACCAATGATCCTCTGCTGCAACAGCTGTAACCCTTCTGTGATTCAAGATTTCTTCAAAAAGGAAGCCAAAAATAATGAAACACAATTTGTAAGAAAATGAAATAATAATGATAGTTTTTAAAATAACAAGTAAAATACAAAAAAATATTTAGAATAAAAAATAACTAAAAATATAAAATTAAAAAATTTTTTTGATGTTATGTCTTTCATCACCGTAAGATCTATTGTCTTCTATGTGCAGTGACATTTTGTTCTGTTTATTCCCCCTGTGTCTTACTTTATTCATTTTGTCTTCAAAATAGCTTTAGGTTACAGAAAAGTGATGTACAGAATATAGAGGAATCCCATATACCTAACATCCTCCCCCTTTCCCTCTTTCCTTTATTGACATTTTACATGTGGATGGTACATTTTTTCTAGTTGATGTACAAATATTGAAACAATGTACTAACCATGGTCAATAATTTACATTATGGTTTACATTTTGGACCACACACTTTTATAAATTTTGATGAAATTTAACATAGCTTGTATCCATCATTGTAAGATTATGTAGAACACATCCATTGCCCCCAAAATGCCCCATGTTCCCTCTATTATATTCCTCCCTCCCCCTCCCCCCAGGACCCCCTTTGGGCCATCAAGTTTCACCCTTTGAAGATCAAGATTCATAGTTACTTGCAACAACATTGGGGGCTTGACATACTGGCCTGCTATCCCCTATTAGGCATTGCCTGTGTTCTTGAGAGACCCCTGCTCCTCTATTTGAGAACATAGCAGGACTTCCCAGAATGGGAGACCAACACCTTGCCACTCATTATGTAGGTTTCCACCCCTTGCTATAACACACTATGACAAGATCTATGATTGGGGAGTTCAAGCCATGAACATTCAGTGTTATTACTGTAAGGGCATTACTTCATCCATTTTGCCTTTTGGCTTCCTCTTGTCATATTGTACTATTGTCTGTCTTTTTACCCTTTAATTTATGCTTCCAAATAATCTTCATTTCTACACCTTTCTCCTAGTATCTTGCTTTTTTTTTTCCTTTCAGGATGCAGCACTC
Source organism: Tolypeutes matacus (assembly GCA_026826555.1). Lineage (NCBI taxonomy): Eukaryota > Metazoa > Chordata > Mammalia > Cingulata > Chlamyphoridae > Tolypeutes > Tolypeutes matacus. The sequence goes on from JAKSZT010054581.1 coordinate 371,110, forward strand.
CCTTAATTGTCTCTTGTAATTCTGGTCTTTTGGTTATATATTCTATCAGCATTTGCTTTTCTGTTAAAACTTTGAACTATCCCTCATTTTTCAAGCACAGCTTTGCCAGATACAGAATTCTTGGCTGGTAGTTTTACATTTTCTGTACCTTATATACATCATATCACTTTCTTTCTACATGGCTTCTTATGAAAGGTCAGCACTTAATTTTACTGAGGTTCCCTTGTATGCAATGCTTTGGTTTTCTCTTGCTGCTTACAGTATCCTCTCTTTATTTCTGATATTTGTCATTCTGAATAATATGTGCCTTGGAGTAGGTCAGTTCAGATTTATTTTATTTGTGGTTCATTGTTCTTCTTGGATATTGATATTTATGTCTTTCATAAGTGTTGGGGATTTTTCAGTCATTATTTCCTCAAATATTATTTCTGCCTCTTTTCCATTCTCTTCTACTTCTCAGATACCAATAATGCATATGTTTGTGCACTTCATATTTTCATTCAATTTCTCTGTGTCCCTGTTCCATTTTTTCCATTCTCTTTTCTTTCTTTTTTCCTGTTTTTTCCAATTTTTATGTTCTGTCTTCAAATCACTAATTTTGTCTTCAAGTATTTCAAATCTGCTCTTATATGTCCCTAATGTATTTCTAATCTCATCCATTCAAATAAATTCTGTTACTTTTCTTTGGAGGCTTTTGAATTCTTCTTTATGCTCACCCAGTGTCCTTGTAATATCCTTTATCTCTTCACTCATATTTTCTTACAATTCTTTAAATTGATTTATGAGGGTTGTGTGATTATAATTGATTAATTGTTTTACATCCTGTATCTCTTCAGTATATTTGGTTTGTTCTTTTGGCTGGGCCATCTCTTTCTGTTTCCTAGTATGGCTTGTAATTTTTTTTCCTGATGTCTAGGCATATGAATATTTTGGTGGATTTACTCTGGTGGCCAATTTTCACTCTTGCCTGTTGTTTTATATTTCACAGCTCTTCTTTGATATTTGCTTCCACTTATTCTAAATCTTCAAAATTTCCCAGCTTAAATTACCAAAACTGTGCCATGGGGTGCAGATTTTCTCCCAGATTTTAGAGTGTGGAAAGACCCCAAATCAGTTTTTGTCCAGGCAATTTCCAGAGCAGCTAACAGATGGTGCTAGTTGGCTCACCTTTCCACAGAGGTGTATCTTTCTCCATTTTCCTGTGTTTGGTCTAGCCAAAGCCAAGATCTAAAGTGGGGTCTGCTGGCTAAATTCACTGAAGAAAAGCTCCTTGACTCCTCCTCCAGTTTTTCCTTGTAACATCTGACAGGAAGGAAAATGTCTGTTCCAGTCTCAGTCAGCTGCAGTGAGCCAGGAGTTTTATACTAACTTAATATCTTGAGGTGGGGTAGTGAATCCCTTCCCAGATGCCATGGTGGTTTGGTAACTCACATTTTTTGTTGTAGGTTCTTCATCTCTCTGTCCGTCCCCCACCTGGGAATTGTGAAACACTGTCTTCATCTGCTGACCCCCAGACCAAGACCCCCAGGCAGCTTTTGCCTCTTTCTCCCTTGCTTTTGTGAAAGATGTGAACACTGCCTGCCCAATCCAATGCCATTTCCCACAATTCTCAATGTAATTTTTGTCAAAGACTATAAGAGTAGTGGATGGTTATCCAAATTTAAATAGATTAAAAGTCTTGTAAATATAATAGTGCATAATTACACACACCACCTATTTGCTTTGCATACCTTTTAGAAACTATATAGTAGCGATTAAATTTCTGTTTAATGTTACAGTAAGACTTGAAGTCCTACATGATATTTCAGTTCTAAATTACTGAAGAAAATTTGAGTGTGCCATATGAATTCAATCTTTACAGACAAATTAAATCTGAATATGTTAAAATTTGAATTTGGCTTATTATCCATTATTTTTGATGCTGTTTTTACTTGATGCCTTATACAACATCTTGTCTAATAATCTGTTAGTGTAAAGATTAGTGCTAAAATGTTCTGTATGTATCTGGTCTGGGAAGGTAGAGCCTTTTTACTGCAGGCTATCAAATTCTTTTAGCCTAGCCCTTTGGTTGTAGAAGGAATTGGAGAGAAGGAAGAAAGTATCACTAAGAAAACAACAATATGTTATGCTGTGGTGGCTTGTTAAGTTCAGAGCACAAGAGAATCCTGGAAATTGTGATTTAGACATTGAAAGCATAGCACAGAGTGATGGAAAGGAGAATTTGCCTCTTATCCATTGTTACTTATTTTTAACTACTCTGTATGTTATATTTGTTCTCATAAACATTCCTTAAATGAAGTCATTCAGTTTAAAAATAAAAGACAATAGGAAAAGAGTGAAAAGGATGAACAGGTGAAACAAGTAAAAAATAAAGATAAGAAAATAAAAAATTAAGCAGAATATATCAGAAACTAATATATATGTAGAAATACTAAGTGTCAATCCATCATCAAGACATTAGTACTCAAATTTGTTTAAATCTAATTACATACCATCAAATTATATACAGCCAAAGTTAATGAAAATAAATAGTAAACAAGTCCTTAATTATAATCAAGATTTAAACCTTTAATCAGTAATTCATAAGATAAATGATATAAAAAATTTAAACAGCATGACATATAAAATTGAGCTATTGACATATATAGAATACTAGGTATAAAAATGTCAGATTTCACATTCTTTTTAAATGCGCAGAGGAATTTATAGAAACACTGAGAATGAGCTAAACTACTGGTTCTTAAAACTGGGCAATGTTGCACCTTGTGGAGAATGTGGCAATTTTGGAGATAGTTTTCATTGCCATGATTAGAGGAAGAATATGCTCCTGATAGACATGTATTTTAATTTCCTAGCTGCTAACCATGCAATCTGTTGGCTTAAACAACTGGAATGTACTGGCTCATTATGGCAAGGAGAAATCCAAAATCAAGGTATCATCATCAAAGGAGTGGTTTCTTCCAGATCACCATTCTGGGGCTAGCTGATGGCAATCTTTGGTCCTTGGCTTTTCTCTTAAATGGCAAACACATGTTGGGCTTTCCTGGCTTCTCTGAGTTCCACTGACTTCCAGTTTCTGGTGCACCCCTGTGGTTTCTCCTTATGTGTCTGAATTTGCTCAGCCAATAAAGGACTCTTGGAATAAGATTAAGACTCATCCTTATTCTGTTCTACCATAACTTAATTGAAGTAATCTCAATAAAAGTTCCTCTTTACAATTGATTGTCACCACAGCTATGGGTTACATAGCTTCAAGCCACTACAACATCCTGCAATGTTCAGGAGCATTCCCCACAACAAAGAATGACCTGTTTTAAAATGGCAATAGAGCCTTCATTGAGAAACTTTGTTCTTAACTATAAACTACCCTATAAACTATCAGGACATATATTATATGTTCTATGGTCACAATTGAGTTAAGTTTTTAAAAGGATAAGTAGAAAATGATTACATGTTTATGCATCTAGCCAATCACAGAACTAATATGATTAAAAACAAATTGAAATCAAAATTAAAAGAAAACATGCTGTACTACTTATGACATATCAAAACTGGCAGGACACAGCAAAAGCCTTGCATAAAGGAAATGATATAGACCCAAATATTACATTACAGAAAAGAAGAAAAATTGAGAAACAATGATGTAAATTTTTATCTCAAATGTTAGAAAAATTACAAATAAATAAAACACAAAATATAAATAAATAAATAAATAATGAAGACAAATACATAAATTAACAAAATAAAAAATAAATCTATAAGAAAGTTTGAAAAAGGCCAAAAATTAACCCTTAAAAAAACTAATACCATCTTGTAACAAAGAAAATTGATAAATAATTTTGAACAAATAACCTGTATTAGAAATGAAGAAAAATTACAAACAATAAATATTATAAGAAGGTACAATACTACATTTTATAGTGATGAATTTTACACTTTATATTAAATCAACAAACTCCAAGAAAACAAAACCTAACAAAACTGAAAGAAGAAAAACTACAAAATATGATTAGTAGTATTTTTTATTTAACTGAAATTTTGGAAATTATAGAAATTTGACATTATAAAGAAAAATTCATGGAAGAATGGAATCACCAATATTATTTTTAAGTATTTAAAGAAGGATTTTTAATTTATTTCAGGAAGTCAAGTTTGATTAATTTTAACTTTTGGAAATTAATGTTCATAATATGTACAGATTGCATCTTAACATTAAATAAGAGAAATATCCTATGGCCACATCAAGGAAACAGTTTAATTTAAAAATCTTAAATAAATTAATACTTTTATGGACTCAATCTATACCCCAGACTAGCTATGTGCATAGGTGCCCTTTCCTAGGTCAGTGCCAGCTCTACAGTTATTTGTGATGGTTGTCTTGACCCTCCTGCCCCTACAAATAGTGGAAACTTTGTGATTACACAAGTATAAAATTTAGAAGCTTACAAAATAATATATGCAGTTAGAAATCAGGAAAATAGTCATTGGATGGGACCAGGCAGGGTGGGCGTTAGTGATTGGAAGGGAAAACTAACAGAAATTATGAAGAAGAGATAGTGCATTGCTTGACCTAGGGCTAATTACAAAGGTGTGCACAGTTTGTAAAAATTCATCCAAACTAAGTGCAGATTTCTTTATGTTAATTTCAATAAAATTCATAAAAGTAACATTTAATATATAGATGATAACATTTTAATATATATGGCATAACATGAAATATGAGATATAAAATCAAATATGTCTTATGTGTCAGTAAATTTAAAAGGCTTTTGTTAGTCTATTGAAACATGCAATAACATTGTCAGATCATAAATTTAAATTCAGCTTTACACTAAGTGTACTCACTATGAATATTCCTAATGTAATTAGGTAGCAAGCTTCAAAATAAAAGTATAAGTTATAGATTAGGGAGGGCACAAAGAAAACACCAGTAATTCAAAAGAGTAAATAATACAGTCAGTATGCTGTTGTAATGCAATGAAATAGAATTTATTTTTAAAAATATAAAGAAAATAGGCAATTCCAATTTGGTTTTAAAAACTTTAATATTAATTAAATTGATGAATGTCTAAAACAATGATGAAAATATATAGTGGAATCTACATAATACTGGTTAAGCAAAGCTCAAAGTAACCTAAACAAAACAAAAAATGTACTTTAATTCTTGTTTCAATATTAGTTTAATGCATGATAAAAAACAATGACAGAATAAAATGAAGGGAAGTAAAACAAATAAAGAATAATATGGGAATTAAGCAACTAGAAAACAGGGAAAGTGAAAATAAATATTAGCTACTACTTTGGAACTAAAAATATAATAATATAAGATAAATTTCCTTCTAACCTAATCAGGGAAAAAAAGTAGAAACACAAAGTGAAATCATCAAGAATCTTAAGAGCTCACTGAGGAATTCTACGTAAGCAAATTAAGACTTATAGATAAAATGGAACATTTTAACAAACTATTGTTTAACATAACTTGAAAAAAGTCAGTTGGTCTGTAAAATTTATGTGGAGGAAATAGAGATAGTTTCCAAAATCCTTCTAGGCTGCATGGAAGAATTCTCTTAATGTTTTTTAATCAATACTGCCCTGAGGTAGCCACTTTCTGACTTGTCAAAATATCAATTATTTTTGTATCTTTTTTGCACTTCCTATTAATGGAATTACATTATATGCCCTCTTTGTAACTGCCTTATTTCACTTACTGTAGTATCTGTGAGGTTCTTTCATTTTGTTCCTTGTAGGAATTTGACCATTTTATCTACATTTTAAAGTTTATTGGCATAAATTTGTTCATAAGATTCTTATTATTTGTGTAGTCCTTTAATGGTAATCCTCTTTTCATTTCTGATATTGGATATCCAACTCCCCCTTGCCCTTGCAAAGATTGGTCTTTTGTAAACCTAAAAATTGGCTTTGATTATTTAATGTTAATTTTCTATTTTTTGAATTTATATACATTGTCATTAATATTCATCTATTGTATATGGTTAACTGGCTTTTTCCCCCTTTTCCTTCTCACTCTTGAGATGGATATTTCAAACTTTTACTTTTCAGCTTTTCTTTTTTGCCATTGCATTCATTTAAGGCAATAACATTTCCTCTTAAATCAGCATTACCTGCAGATGCAAATTGTAATGCATTATATTTTCTATATTAATCTTTTAAAAATATGTTTTCACCTTTAAACTAGTTCTTCTTTAAACTACAATACTTGAGAAGTTTGTTGTTTATTTTCAAAACATATAGGGGTATTACATTTATATTTCTGCTACTGATTTATGAATGAATTCCACAGTGGTTAGGGTACAAACTATATGACTTAAATTTGTTTAATGGCTCATTATATCCATCAGGTGCAGCTGTTCTTTGTTTAACAATTAAATTAAATTTGTTAACAATACCTTCACATCTTCAAGGTCTTACTGAATTTTTTCGAGGGGAGATAGCTTTTTCTTTTAGTAAGAAAGAGGTGTGCTAAAGTTTTCCAATGTTATAATTGATTTCTATTTTCTTTTTATTTTGGTTAACATATTTTGAGGTTATAGAATTAGGTTCATCAATTTAAAAGTTGTTAAGTATTTCTTGTGAATTGAAATTTATCATTATAAAAGATCTTTTCATTTTTGTAAGGATTCTTTCCCCTTAAAATTTACATTGTCAGATATTACTATATTTATTAGAAGTTTCTTTTGGTTTATGTTTTATAGTAGATACATTTATTAAATCCTTTTGCTTCAAACTAAATTTATGACCTAATATTTGAAGTGGATTAATTGTAAATGGCATATTAGATTTTTATATTTACAACTTGATATTCCTGAATTTTAGTTGTTAGCTCACTTAATATAACTATGAATGCAGACAAATTAAAAAATACAGTATTCCCTCGGGAATTTTACATATCTTACAGATTGTTTCAAATATGTTTGCCCTTTTTATGAGCTTGTTTTCTTTTTTATTATTGAATGTTAAATATTCTTTATCCTTCTAGATATAAGTCCTTTGTTGGATGTAGGTTTTTCAAATCTTTTCTTCCAGTATGTTTTCTCTTAATTTTTCTTAGCAGTGTTCCTTTTTATGCCAATATCACATAATGTTGGGTTTTATAGCTTTAAAATAATGCTTAAAATCAGGTGTTGTGTGTCTTTCAATGTTTTTTCATTTTAAAATTTTTTGTCTATTTACGTATTTTGCTTTTCCATATAGATACTACAATCAACCATTCAATTTTAACAACAAAAGACACAATAGATGCTCAGGAGATTGTATTATGTTCTTTATTCCAAATTTTCTGGTAAAATATTGCCTCCATTCCCTCTCTCTTCCACACATTTTGGTGTGTATAAAATTACAACTCAGGGTATTAGAATAAACTGAAGAAAAACTAAGTACAAATATTTTAAAAATATTAAAAGAGTCTGTAAGAAAAGCCATAATATCAAGATTATAATAAGACATGTCCAAAATGTTGGAAGGGATTAACAAGGAAAAAGTTGTTAAATTTAAAATTTATATGACAAAAAAAAAATTCTACAAAAAGGTGTAAAAATAAAGACATTCCAAAACAAACAAAAATGGAGAGAACTTTTCTGAGATACAGTACAGAATGAAGAGTAATAGAGTGCCTTAGAGCATTGATTGAAAACTCATCGTTTGTTATGTCAGAAGTGCAAATGTCTCAGACACTATGGTTATCTACTTGGAAACTTACTGGATCATCTGAAATCTTAATCAGAGTGATGAGATGATTTCCTAAAGTAGTGAGTTGAATATTAATATGCAGAAATCAACAGCACATTTATGAGAAACCATCATTCAGAAGAAATAATACAAGAAATGATTCATTTGTAAATCAGTAAGAAACATGAAGTGGTAAGACATACATTTATGATAAAAGAGTAAAATGGTAAGTTACTCTTTTTCTAACAAAATCAATTTTATTGATACATATTAATAAACATAAAATTCATCAAAAGTGTACAAACAATGGTATTTCCTCTAATTACATAGTTGTGCATTCATCACTTCAATTATTTTTAGAGCATTTTCATTATTTCAGTAATAAAGTAATAAACAAAAAACAGACAAACAAGGAAATTCCTCACCTCTCAATCTCTCTATGATTCCCCTACTGTACACAGCTGCTGTTTCTAGCAATTCTATCCAAAGTGTATAATCAATGGCTTTTAGTATAGTCATAATGTTGTACATTCATCTCAAAAAGTTTAGAGTGATTTCATTACTCCCAAAAGAAAGACTCCACACCCCTTAGCATTCTTTCCTCAGACTTCATGATCACTAATCTCCTTTCATCTTTATAAATTGATTTATATTTGTATTTTATATAAATGGAATCATACAATATGTAGTATCCTGTCTAGTCTTCTTCACTTAGAATACTGTTGTTTCTTTGTATGATATTAACATTTTGTATTATTAACTTACATTCAGCTTCAAAATAAGACTGTCTTATATATGCAATTCTGCCAATATTCATATTTCACATAATTTATTTAGTTCATAATAGGGCAATCATACAATATTTGTCCCTTTTTATCTGGCTGCTTCACACAACATTAAATCCTCCAGGTTCATCCATGTTGTCATATGTTTCACAACTTCATTTATTCTTACTGCTACATAAATCCACAATTTGTTTATCCATTCATCACTTGATAAGACACCTGGTTTGTCTCCAACTTTTGACTATCATGAATAACATTGATATGAACATTGGTGTGCAAATATCTGCTCATCTCACTGCTCTCAGTTCTTCTGGGTATATACCTAGCAATGGTATTGCCAAGTCCCATGACAAATCTATATTCAAATTCCTTAGGAACGGTCAAACAGTCCTTCATAGTGGCTGTTTCATTCTATATTCTCACCAACAGTGAATAAGCATTCCTATCTCTCCACATCCTTCCCAACATTTACAGTTTTCAGACTTTTTAAATAGTAGCTAATCTAATAGGTGTGAAGTGATATCATTATAATTTTGATTTGCATTTCCCTAATCACTAGTAATATTTTCATGTGTTTTTTGGCCATTAGTATTTCTTCTTTGGTCAATTGTCTTTTCAAGCCTTTTGCCCATTTTATAATAAATTACTTTGTCTTTTTATTGTTGAGTTGTATGATTTCCTTACAGATCATGGATATTAAACCCTTATCAGATATGTGGTTGTCAAATATTTTCTCCCATTGATTCAGCTGCTATTTCATTGGTTTGACAAAGGTTAATATACAAAAATCAATAGAATTTGTATACACTACTGATGTGCAATCTGAGGAGGAAATCAGAAAAAAAAATTCATTTATAATAGTGACTGAAGCAATCAAAATTTAGGAATAAACTTAACCAAGGACATAAAGGACCTGTATGCAGAAAATTATAAAACAATTGCTAAAAGGAACTGAAGAAGACTTAAATAAATGGAAGGATATTCCATGTTCATGGATTGGAAGACTAAATATCATTAAGATGTCAATTCAAACTGATTTCTAGATTCAACACAATCCTAATAAAAGTCGCAACAGCCTTTTTTGCAGAAACCAAAAATCCAATAATCCAATTTATTTGTAAGGGTAAGGAGCCATGAATAACCAAAAATGTCTTAAAAAGAACAAATTTGGAGGATTTTCACTTCCTGACTGTATAGCCTATTATTTACCTATAGTGGCAAAAACAACATGGTACAGGCATAAGGACAGACAGATTGCTCAAGGGAACTGAATCAAAAACTCAGATATTGACTCTCACATCTACAGTCAAGCAATTTTTGACAAGGCTGTAAGCTCACCCACTGGGCCAGAAGAGTCTGTTCAACAAATGGTGCTGGGAGAACTGGATAGCCATATCTGAAAGAAAGAAGTAGACCCCCTATCTCACACCTTATACAAAAATTAACTCAAAATGAATTAAGGATTTAAATATTTAAAAAAACCATAAAACCTCTAGAAGAAAATATAGGAAAACATCTTCAAGATCTTGTGGTAGGTGGTAGTTTCTTAAACCTTACACCTAAAGCATGAGCAACAAAAGTGAAAATAGATAAATGGTACCTCCTCAAAATTCAACACTTTAGCACCTCAAAGGTAAGTTACTCTTGAAGTATAAAATAATATTATCAAGAAATTGTATGTCCTCCTTTTGTTAAAAAAGCCTGATTCACTTAACGATATCAAGTCAAGTTAGCTGACATACATGCATCTCGATTAAAATATAAAACTCATATATATATGATGTTTTTATGTTTAAATGAAATAAAGTCAAATATAATTACTAAATCTCTGATGAATAAGAAAAAAATGAAGTGGAATTTGCCCTCATAACTGTAATAATGTATGATAAATAATGAGTGATTAGAGTGGTTTGATACCCCCATGGTTAGATGGATTAATGGAAGAGTACATAATTATTTATCAGTCCAATATTTGTGGGAATATAATACTATAATACTTAATAATAATTGACTATTTGATTCATGATGTTGAGATAGATATATTTTTATTATATATACATGTATGATCTACAACTCACACAGCATAACAGTCTACCAGAAAAAAGTGAAAATCTAAGGTGTTATTTTTTCTTTCTTTCTCATTAATTTTAAGAAATGAGAGTTCTGAAGAAAAACATGTTGAAAATCTTGAGACATTGGTTAAAAATGTTTTTTTCTGATTCAGTCTTTAAATATAAAAGACAAAAGTAAATGTATAATTATAAAACAAAATTAAAATAAAATAATTTTGCAAGAAAAAATTAAAGAATTTAAAACTGGCAGTCAGGCAAAATATTTGCAACTCAGATTAACCAACGGTTAATTGTTCTTTTAAAAATATTGATATTATTGAGATGAAAAATTTCAATAACACAAAAAAGAAATGTAGAGCACATAAGAACAATTTTACACCTATTAAATACAAATATCCTTGACTCTTAAATATATCTGTGAAGTATCAAATTCATTCAAAATGAAAATACTAACTGAAAACATAAAAATATTTCTCACCTATCAGTCAGGTAAAATCCATCATTTTGAAAATGATCTTTTTTAATAAGCTGCAGAGTAAATGTCATTCCTTCATGGCCTTTGAACATAAATATGCAGGAGTGTTTACAGCTCTTATTAAGGACAATTTTCCAACATGTATTAAACTTATCAACTTTCTCTTGAACTAATAATTGTACATCTGAGATTAATCATATATACACATACATACACATATAACAGGTACTAACAAATACAAACACATTCATGTTTAAAATATTTATACAAGTTTGTTTGTTGCATCCTTGCTTGAAATATCAGAAACTGGAAATAGCCCAAGTGTCCAATATTAAGGGTATTTTAAAAATATAGAGCATCCAAAATATTTAATAAAAAATAAATGTACTCTTTAATCTGGTATCAAATATATTGTAAGTTATATACTAACACATATTTATGAATACCATTTATATATTGATTTTTGAAGCATGTAATATTTTTCAATTTTAGATATAAAATAAAATTATATGACTTAAGTCACATGATATTAAAATAATATTGGATACAAATACCATGTCCTTTTATAATCAAAATAAAATGTTTTTTGACTCTAACTTTGGCTCTCTTTCTCTTCACAATTGCATTTTGTTTTGTGCTATTATTGCATTATTTTATGAATATATGATTTTATTTTATTTTATTCATTCCATGATTCATAATCATCAGCTTTAAAGCATCTTTCCTAAAGAAAATGGGATATTTGGGTGGCCAAATGGCCCATTTCCAATGGAAACACTCCTATTGCGTTTACTGTATTTTTAAAAAGTAAGTTCTAAGAATTAACAAAAATAAAATATCAGGAAGAAATGAATGAATGGGACAATCAAACTTCTTTTTTAGGTCTTCAAGCTGTAATTAATTTTGTGAGTCATGAGCTCTGCATTTAGTATAGGGTGACTACTCGCATGTCCAGATTTTTCTAGCAACAAAAAGAAACAGCATTTTAGGACAGGTGAAGTGACAAAGAAAAAATGGAATTGGAGGTGCATATATTAACATACATTATCACAAGGAATCATATTTTGGAAAGATTATTACCATTAACAAGTTAAGGAAATCCCCCTTTTGTTTGGAAGAAATACATAATTTGCTGTTCTCTGATTCAGAATGTTTCCCTGTTATTTTGTTAGTTTGTATATAGCTTTTGATATTCTGATGGAAATAGAAATGTTAAGAAAAATGTATGGAATAAATTTCACATTTATAAGTAGAGGTCATTTTGACAATAGTATCCGTGAATTTGTACCTCTTTGAAAATGAAAACTAGGCAATCAGAAAAAAAAAATTACCTTAATTTTAACTATATTCCATACTAATTTATGCCAAAACTTAATATAAGAAACATTTAGTATAAGAATCATATATAAACAATTGCATATGATTTCATTTTATTTTCTGATCAATAATAATTGATTGTTTAAAACCTTAGTTGCTTAAAATAACACTTCTTAAAATTTACTGTGTATACTGATCACTTGGGGATCTGGTTAAAATGCAGATTGCCACATAGGAGATCTGAGATGCAGCTTGAGAATACGCATTTCTCAAAAGCTCCTGGGTGACCCTGATGCTGCTAGTCCACAGATCACATTTTGAATAACAAGGGTCTGGAAGGATTTAGGAGGCAATCAAATGAAACACATTCATTTTTAAAAGCTGGGTTGGGACTATCTTCCAACACCCTTGTTTTCCCCTTAGTTCCTAAATTGTATTAAAATGCACTGAAAATTTTGAAGCTTTTTCACTCACATAGGAAAAGAGTACATATTAATGGGAAATTATGTGGATGCACATGACATTGTCTCATCATTGAAGCATGATGGAAATAAAAATAGCATAAAGCATGTTAGAGGCCAGGGATCTGGGACCTCCAGGACTAGAGCTCCTAAGCCATATGAATAACCCCACTGAGACAAAGCTCTCTGTATAATTTTAACTACATGACACCTGATTTATACCATCAATGACACCTGATTAAACCCAGTCCAGAATACAAAATAATGAGTAGGATTCAAAATCTACCTGAAAGAGATTTTGTTTTTAAATATTGTTTTAAATTCCCTAATCAACTTCTTTGTTTCAAGAACAGTTATGTCCACCTATTTCCCACAGTGTTTAAGACTAGTCACAAAAATAAATTTAAGAAGACTTAGAAATCTTTGGAGAAATAGCAGATTGGCAAAGGACATATTAGAATATTCTGGCTTTAGTGCTTTAGATGATAAATATAAAGTAAAAAAAAAAACTTGATATCCATAAAAATATTACATATGTAAAATATCTTTATTTGACCTTTGTTTAAAAAGTCCTTGTAGTAAGTCAAAACTTGAAAACTCCTACATACCACTCAAAAAGACAACTGAATTTACCATAGAGTCATTTGAGTTCACATTTACAATATCTTATTTTAACCCTTTAAGGCAATTTTGAATCATAAAATTCTACTGGAAAAAAAAAGGCTTAATATGTGGCATATTGCTTTTCTCTGTGGTGCACTGTTGACATAATAGATAATATTTCAAGGTATATATAAATATGTAATGGAAATTATGAATTACAACTATTTAAAATATCAATAATATTAGTCTGGTTAAGGTATACATTTTCCTTGTATTGCTACATTGTTATTTCTAGTCATCCCCTAAAAAATGCTGTCTTTTGCCATATTTCTCAGGGTAAAAAATATATATAATTGCAATATTGACAGGCTATATCATTGTTCAAGAATATTTTGGCTGACAAGAGAAGTAGAATCAATAATTTAGGCAAACTGCTTAGATGGAAGAGTGTGAACTAATTTTTAAAAAATCTTTTTCATTATTTTAATTCTCTGATTATTTAAGAGAAACATCAAATTTTATATTATTTATGTAACAACAAGGATCAAAGAGGCTTCTTATTCATTTTATGAAAGAAATATTATTAGTAAACTTGTTCATACCAAGAATCACTTAAAGAAAAACCTTAGTTAACTATTTGAAAAGAATATAAGTAGAAATTGAAAAAAGAATCAAGCCAACATTATCCCAAGGAGATAATCCCTTACTTTTTCCTAAGACATGATATGTTTACTTAATTTAACCAGTAACAAAATTAGGATAACAGGTACTTCAAGTGTATATTAATTTAGATGGGATTGAAGAGTAGAGAAATTAATTTTAAATGAATATTTTTATAAAAATAAAAATAACACATCTGTGAAATCAAGAAATTTACAAATAATTTTGTTTTGTGGTTTTAATTTTCAAACTATAGTCACTCTTATGTGCCAAAAGAACACCTGATATAATATATTATCTTTGCTTATAGAAATACCTTTTAAAAAATGCTATGAAGTTATTTGGCCGAAATCCCCATTATTTCCAAGACAAGTGAAAAGGAACATGGATATTTCCACATATATACCGGTGGCCTGTATTCTTTTTGGCTATTTTTTCTCAAATGGAATGTTATCAGTTAAATTATCTTGCAATTACTTCAGTCAGTAAGGCTAGGTATTGGAGCCTATACAGCATTTGATTGGATCAGAAAAGAAGAAACTAAGATATTCTCTCGCTGCTGGTGGCTGGGGTTCCATTAGTGCTGACCAGGTATTATAGGCTGTTTCATGGCATCTATGCTGTAAATGCCATATTCTCTGCTTTGTTTTTTTCCCCCAGATATTTTTTCTTCTCTGTCACCGAGTTTCTGGAAAAGCCATGGCATGAGATCCCATTTGTGAGAACTATTTTCACAAACTCATCACTCTAAAGAACTGGAGAACTGTTCCCTATCTTGGGACTTTACATAGGCTCCCTGAGGACTTTCTTTGAGTTTGGTTCAACATGCTTTCCTCCTGGGAATAAAGAAGGGGCAAAGGAACTGCAGGAGGCATTAGCAATGTCTTTACCATTACTGAAGGAAGAACCTACTAAGTGGTTTCATCAGCTGCATTTGCCTGTAGTATTCATGCTTCAAAAGATGATTGCAGAATAGTATACCTCTGTATTAGCCAAGATTCTCTAGGGAAAGAGAAATAATGTACATAAAGAATATAATAGTTATAATATAAATTTTATAATTTTTTTTCCTTTGGAATTGGTGCATGTGACTGTGGAGATGGGCAAGAACAAATTGCACCGGGCAGGCTGCAAGCTGGAAACTCCATTGAAGGTTTCCTATGAATTCTCTAGGAGAAGCTGGCCTACTAAATTATGGGTTGAAATTCTCCCTTCTGACTGCCGAAATTAGCACTTTTGCTTTTAAGGCCTTCAATTTATTAGATTAGATGTCTCTCATTGTTGAAGGCAATCCCTCAATTGATTGTAGATGTAATTAGTCATAAATGCAATCAAATTACTTAGTATTTAAATCCTCACAATAACAATCATGCCAGTGCTTGCTTGACCAAACAACAGGACACCTAGTGAAGTTTACATGTGAACCGAAACATCACAGTGCATCCCTTGTCAACTTGGCAACCATACACAAATCTCTAAATAAAAACAATAAGTTGTATTTTTACCTAAGGATGCTCAATTGTCCTGTGTATAACCCAAAACACTAACTTTCCCCAGAATAAGATGTATGTAATTGGGTAACATTCATTCTTGAACCTGATATCCTATCACAAATAATATAAAATGAAGTTCATGCAACCTACATCATATAATAGGGGTTAAAATAGAGAAGAAAATAAAGGTATTTGCTTTATGCATATATATATAAATATACATATAAAAAAACAAAGAAGAAATATGTATAAGCATTACACTCCTCATTTCTTTAATTGATCACGTGGCCATAGCTTGTATTATAACTACCTTCTTCCACTACTCATTCCATACTTTTTTTACTCTCAACATTTCACCTCAACTGCCCATGGTTCTGGTGGGAAGGAATGACTCAAACCTTCATTCCTGAATTTTCTAGGCCTTTGTTAGCCCTACCTGGATTGGGTTGGGGCAGTTCTCCATTGACCTTAATCACAGGACATGGTAGTACTAAGAGATGCCCTAGTGGATTTCCTGGATGACAGGCAAACTCTTCTAAACCTACTTTGTATAGCAGCAGTCATATTTCCTCCTTGATAACCAAGGTCCCTCATTCCAGCCATTAATTCCCATCTTTTTCCTATTGACTCAGATGTAGGAGGAATCCAAAGTATCCAGGTGGCAGTCTTAAGTTCCAGTTAAATGGAATAATCCTTCTGAATTTCTTGGTGGAGACATCCCACCTTTTGTAACTAAGACCTGTAGACCATCAAAGCTTAAATTTGTAGGGGCATAAAGCAAACTTTTTTCTAGTGGATCATTAAAGGTAATAATGCTTGGTGCTATTCCCATTTTCATCCCTTCATTTCTGGGTATGGGAGAAAGAACATGATAGATGGGTGCTGATTTGGAGCACGTACAGTCTCCTGGAGAACATTGTCACTGCCCTGCAAATTACTGCCACCCATTTGACATTGCAATTTAGGCTTCAAAAGGCCATCCCTTCTTTCTATCAATCCAGCTGCTTCAGGATGATAAGGAAAATGGTAAGGCCAGTGTATTCCATAAACATGTGCCCGTCATCTGTCAAGAAGTGGATTCCTTCCTCAGTATATAGTGAGGAATACCATGATGGCAATTAAAGTGTTCTATAAGTCCATGGATGTTAGTTTTGGCACAAGCATTGCATGCAGGGAAGGAAAACCCATATCTGGATCGTGTTTCTACATCAGATCAAATAAACTGCCCTTTCCATGATGAAAGTGGTTCAATAGGCTGATCACCTCAGGGAATTGTGGCATATTGGGGGATGATTACTGGTCTCTGGTGATGGCAGAATAGGCATTAAGCAGTCGCTATTATTGAGTGGAAGTCCATGTTGCTGGGACCATGCAAAACCCCCAACCATATCAGCGTTGTCACTTTTTTCATTGTCACTTTTTTCATGTCATATGGGCAATGACAGGTGTGCCTAGGGAAAAAGGACAACTGGTATCCACAGATTGGATCATCATATCCACTTGATGATTCAAATTTTCCACTGTTGAAGTCACCCTTTCATAAAAAATTCACATAGAACTCAAATATCTTCATGTTTTTGTCCACTCAGAAAGGTCTATACACATTCCTCTTCCACAGACCTCTTTGTCATCAATTTTCCAAACATGTTCTTTGCAAGAACCTGATATTCCAGCCAAAATATTGCAGACAACCCATGAATCCATATACAAATGCACCTCCAACCCTTTCTCCTTCCAAACAAAATGAACAACCAGGTGCTCTGAAGTTCCACCCACCTGGAGGATTTCCCCTCATCACTGTCCTTCAGGGATATCCCATTAAGGGGCTGTACTGCTGCAGCTGTCCACTTTTGGGTATTACATGATAATTGTTCAGAACTGATTGTAAACAATTCCTGGCTTTCTCTTCCACAGTCAATTGATCATAAATGACTTCCCAAGAGGCTTTTTCTGTGGGCTGGGAGAAAGAAGGTAAGGTGGCAGGAGTGGGGCCATGGATATTTGGGCCATTTCCTCATATAACTTACTCATACCTTCAAGGCTTCCTTGAGCAATATCTTGTATATGCCACTTCCTTTTCATGATGGAGTGCTGCTGTGCATATCCAAATGTATGGCTTAGTGGGATAGACAACATTCAGTTCATGATAAACAACTCAGGTCTCACAGAAACATAGTATGCCATGGGTATCATTCAACCTCTACTAAAGCAGAGTAGCAGGCCAAAAGCTGTTTCTTAAAAGGAAAATAATTATCTGCAGAGGATGGCAGGGCTTTGCTCCAAAGTCTTAATGGTCTGGGCTGTGATTCTTCTATAGGGGCCTTCCTAATGCTCTAGAAAGCACCTCTATTTGCCACTATTGATTCTAACATCATTGGATCATCTGGATCATATGGCCTAAGTGGCAGAGCATATTGAACAGCAGCAGGGACCTGTTGCAGAGCCTCCACTTGCTCTAGTCCCCATTTAAATCTAACAGCATTTCAGGTCACTCTGTAAGTGGGGAGGAGTAGTAGTAGTCTAGATTTGTTTCTACTTCTTGCTCACTAGGTCCAGTCAACATGATAGCATCAATATAATGGGCCAGTGTAATGTCCTGGGAGAGGGAGAGATGATCAAAGTCCCTGTGGACAATATTATGACATAGGACTGGAGAGTTGATATACACCTGGGGCAGGACAGTGAAGGTATATTACTGGCCTTGTCAGCTGAAATCAAACTGTTTCTGGTGGTTCTTGCTAATGGCAATTGAGACAAAAACATTTGCCAGTTCAATAGCTGCATGCCAGATTCCAGGGGATGTATTGATTTTCTCAGTCACCAATATTATATCTGAAAGAGCGGAGTTGGATTTGCCATCTGGTTAAGTTTATGATCATCTACTCTCATTTCCCAAGATCCATCTATTTTTTGCCCAGTCCAAACAGGTGAGTTGAATCAGGTTATGGTGGGAATTACCACCTCTGCTTCCTTCAAATGGTGGCACTAATCTCTGCAATCCCTACAGGAATGTGGTATTGCTTTTGCTTTACTATTTTGCTAGGGAGTGTCAATTATAGTGGTTTCCACTTGGCCTTTCACACCATAATACCTTCACTCCACAACTTAGGGAACCAATGTCAGGATTGTGCCAGTTGCTGAGAATGTATATATTACATTTATCAATCTGGACTAATAACAACCAAATGGTTCTAAAGACCCACTGGATCCACTGCGAGAGGGACCTGAGCTAAAACTCCATTAATCACCTGACCTCCAAAATCCCCTACTCCAAATGATGGACCACCAGTATTGTGTCTCCCAGAATTAATGTCATATCTGAGCTGATGTCTATTAATCTCCAAAATATCTGATCATTTCCTTTTTCCCAATGCACAGTTACCATGGTGAAAAGCCATATGTCTCCTTGGGGAAATCCAGTAGGAAGATTAACAGTATAAGTTTTTGGCAGTTTAGCAGGCATGTTCCCCAAGGGGACACAACCTTCCCTTCATTCAAGTGATCTGTGCCTTTAAAACTATCTCAAGTCTGGGAATTAATTAAGTAGACATGACTATTTGTTTTTGTAATTCAAGTTAAACTTTTTTTTTTTCACTTGACCTAGAACTCTTCAGCTTATAATGCTCAATTAAGAATTTAGTTGATTGCCCATGTCTTTCATATGTAGGTATGCTATGATATACTAGCCAATACCATAGGCCTCTTTGTGTCAGGCATTTCTGATTACTGCATTGATTTTGCTCTCCACTGTGGTATCCAAAACCACCTTGTCTTTGGTGATTAAAGTGCTGTCACTTGGCATCTGCCAACCCAGGATCTGAACATCCACATTGTGTTTAAGACTCTAGGTCCAGTGACAAGAGTTCCCCTAGTGATATCTGATCTACAGAGAAGAATGACCACAGAACCCTTCAGGGATGATGGAGTTATTCTCACAAATTTATTACTTAGGGTCCTAGTGAATGTTGTGCCCTTTGGACATTGTTGCGATAGGTGTGCAGATCTTGCATGATAAATCCACTCTAACATTTCAATCTCTCTAAGCCTTTGGACCTGCTAATCTACATTATGCCAGGGAAGCCAACATTTCCCCTTTTAATCACATCTAGATATATTAAATTTCAGTATAATTACATCCACAATGTTGTGCTACTATCACCACCATCAATTCACAAAATATTTCCTTCATTCTAAATAAGAACTCTGTATAATTTAAGTCTTAAATTCTTATTCCTTACCCACAACCTCATCTCATGGTAAGCTATATTCTAGATTCTGACTGCGTGAGTTTGTTTATTCTAATTACTTGGGAATAATGCTACTATGAACATAAGGTAACAAATATTTCTTTGAGTCCCTGCTTTCAATTTATTTGGGGCTGTACCTGAAGTGGGATTACTAGAACATAAGGTAATTCTGTATTTAACTATATGAGGAAAAACTAAACTGTTTTCCACAGTGACTGCACCATTTAATTTTTCCACAAACAATGAATGTGTTCCTATTTTATCTCATCCTCTCCAACACTTCTAATTTTCCATTTTCTGATATTAGCTATTCTAATTGGTATGAAATTGTATCTCACTGTGGTTTTGATTTGCATTTCCCTGATGGTTAATGATGGTGTGCATCTTTTAATGTGCTTTCTGTCAATTTGTAAATCTTCTTTGGAGTGATATATATTCAATTCTTTTGCCTACTTTAATTGGATTGTTTGTCTTTTTTGCTGTTAAGTTGAAGGACTCCTTTATATATTCTTAGTATTAAACCTTTATCAGATATGTAATTTAAAATATTTTCTCCCATTGTGTATGCTGCCACTTTAATTTCATGATAATGTCCTTTGACTTTTGTTTGAAGAACCAAAATGTGTCCTATCAGATCTCAACTGTGAAAATGGTTCGGAGTGGGGTTCACTGATAGCAATACTCTTAATACTTTGTGAAAAAATCTAATCTGGCTTCATATTCATATTAACATTTGTTAAAGCCATGTTCCCAAAAAATTTATATGCCAAGTCATAACATTTTAAAATAAAATACTGATAATGTGATAAAATTGAAATTTAAGTGCAATAAGAAGAATACAAGAGGTATAATATTTAACTTAGAGTTATATATTTAAATTTTGGACATATGTCATTACTTCACACGTCCTATGCTTATATAGAACCAGACACACAGCCTTCCTTGACTGTCATTCTAAGATGAGACAATAAGAAGCCATTGGAAGTTGGGGTCTGATCATCTGGGGACAGAGAATGCTGGAAGGACAGAGAACTCAGCAGAAAAGGGACATGAACAATATATCCTCTTGTACTAAATTTCAAAAATTGATTACTTTTGGAAGAAGGTAGGAAAATGACATTGGGCTTTGATTTGACAGCAATGTAATCACTTGCCATTTCTCCAGAGTGAGACTTATAAGGGAGTGAAGAAAGCTCTGGTGAAGGAAGTCCTCTGCAGCTGAGGCAGGCTGTGAAGATCCTGGAAGATGGGAGGATTCAGAGAAAAGGTTGGGACTCTGAGAGGTCTTGCTGATGAATGAACATAATTTCCAAAGGCCAATGAAAAACATTTTCAGTAATAGTGAATGACTAGATTAACATATAAATTAATAAAGTTTTTGAGTTTTGTTACTTTTCCATTGATTTTTTTCATTTGGCTTAACATTCCTAACCTAATTTGATTTTTTCAAAATGTTCTTAATATATTTTGCCTAATAAAATAATCTCTTCTTTATATTTTGCTCATTGCCTCATTTCTTCCATTGTATCTAAAACCATTTTCAAATCCTTGATTCAGTGCAATGCCACCTAATTCCTGGTATGTTTTGCCCAGGTTTTTCTGTTGCTTTTTAAAGTAGTTGTTGATTTGTACCTCCTTATGTTAATATTCATTGGCCACTATGCTGCCATTTGCCATCCCTGCACTGTGAAATTGTTATAAAAACACGCACAAAGTGCTGATGGCATTTAAGCCTTGCTTTGGGGTGACTTGATGTCACTCATACATACAACCAGCATCTTTTCTTTATCTTACTGCAGTTTCTATGAAATGCAACAATTGCTCATTGATTTTACCCAGTTATTATTGCAAGCTATTGCTTGTAACTTCAGAAATTATGCTTATTCTCATTATTGTAGAAATGAACTTCTGATGCTTTATGTGCATTATAATTCAATTACTCTACAGCATTTCCAATATCAAAAGATATCCTCCAAAGAATTGACAGTCAGAAACTTATTCCACTTTCCTCCCACACAGGGACATTGTTGCACTTTTCTTCCCAACTGCTTCCATTATTTACTAAAAAAATCATTTTAGGGTCTACATTATTCCCTGATTTCACTCAATCTGAATTCTGTATTGTTTTGCCTCTTCACTTAATCCCACCATATACAGCCTGAGAGAAAGGCCAGGAAGACAATTTGGAGAAATCATGATTAGAAAGCTCTTTACCAAAGAAAATATTCTGATGTTTACAAAATAGAGGTATTTTCCTCTTATTATTTGTGGAAGTACAAGGTTAACCTAAGCTTGTCAGTTTTAACTCTGTGTTCTTCTGCATGGTTAACTGGAAACATGGTGCTGATCCTTGGTTAATCTGGAAAGAAATATACTTCATACTTAGTGATGAAGTATGTTTGGGTCTGAGACATTAGCGCTTCTGAGTTTTATATATACATACATACATACATATACACACAATATATATTAACACCCAGTATCACACATACATCATATATCCATATATCTTCCCATACACACATATGTGCATGTGTGTGTATATATATAAAATATAAATGCATCACTTTAAAAGTGTCTTGTGTGATTGAGAAGCTAGTCCTCTCTAATTGAGAAGTCACTGGAAGTTGTACCTTAATACTCCAGACCTCCTTAATGTTGCATTAAGTTGTCTTGATCTTGCTATACTATATGTTTTTATTGTAACCAGTCTTTCATTGAATTAATTGATAATCTTCATTCTATTACATAACTGACACAGCAATCAGTACACATTTCCTTCTATTTCAACAGTATACTCATAAATGTCATTGGGGAAAAAAAGGAGGGGCACATCTGACTGGGAGATTTACTCAAATCAATAAATATGTGGTTTTCCTTCACCTACATAAACTGTTACATTTACCACCCTCATATTTTTTAATTGTCTCAACACAAGAAATATAGAAAAATATATTTTTTTCAAAAAAATTGACTTCTAATTGCAGATATATTTGCTTAATTTTCTTGTGTTTAACTGTGCTATTTAATTCTTAATCAAAATTTGAAAATAGATACTATTCATAGTTCTCTATTCTCACTGATCACTAAAGGAAATTGGAATATTTCAAAATGTTTTATATGTGGCTTGTCAGTGTTCCCTCTTCCCAATACCCATCCACAATCTAGTCCAAGGGACTGTGGGAAGAAAAAGATGTTACAAACAGACTTGGCAAAGTCATTCAGATAACACTACTCATTGGAATATGTATTTTCTTTATGGTTTTCCTATAGCTTTCTAGCTCATGACCTTAGCTGAAGTATAAATATACCACAAACACTAGTTTTTCAGGGAAAGAAACATTAATTTGAATGTACTCATGAAATAATATAATGATTTAAACCTTCTGTTTGCTATTCCTTTTATATTTTTTCAAACATTTATTCCTTAGAAATTATTGGCTTCAGTCTTGGAGGATGAGTTATATTATGTATTTACCCATTATTTTCTATTACACATGCTAATGTTTTAGAAAAGAAATATCAAATATAGATAGCAACACCTTAAAATGTTAAGGTTTAAAATTATTAATTACTAATTTATTGTGAATTTTTACATAATATTGTCTGTATACAATTTTATAATTACATATACACATCCTTACTGATCTGCTTTGTAATTGTATTTTACTAATGACTGAATATAGTTTGTTTATACATTCTAATAACTCTAACATATCCTCTCTTTCACAATTAGATGCTTTTCCCTGTGTACTACATGGAAATTAATATAGTCCTTCACAACAGTTATTTTTTGAAAATTGAATCCCTACTGTGGAATCTTTATGATTTCTCTAATTAAAGATGTAATAAAGTTTGATTTAGGTTTCAGTATTCAGATATAATTTTTCCATTGGTTTCAGTTCCATTCCTAAGGATTCAAATGATAGTATCTTTCCAATTCACTGTTGTTAATACTGCTAGCATTTGTCTGATGGAAGATCTTGGATTCACAGTGATTGCCATCTAGTTTAATTAGCATAAAAAGTTAAATGAATAGTAAAAACAGTAATGTACAAAAGACACAACATTATGATTTGGACTTAGTATCTGAATAATAATTTTCCAATGTAGATAAGGGATCAGGATTTAACTTGAAAGAGAACATAATATACTCATGAAATTCTGAAATTCTACAACTTAAAAGAATATAAACCTACATGTATTGCAAGAGAAAACCAAGTTTGAATAATTAGGTAACTTCATTTGCAATTAAATACCCAAGAACTTAAAAAAAAAAATCTACTGAATAGGAAAGTATTTTGAGAGCAATTAAGATACATTAACTAGTAAATGATGCTAATAGCAAAATAATGCATATCAGACTCCAGCATAATTCTAATTTTTCAGAAATATTTGGTGAATAACATCAAAACATCATAATACAATTCAAGATTGTAGCTATTTCCAGTAATTTAATTACATATAATGCAGGGGTAAATAAGAAAAATGTTTTTTTGGGGAATACTTAATTTTATGATGCTTAATTATATGCAGTATATCTATGTATCTGCAATTAAACTCATAACAAGAAGACATTTTTCAATTATGTAAAACAAAAATATTTTCTTTCAATGTAAACTTCGTAGTATAGAGAATATGAAGAGAAAAGAATACAAGTGAGCAAAAAATAAAATACTCTATTTATTGCATATTATTCCTAACCTAAGTTAACACAGAAGCCACCGAGATTCTAACAGGTTGAAATATTTTGTTTCTTTTCTGTGACAGTATATTATTAGAATATTTATTGATAAATATTCCATAATAAACAAATAGGTTTAATTACATTTAGGTTAATATTAATTATGAATCTTTTGATGGCTATATTAAGCTTAGATCTCGAATTCAGCCAAATACTGATTTTAATATGGTGTACACCCATTCATTGTTAGAATAGATGGTAAAATATTGATCATTTAAAATGTCATCTTGCAATACTATAAATTTTTCTTTTAAATGACTGAAAATTTTTATATTTTTGCCTTGAAAAGTACTGTGCTGAAATATTTAGCAAATAAATTAAACAAAAATTAATTGGAGCATGCTTTAAAAAATTATTGATACAACATTCAGATTTAACATTTTGTGAACTTTGAATGAATAATGTAATTTAAAATATTTTAGTAAGCTAACAAAATAATTGTATACCAAGGTTTTCTTGATTCAGATGGATTTCATTACAAATACATTTGAATATATTGACTTTTTATTTAACTTCATAAGTTATTAAATTATTTTATAATTTTGCCACTTAATGTAAGATATCATGTTGAATTTATTGTTAATCATATGTGTTAATGCTTCCCCACAATTTTGTTCAGAGCTGTTAAAAAAAGAAAAAGATTTATCAATATGTAAGTAACCCATATATTGCAAGTTTGTACTTGGAATGCAAAGTACTGTATCCCATGTTAAAAAATCACTTAAGAAAGATTGATTCAGAAACAATGTGTCTATGAGGTTTGGCCTAGCAGATTTGAATAAAAAGAATAAGTGGGATTTATATAGCTGGAAACTGATAATGGATTAAATTAAGATTTAATGAAAAAGAAATTATTCAATTAAAATAGCTAATGAGCTTGAAGATAGACATGATAAGTTATCCAGTTCATTGCACAGAAGAAAAGGAAAAGAAATTTCACATGCCCATACATGTGTGTGTGCACACACAGGCATACACAAAATACAAGTTCAGAATTTGGGGAATTAAGAGGGAAAGAAAAAAAATAAAGAGAAGCAAGTAGGTAATGTTTTATTGGAAATGGCTGACACTTCCTCATCAGATATAAAAAAAGGAATCTAAAAATTGTGGGGAGAATAACTTTTGTTTATCCTTCCAGGTACATTGTTTACCCACTCCATCTTGCTTAACTATGTCTTTTCTGGTAATACCTTATTTTGTGATGAAAAATTATATACAGAATATATACTTTCCCACATGGAGGAGAAAAATCTTTGCATTTAGCTATACAAATATGATATTTTTAAATATAAATTATAGGCAATGGCAAATTTTTTGCTCTATTTTGAAGATTTCAGAAAGGAAGCAAACTTTTCAGTAAAGCACCATCCCCCTCCAAAATTTAGAGCGAATGATATTGATATAATAGAAAAGAATTAAAAGCATATATCACAAAATGGATGGAAGGATTTCCATATTATTCAAAGTTGCACTGTGTAAGTATGACAAAAAAGCAGTAAATTAAACAGAACTTGAACTATAACCTACACCTGTGTAATACAAAAACTAGTAGCAATAGATAAAAACAACAAAGAATAACAAAATCAATGCTATTGATTAGTAGAATTATATAATCTTCATCCCTTATGTAAATGATCTCTTATTTCCAATAACATTTTTTTCTATCATTACATCATACAATACGATTTTACAAAGTAGATAAGGAAGGTCATAACAAAAGGTTAGTATTTTCCTCAGAATTATATATTTTTCAAATTCTAAGAAGCTCTATAGAAATTGAAGTTGTATTTATCATATGGCAGGATGTAGGCACAGCAAATTTAAGGGCCAATTTGCATTATTTAATTGGTCATTTTTTATTTATCTAGAGGGTTGCAAGGTTTTGCAAAATTAGGAAAAAACTTTTTCAGTCAGCATCTTTCACAGAATATGTTTGAACAAAATTATAATAGCCGATATGTGTAACCTAAATTTGGTAAATAAAACTAAATTAACCAGGAAATGAATAGTGACCCTACAGTGAAGAGGATCTAGATGGAAGTAATCATTTAGTAATTTGATTGTGACATTACCATATTGAGAGACTTGATTTTGTTGATGTTATAGTCTTCTCTCTTTTTATTTATTTTTTTTTATCATATTATGCTTACAGTAATAGGAAATAAAACAACTATGACTTAATTTATAATCATGGGATTTTCCACTAATCATAATATTAATATTTTGCATTAAATTCACTTCCCATTCATTTACTTTTGGGCTGTCATTATTATGATCATAACTTTGGACCAGCATCTCCATACACCCATGTACTTCTTCCTGAAGAATTAATCTTTCCTGGATTTCTGCTTTATTTCAATCACAATCCCCATTCCATTGTCAACTCCTTGACCCACTATTCCATCTCTTTCTTTGGCTGTGTCATCCAATACTTTCCTGTGTTATTATTGGAAGCTGCAGAACTGTTCCTCCTCACATCCATGTCCTTTGACCACTATGCTGCCATCTGCCACCCCCTGCACAGTGAAGTCATCATGAACATGGGCACATGCATGCAGTTTTTACCTGTGTCTTGGCTGGGTAGGCCCCAACAGCTGTGATGCACACAGCTGATACTTTCTATTTATCCTTCTGTGTCCAACATGAACCATTAGTTCTTCTGTGACATCCCTATTTATTATCTAGTTCTTCTTCAGAAAATTTAATGAGAGAAATTGTGCCCATCCTATTGCTGTGGTTTTGGGTTTCTGCTAGTTTATTTCCATTGTCATTTCCTATGTTGACATTTTCTCCTCTGTCAAGAAGATTCCATCAACAGAAGACCAGTCAAAAGCCTACTCCACTTGCCTCCCACACATGAGGATCATTTTATTATTTCTCTCTATTTATTTCCTTGCACATCTAAAACCAATGCCAAGGTTCCCTTCTGCTTCTTACCTTGTAATTTCCATGTTCTGATGTTTATGCATTGTTGAAGGTCTTATGTATTCTTCCCGTGATGAAGGTTGAGAATGAACGCTATGAAATGGGCGAAAGCATCTCAAAGCATACCTGAGGAACACTTTGACAGACCAAAGGTCAAGTAACTTGGTTTTGCTTATTATAAATTTTGATATAAAACATGATCTGGATTTAATGGTGGATACATATATCAAACTCTATACAGCTAAGTCAGAGTTTCCTACAAGTAATTCAGAAACCATTGAAAACACGTAAGAGACTTTATTTTTTTTGTTTGTTTGTTTAATTGTATTTATTTATTTATTTTTTGATATATAAATATATATGCATATATGTGTATTTGCTTACAAAAATGTTATTTATATATATATATATATACATATATTTTAAGAGGTGCTTAGATTACCTAAAATATTACATGGAACCCACTGGGATTCCCATGTTGCCCACCTCCCACACCTCCCACCACATCCCACACAAACATCTCCCACAGTGTGGCCCACCAACCTCAATGAACTTACACATCCTGGAGCCTTGCCACCAACCATAGACCACAGTTCACACTGTAGACCACACTCTCTCCCACTCAGTTCTGAGTGGTGTGTGCTGATTTAAAATGGCCTACATCCATTGCCACAACAGTACTCTGGACAACCTCCAACTCCCAAAGAAGCCCTTGTATTTCAACTGCTCATCCCCTCCCTAACCCAAGAGTGTCACGTGGCCACTGGTTCCACCTCATTGTTATAATTTCTTGCATTGCTAGAATCACCATATGTGAGCAAGAGAATACCATCAAGAGACGTAAGAGACTTTAAAAATAGGTTTTCTCTTCTATTTGGAGAAAAAAACTGTAAGGTGTATGTAGGCCACTTAATCACTGAATATCTGTACCTATGGGTCTCCCATTTAATACATTAGTTATTAATAATCTACCTATTTAAAGAGCCCCTGTTTGAACTCTTATGCTTTGAAGACCCATCCATTCTTCCAGAAGATAGAATTGAAAGTGCCACATTTCATTCTGTATGATCTCTGTTGGTGGCACACTGGAATTATTTTAGTTAAGTCATTTTAGACATAACATTTATCATCACTGTGGATCCAATTGTCAGGTTATCAGTACTTTGAAGAAATAAATTTTGAGGAGATATGGAAGGAAAGGAATACATTTTGTAAAATGTTACAGTGAGGCTCAAGACTGACTTTTTTTTTTTATTTTATTTTTTTTTTATTTTTATTTTTTATTATGGGTAAAAATCAAAATTCTCACAATACATACAAACATTTGTAAAATGATATATAAATATATATGCATATATGTGTATTTGCTTACAAAAATGTTATTTATATATATATATATATACATATATTTTAAGAGGTGCTTAGATTACCTAAAATATTATACGGAACCCACTCGGATTCCCATGTTGCCCACCTCCCACACCTCCCACCACATCCAACACAAACATCTCCCATAGTGTGGCGGAGTTTTAAGTATATTGTTAAAAATTTGTATTGGGCAGTTAAGGGAATTACCAGAGAGTGAGAGAAACTGAGCTGGCCAAGCAAGGATTTCAGTGTAGA
The DNA here is from genome assembly GCA_026826555.1 of Tolypeutes matacus. Taxonomy (NCBI): domain Eukaryota; kingdom Metazoa; phylum Chordata; class Mammalia; order Cingulata; family Chlamyphoridae; genus Tolypeutes; species Tolypeutes matacus. The sequence goes on from JAKSZT010054581.1 coordinate 400,201, forward strand.
TTTTGTCTTTATCAAATGAGCCTAAAGGAGCAAGTTACAGTTCGAATGTCTTTTTCCACATCTGGTTGTTGCTGTTTCCATTCCTTTGTTGAGCTTACACCTTCGTAAGCTTTTTAGCAGGTATGTGTTGAACACTTCTGTTTCATGGTCAAGACAGAATCAAGAGGCCATGGATACTGACAACTGATTTGTCTCTTCTGTCTATTTCCATGACTATATCTACTGCCTCATCTTGATTTATAAGCAAAACCTGGAAAGCCTACAAAAATAAGTGTTTTGTGGTTTATCTAGGGATAATACAAAAAATATTGCTGTTATTTTTGGTGAATAAAATCAATTTTGTACAGTTTATTTCAATCTAAATAAAATGTGAATTTTGTTTTTAAAAAAATAAAATGGCTATAGAAAAATTCACTGAAATAGTTATGATGCATTTCAAGATGTTTAGCAGACACTATTTCTGCTCCATATACATTGATACTCATAGAGATGATAGGGTTTAAAAATGGTACCTGATGATATGTATGTGATACATAAGCTATACTGAAAAAATGGAAAATATATTACAAAAATGACTGGGAAGTTGAACTAGTACATGCACACACACACACACACAAAATATTACTTGAACTACCTTGCAAAGGGTATTAAGTCAATCAGAGGCAAGAGTCCGTTAACATTGTATTTCTGAGAAATCAATCCAGGTAAGCAAAAGCAACTGCAATGAAGATATCCAGTGCCATTTTTACTATGAAATGTTTCTTATATTTATTTGCTAGATGTTAAAACTTAGATATGCTCTATGCAGATTGTGAATATACTATCATATTTCGTTTAACAATTCATGAAGAATAATTATCACTCTTATTTTGTTTTTTTCCCTACATTTTGAAATTGACAAGTGAATAATTTCTAAATATCCCTGAGGTAATAAGGGTAGGAAAACCCCTGAACTCTCTCACACTCCCTTCCTCTTATACCCAAGGCTATGACTTTTTTCCATCACAATGTACTCTGAAGTAGAAAATGTGTGGTAACCTTAGCCAAGAGAAACTTGAGAATATATACAGACCAAGGACAAAGATATAATCGGCAGAGATGGAGGGTAGGAAATTAAAAAATCATCTGGAAGTTGGCATATGTCCAATAACCTGTCCTTGTCAGTAATCGCAACATTTTTTTTTAAAATAAGAATTTCATTAGCTAAAGAACAGATTTTATTTTTCATTTTCCCAAAACACTAAAATAGCACACAGCATAGTAATTAAGCACACAATATAAACTGATATATGCAATCAATAATTCCAAAAATGGTTTTTTAAGTCTTACTTTGGGATTCCTTAAAAACTTACACTCAAATATGACTCTTAAATGACCTTTATCAATGTTATCATCAAGAGAGTTACTGCAAAAAAAATCTTAGTGTAAAAGATATCTCAATCCCTAGAAAGTAGAAACTTTCTGTAATGGGAGTACTTGAGCTGTCACTCTGTAACTGAGCTACATCAAGTATTTTCAAGCTCATTTTTATTTTATGGTGAAATTGTGAACATTCCAAATTGGAGAAAGTATCATTATAAAGTTTAATATTGCAGCTTTGACCTTTGGCCCTCCTTTTAAATTTTGCTTCAATTGGAAGGAAAGAGATATGAGAAAAGTAATCACAAATATTCCAAAAAGGCCAAAATTATTTTATAAAATGCAGAAATGGTAAGCTTCCCCTGAGCTCCGCAAGGCTTAAAGCAAGGGAGAGGGTGGTTTTACAAATCTGCACTTCCACTGGATGAAAAGCTATCTGGATTGGAGCCCTTTAGAATTGGGAAGGAGATGTGAAGAATTTTATGTTAAACAGGGTCTTAATCTGATATGTGAATAGTATAGGTCAAGATGTTTCTGAAATGCTTTTCTAATTCTGAATTTCTCAAGTTCAAATTCTGAATTTTTCAGGTACAAAAAGTACCTTCTGGATCACCCAGCCGGTCAGGAGTTTAAACTGCATTCACTCTAAGTTTGTCAAGTCCTACAAACCAAAGCAAGAGTTTAATGGCCACATTCCTTGCATCTAGACCTAATGTGAAATAAATCATCTAAGACAATATTTAAATGCAATCTAATTCTTTTTATTGTTCTGCCTGAGCACTAACTATAGCATAACAGATTTGCTAATCCAGGAGTTCATGGAGCCAGTAATCTCAGTATCACCTGCAGATCATCGGATACACCTTTTACCCTTGAAAATGTTTCTTGTGTTCTATTGTTTGCTCTGAAAACATGGACTTTAAAGCATATTTTGTCTCATCATTCAGGAGTTCTCCAGGACATGCATACGGTGTTACAGAAACGATGGAATGTAGGCCAGACAGTTCTGACTCCTAGCCCATCCCCTAGAGGAAAGCACTTGGAATTTCATCTGCAGAAACTCCCAGGTCTAACAGTAGGAAATTCATTTCTTCATGGCAGGGCAGTTTTGACAGCCAGGGAAACTGTTCTCTGTAGGGTCAGTGGCCCTAGGCTCTCTTCCCAGCCAGGCCCCTGCCAGCGCCTCACCCATGGGAGCAAACACCTGGGAAATTCATTTCTTCATGGCAGGGCAGTTTTGACAGCCAGGGAAACTGTTCTCTGTAGGGTCAGTGGCCCTAGGCTCTCTTCCCAGCCAGGCCCCTGCCAGCGCCTCACCCATGGGAGCAAACACCTGGGGCCAAGCCCTCTTCCGCAGGAGCATAGGCCAGGCGTGCAGCTATGCTTTGAGTAGCTGCTGAAGCTGAATTTCTTCTTAGTGAGGCTCTCAAATACCTCAGCACTTTGCTGTGACTGAGAAGCAAGAGGTCACTCTCACTCAAAGAATTTTTCATTTCCAATGATAACTCCCCATTTGGTGAATTTCCATTTCCACCTACTGCAGCTTCATTCATTCAGGAAGGCATATGTGAAGGCATAGGGCTCTCCTTCTGTGTTCTTTGATTAGGCCCACAGAAAATGTGTCCATGTCATCTCCTCCCCCTGTTGTCACTGGGGCCAGGTTGATAGAGGAAACATGCATGACTAAGAGTTTATTGATGAAAAACAATTTGCATAAAATATTTTGCAAATATACTAGAAATTCATATGAGTATACTCAATGTGGTGAATTGTAGTATAATGTAAATTATGATTATTATCCACATAAAATACTAGACTATATTATTTTAATTACAAATAGATTATATATAAATAAAATATTAATAAGATTACAAATTCTAACATTATTAAAGCTATTACCCCTTTATTCTAAGTTTTCCATACATGAAAATTAAATAATTCTGAAGTGATACCCATCAAGATATTTAACTTCAGAGCTAAAAGTACAATCAAGATGAAAAGTTTTGATTTATGATTACTGGTGCAATCAAGACAAGCACCAGTAAAATAGCTGTGTTATATTAGCTATGTTGAATAATGAGAATTCAGTAAAATCTGAAAAAAACATGTAGGTAAGATATTTGGAGAGGAATTAGTCCTTCCTCCAATATTGGAATTCAAGCTTGGAGGAAGGAAGGTTGCTTTTAGGAGGAGTAATGTCAGGGGTAATGCTTTTCTTAGATACTATTTGCAGGTAAGAAGGTAAGCTAGATAGACAACAAGTGAACTCTGGTACTCACTGCACCAGTAAAATGGAATCATTTATGATCTGAATTAAATAAAATCATTTAGGACAATGGGACAAAGGAGGAAAGAAAAGGCTTACATGGATTTCTTTTATTACCACTGAAAAAAGTGGTGAGACATATTCTATCTGGACTCCTTTATATTAATCATTCTCAGAAGAATCTTGGAATCATTGAAAAACTTTGATATAGGAACAGTGTCTAAGTCAGCTGGCCAAAGAACTGAGGTGCCAGTAAACATGCTAGTCTGATGGTACATAAACGGCCTCAGCAATAGCTGTAGATGATGCAAGCAAATGGCCTGATGCAGAGGCTCTTACACAGCACATCTGGTATGATCAATCACTATGAAGAAAATGAGAAAACAGTCACTGCATATGTCCAGGCATGGTTTGAAAAGTTATTTTACTGCAATTGTGTAAATGGGACTCAATAACTGAAATGTTTATAGGTCTTGACGTTATTTTAAATCATTTAATGAATTTAGCTTCTCTGATCCATTAATGTTGGAATTAATATATTGGAACAGTTGGGAAAGAAAATGAAAAGAGAAATATGTGCATTCATTGATTTCAAATACTGTGGTTTTTTTCCATTTATCTTATGTTGAATTCCTGATGAAAAGCTATATATTGTTAACAATGGTGACATTTTATTTGCTAGTAATATGGGTTGTCTCCATTTAATCTTTACCATATTTTATCACATTCGATTTTTACTGCAGGGAGACTACAGCATATTAGAAGACATGGGTGATCTCACTATGTTTACAAAATTCTTCCACTTGGATATTTCGACCTCCTGGGAGCTCCAAGTCTTACAAGCTCTGATGTTCATAGTGATTTATCTAGGCACCTTGACTGGGATTCTTTTAACTGTTAATACCCTTGTAATTAACCACATCTACGCTCACCAATGTATTTCTTTATTGGAAATTATTCACTCACAGATCTTTGTTGCATTTCAGCTACTCTTCCCTAAATGGTGGTGAATTTTCCAATTTATTGATTTCTCTCCTAACATGTGTCTTTCAGATTTTTCTGTTCTTTTTCTTTACATCCACAGAGTTTTCTTCCTTGTGGTGATGTCCTATGATTGCTATGTTGCCATTTGCCACCCTCTGCATTATGGACTCACCATCACCCCATGTCTGTGCACACAGGCAGCTGGTGGCTCATGGGCAAGTGGTTTGGTCAATTCTGTTATCCAAACAGGCAGCATTTTCAGGCTTCCTTTCACAAAGTCAAATATGATCCATCAATATTTCTGTGATGTGCCTCAAATTTTGAGAATCCTCTTCAGATGTTTGATTTTCTGAGTCTATAACTTTTTCTGTAAATGCTTGTATTGTCTTACCATGTTCTGTTCTTTTGTTTAAATCCTATATTGACATATTTTCAATGGTGCTTAAGATTCATTCTGTGGAAGCCCATAACAAAGCCTTATCCACATGTTCTTCACAGTTGGAAATTTTCATTTTGTTTTTAATTTCTGGGTGACCACTCTCCTTGGTGCCATTGAAAATAAAGCATCCCTTAGCAGCCTTCTGAAAGCCATGTTCTACACATGGTGCCCCCATTCTTAATCCCCTCATCTATAGCCTGTGGGACAGAGAGATAGACTCTGCTCTGTGCAAGATGGTCCACAGATATTTTGAGCTCCCTAGAAGAATTTTTTTTTTTAATTTGCGTGAAGTATAATTGATATTTGCTAATAACCTTAAAATTGATTATATCCCTGTTAAACATCTAGTTTTATTAATACATATCCTTTTGTGTGTTATTTTGCATATGTGATAGTGAGCTATTAATTTCTGCATTCTAGATTTTCAAATACATGCTTGTGTAATTTATGAATTCATCTGGAAATAATTCCACATTGTTGGAATGTTTTGGATAACATTTCATATGGTTTTGAGCTAAAGGAAAATGATAAAACATGGAGAAGACCAGGGATCAGTCTTATAACAGGTGTCTATACACTCAAGAAATTTTCAAGGTACTGGATACTGTCACCTTGGAAGAAAATATTAGGTATTTTGAATCAGAAAATTCAATTCAAGTAGCATTTTTGCATTCACCATTGTATAAATATCTGTGCAAGCAATAAAGTGTTATTAAGACACCACTGTAGAATAAGTCACAATGAGGTTATAGCACTGGATCCACACAAAAGCTGTTTTCCTTATTTAAAAACTGACTGTAAACAACTGGCTCTCAAAACAGAATATCTTTTGAATATCAAATGCTTTTGACCTCTCCATGTGATCTGGTTGAGAAGGTGCATGCCGTGCTCAATTTATTCAAGCTTTCTGCACGATGAAGAACAAGTAATTACAGACGGAATTGTGTAGTAGATGATAGACTTAGCATGGCCAATTGCCTTACTCTGGGATGTGCAATTACCTCCAGTAGGCTTGGCAGGATAAAATATGACACATTATCAGCTAAGGGAACTATATTAGTATTAAATGATATGATATGATATTATTATATTGTATTGCATTACATTACATTATATTAATTATATTATATTTATTATAATATTATATTGTTATATTTCTTCCCCTATTGTCCTACGTATATGTAAATATTTACTGGAGGCAGTCTTATTGTAGTGGGCATGTTTTATGATGCCCAGAATACACCCCTATTGTATACTTTTTCCTGGCAGGGTGGAAACCTAGTTTCTCCATCAGGACTCACCTACACAGAGAAGGGTGCTGCAATTAAAATATCTCTCTGCTTTGGCCATGTATTGACAACTGCTGGCTATGGTGACTCAACACCCGTATCAAACTGCCCTTGATATGTCCTTTCTTTGTGTGCGTAAAACATAGTTCTATCCAGTATTGTGTGAATTGTGCTTCTCTTGGTGACCCAACACCTATTCGGTAGTGGGTTGACATCTCTTTAGATGTCTTTCTTTCTGGCAGACAGATTGGCGTGTTGGCTGGATCCCCAAACAAGCACACCATGACATGGTGTAGGATTAATAGATTGTCATTTCAATCATCCCAGGGTGGTGCCAACAACCCAAATGGGTGACTGGCTGACTGGGGAGCTGGCTATCTCTGGTTATGTGGGGTCTAGTGGGATGCAAAGAGTCTCCTTATTAACAGGGAAAAATTAGTGTGGTAGATAAAGGCACAGATGATGGAGGTGGGCTCCAGGAAGATTAGAGAGACCATATAGTGGCTCCTGGCCACCTTTGCACACCGCTGCCACTCGCTGAACCCCATGGTGACTCAAGGGTTGCAAATGACCAGAACTAACACTGGGGCCTTGTATAGGCCCTTGTATAGGGAGCGCCACCTGGTCTGGGCTTTCTACAAAAACTAGCTACCAACTCCTGATGGCATTGCTAAAATCCACATGATTTGAGATCAAAATACAGATTTCAGAAAGATAGATATTGGCAGACATCAGTGGAAGTTCATGTGGTTGGGTTGGTACATCTGTTTAATGTGGGGGCATTGCAGACTCACATGTCTAGGGCCAGGGGTTCAGCATGGAAATGATGGCTACTGACCCTCTGCTACAAGGCACTTTTGCCAGCATCAAAAAGGATAACTAACAGGATAATAATAATAAGAAGCCCAGGCTACTTCTATTCTGGGCTACTGGAAGCATGAAAGTTCCATTTGCAACTGCAAGAGATTTCTGCAAAAGTAAAACTGTTCATAACACTTTAACCACCCTGAAGGTAAAGGAGATAGACACTTGGCTACAGGACCTTGTCCCAGGGCAGGACATGGATGAGATGATCCTGTCTTGGACAGCTTTGGAGGGATTCATGAAACAGGGCCCTCACCAACTGAAGAGCCTATGTTCCTTTTTCTGTCCAGAGGGATGACAGTGGACAGTGGTAAGGAAGCTCCACCACAGCATCCAGTACTGGGGTGGAAAGTACTGGGAGGTGTGCATCCCTCCTCACTGAGGTAGGCTGGGAGGCCCAGGACCCTGGAGCTGAACAGTGGGAAACTGCCCACCTGAGGGCCATAAGGAGAACAAAGAGAGCCTCCAGGAGAAGTCAACGGAGGACACAGGACCCACGTGCTGAGCAATGTGGCTTTGTTAGTAATTCAATTTATACATACAGAGATTTAATGAAATTGAAAGAGAAGGGCTCCACCAAAACTGTCAGGCAAAAGGGGGTCCCACTAAGTGAGGTGTTAAGGCCCTGGTTCACACCATAAAGTATTATGAAGAAGAGGCTCACAGGACTGGAAGGATTTAGAATACAGAACCACCACCTTCTGAGTCCCAGAACACAGCTGGGGGAGGAGGAAAGTGACAATAATTTTTCCCTGCTCCCTGACCAGGACAGTGGGGAAGACAATTCCACCAGTGAGCATAAGTGTCAGATAGGAGTATGAGCTCACTGGTCTCTACCTCCACCTAGTTCCCTTATAAAAATAACAGTTAAGGGGGTCACCAAGGTCCCCAGGCCCCTGCCAGGGATGGGCAGCCCCATGATCCAGTTTGGGGAAAAGGGAAAAGATGGGGGATCCAGACCTTGCTGAGGCTTTCAGACACAGTATAGTTATCCCATCGGCCCTCAAGGCCAAGTGTAAACTAGTGGCATCATGGTCTTTGGGGTAGACATCGTGATCCATGACAGGATCACCACTAACATAATTTGGTTTATCAGACCCTACAAAATGTCATAAACATTATAATATTTACAGATTGGGCCATCAGCACTAGAAGGTCCAGAAGCTTGCCAAACAGCTACAATTTTTAGGGTCCCCTTGGGACAATAGTCAGAGGAGCACACCAAAGACAAATGGAAGTTTTTGTCACTGACAGCTCCCATTTCCAAGAGAGGCCAAATAACTGATAGGCCTGGCATGGCCATTGAAGACAACATGTGCCACCTCTGGGCATTCTTTGGGCTTCTCTAGTTAAGGCCACACACAAGGCAGGAGGCTTCAAATGTGGCCCCCAATAACCACAGGTCCTCTGGATCTAACTCTTCTGCCTCATTATGCACCTTTAAAAATCCTTGTGATTTCTTTGGAACCAATCAGGTAATCCAGGTTAAGGACTGTCTTTTTTAGGTCAGTGGATTAGCAACTTTAACTCTTTTTGTAACTTTATTTACTTCCTTACCATGTGATAGAATGTATTAATAGATTCCGGGGGTTACAATATGGGCATCTTTAGAGGGATATTATCCTGTTATCTCAGATAGAAACAGCAACAAAAGTTTCAGTATAGATAAGCCATAAGCAGAAAGAAAGAAGAAGGGAAGGGAAGGGAAGGGAAGGGAAGGGAAGGGAAGGGAAGGGAGTAAACTCAAACTAAACATCAATCAGTATACAAAACATTAACCCAAAATGGATAAATGGTTCCTAGACTGAAACAAAAATGTAAAACTCTAAAAAAGTTTATGAAAAATTAGGAAACAATCTTTAGGCTTAGAGTTAGCAAAATATTCTTAGACTTTGCAACAAAAGCACACTACATAAAAGGGAATATGATAAATTGTATCTCATCATAGTTAAAGAATTTTTGCATGGAACTGCTCTATAAAATGAGTAAAAAGACAAAGTATAGTCAGACTTGGAAAAAATACTTGCAAACCATGTATCTGACAAAGAATCCAATTAGAAAATGAGCAAAAGATATGAACAAACATTTCACTAAAGAGAATGTACAGATGACAAATAAATGCATGAAAAGACTGTTAACTCTTTTAACCAAAAGGGAAATGTATATTAAAACCAAAATAAAATATCATCACTGGATTAGTTTCTTAGGGCTTCTTTAACAAATTTTCATAAACATTTATTTTCTAACAGTTCTGTAGGCATAATTGGTATGGAAGTGTTTAGGAATTGAAAATAATTTCCATATTGTTTCCCTAACCTGTTAAAGATGGCTATTAGGGTAGGAAAAACCAGTTCAATGCCTTCAAGACTGAAGCATCAGCTTCTGCCTGAAGACTGGCAAGGTAAACAGGACAGAATCCCAGGCAGGGTTTTATGATGCCATATTGAGTTAGAATTTCTTCTTCTTTAGCAGGAAACTTTAGGTTTTGCTCTCCAAGCCTTCAACTGATTGGATAACTAGATATTGTAGCTTAGCTAAGTTGCCACATGAGTTTAACACATATATGTATATGTGCATGTATGTGTGCATGTATATGTGTGTCTATATCCATCTATAACCTATCTAGCTAGCTAGCTAGCTATCATCTATCTATCATCTATCTATCTCTTCTTAGTTTGTCAAGGCTCTTATGAAAATATCACAGACTGATTAGATTAAACAACAAATATTTAGTTTCTCACATCTTTGGAGGTTAGAAGTTCAAATTCACTTGATTAGCAGACTACACTTCCTCAAAAGTCAGTAATGGTGTGGTGGTGGCTGGCTGGCAATCAAACTCTGCCTCTGTTTCACAAGAGTCTGTCCCTTTCTATCTTCTTCACACTCCTATTATTTCTGTGTCCAAATTTACTCTGCTCATAGGAAGTCCAGAAATATTGGAATATAACACTCTTACTCAGTTTGGCTTCATCCTAATAGGACCCTTGAAGATCATATTTACAAAAGAGTTTCCATCCAAAAGACTATGAGTTAAGACTTGAACATGTCTTTTACTTTGTACAATCCACTTAAAGTGTAAGTTCAGCAGCTCTCATTTTCATCACAGAGTTGTGCTCTCATCAGCTTAGCCAATTTTAGAATGTTTTCATTACTCCAAAAGGAAACATGCCATACCTGCTATACCCCCATTGTTGTCCCTTAATATTAAAATAATAACTTCTTTCCTTTGCTGCAAAATATTACAATATTGTTCTTAATTATCATCTATAAGTAACAGTTGTAAATTTTCACGTGTATCAACATATTCTTAGCACTTTATGAAAGAAGAGAATTCTTATATTTATACTATTAACCACAGTCTTCATCTACCACCAAAATCATTATGTTATACATGCTCCAGATTAATTTCCAGTTGCCTTTCAATTGACATTTATATCTCTAGACTACCCCTTACAGCCCACAATCACATTTATAAATCAGCAGTGTTAGTTATACTTACTATAATGTGTTACTCTCAACTCTATCCATTCCCATGCTTTTAAAATTAGCTATATTATTAATGTTACATACATTAAACATCAGATCCCATTCTCAGCACACGTTCTACCTCATAGTAACCTGTACTCTAGAGTTTACCTCCATGACTTTACTCATGGTATTTAGTTCATATTAATGATACCATACAATATTTTTCCTTTTAATATACTCTAGGTTCATCTACATTGTCATATGAATCATGATTTCATTTCTTCTTACAGCTAAATAGTATTCTATTGTATTTATATACCACATTGTGTTTATCCATTCATTGATTTATGGACATTTAGGTTGGTTCTACATTTTAGCAATTGTGAATAACTTTGTTATGAACATTGGTGTACAAATGTCAGATCCAGTCCCTGCTTTTAGTTCTTCTGAATATATTCCTAGTAAAGGGATTGCTGGATCATGCAGCAGTTCTATATTCATTTTAAGCTTCTTGATGTATGACCAAACTGTCTTACAGAGTGGTTACACCATTCTATAGTCCCACAGTCAGGAAATACTCCTGTTTCTCCACATCCTTTCCAGCGCTTGAAATTTTCTGTTTTGTTTTGTTTTGTTTTGTTTTAATAATGGCCATTCTGTAAGGTGTGAAATGGTATCTCATTGTAGTTTGATCTATATTTCCCTAACAGCTAGTGATGTTGAACATTTTTTCATGTGCTTTTTAGACATTTGTACTTCCTCTTTGGAGAAATGTCTGTTCAAGTCTTTTGCCCATTTTTTAATTGAGTTACTTGTCTTTTATTGTTGAGTTGTATAATTTCTTTATATAACATGGGTATCAAATCCTTATTGGATATGTGGCTTTCAAATATTTTTTCCCATTGAATAAGTTACTTTTTTTACTTTCTTAACAGACCCTTTTGAAGAACAAAAGTGTTTATGGAGGTCCAATTTATCAATTGTTTTTGTTGCTCATACTTTGGGTATAAGGTTTAAGTAACTATTGCCTATCACAAGACCTTGAAGAAGTTTTCCTACATTTTCTTCTAGGAGTTTTATGTTGGTAGCTTTTATATTTAGGTCCTTGATCCACTCTGAGTGAATTTTTTATAAGACATGATATGGAGAGCATTTTCTTTCTTTTAGGTATGTATATCCAGTTTATCCAGCACATTTGTTTAGTAGACTCTTCTGTCCCAGCTGGGTGAGCTTGACAACCTTGTCAAGAATGACCCCAGCCAAAAAGAACAAATTTGGAGTATTCACATGTCCTAATTTGAGAACTTTATGCAAAGGTAGAGTAATCAAATCAGGGCTTAGAAGGAAAGCCAAAGACTGGAATATGGAACTTTATAGATAGTAAAATCTCATGTTAAACACAAATATGGAATATACTGCATATATAATACTGTCTTTATAAAATATAAATACCAATATACTAGAGAGAAGGAAACAAAATAGCAGCTATGTATGATGGGGAAGCATAGAGATTGAGAAGTGATGATTTTTGTTTGTTTGTTGTTTATTATATTATTCTTATTGGAATACAGCATGCCACTTTCTTCTTGCCTCCATGGTTTCTGATGAGGTCAGCACTTAATCTTATTAAGGTTTCCTTTTACGTGATGCTTTGCTTTTCTCTTGCTGCTTTCAGAATCCTCTTTTTATCTCTGATACTTGTCATTCTGAATACTAGGTTTTTCTGAATAGGTTTATTCAAGTTTATTCTGTTTGCAATGCATTGGCTTTCTTGGATATTCATATTTATGCCTTTTATAATGGTTGGGAAGTTTTGGGTCATTATTTCCTCAAATATTCTTTCTGCCCGTCTTCCATTCTCTTCTTCTTCTGGGACACCAGTAATATGCATGTCTGTGCATTTCATGTTGTCATTCAATTCCCTGACACCTTGTTCCAAAAGAGAAAAATATTAAATAAAAAGGGTTTTTATGGCTAAGATATTTCAGAGTGAATCTGGTGGTCATTCTGAAAGATGCTTATGCAAGTACCAGGCAGATTTCACTAACTGCTATAGTAAACAAAGCCTCCAAAAGGTGCTCTCAAAGGCTCCAGGGACATCTGGGCACCATAGACAAGGTACATACCTCATGAAATCAACATCCCCTTGGTGGGCTTTATAACATAATCTGTTTCCCCATTATAATATAATTGTACTCCTTTATAATTCACCTTCTTATGATTCTTCTACTTTTATTTGAACCTATAATTTTCAATATACCCATTAAATATATCTCTCAGAGACTTAAACTACAGATGATTCACATGCTGATTGAGCCCTGAATCCCAGCAGAGCTGCAACCAACTCCAACTTTCCAGTTCTTTGGGATTACCCTGGACAATGAAAGAAATGATGATGATGGATAAGTCTTATCCCCTGGAACAAGGAGCATATAAAACTGCAAGCAAAACAATTCCTTCCATCTGCCTCCTAATAGCTAAGTCTCCTATCAGCCTGAAACAGATAGAGCAATATCAACCCAAATCCTTCAAGATTAAGGATTGAGAAAACATAAGTGGGAAGTGTAATCATGGGTCAAGGTAGTTTTATTATTATTTTATTCATTATCTTGTGCTAACAGAAGGACTAGTCACATTGATATAAAGATAGTGGTTGCCAGGGTTCAGAAGGGAGTGTATGGGATGAATAGGTGGAACACAGGGCCTTTTTAAGGCAGCAAAATTGTTCTGGATGATACTGCAATGACAGACACATGATATTATACATTTATCAAAACCTATAAAATTGTACATCACAAAGTTTAAAACATAATGTGGACTATAGAGTTTGGTCAGTAACAATACTTTAATATGAGTACACCAAGTGTAACAAATGTAACACACTAATGTAAAATGTTAATAATAGGAGAAATTGTGTGTGTGGGTATAGGGGGTTATATGGGAATTCCCTATACTTTTGTGTAATTTTTCTGTAAACTTAAAACTTCTCTTAAAATAAAGTTTATTATAAAAAGTCAATGTAAGTGTCTGGCTATGTCCTATTAATTCAGAAATTAAAGTATTTATTAAGTCAATTTTCAAAAATATCAAACAATGTCTCCCTTTTCAAGTTTTATTTTGTTTTGCAAAATAACTTACTTTAATTTGGCAAGGATTATTGATTCTTAATAACTTAAATATATATATTAAACCATATATTTAATATTATTTAATATTTAATACATAGCATAAAATATAAACCTTAAGGTGAACCATGGATTTTTAATCCCTCCCCCCACATTGTTGTTTGTGTTTACTGTCTGCTCTCTGTGTCTGCTTGTATCTCTTTAGGAGGCACCAGGAACTGATCCTGGGACCTCCACTGTGGGAGAGAGGCAATCAACTGAGTCACCTCATCTCCCTGGACTGCTGAATCTCTCTCTGTCTCTCCTCTGAGTCTCACCTTGTTGCATCATCTTGCTGTATCAGCTCTCCATGGCATGGGCCATGGAGTTTAATTAATAGTACAATTATAAAAATATGCTATCATCAATTATAACAACTGATCTGCAACAATGCAACATGTTGTTGATGGGATACTTTATGGAAATCCTGTATTTCATGAATGATTGTTCTGTAAACCAAAAACTTCTCTAATAAAGAAAAAAAAACAACAAAAAATTCAATGACATACCATTTCACACCCAAATATTGTATAATATCACTAACTCAACTCATAGAGTCAAAATCTAATAGATAAGTTACCAGGGGATAGGGTGGGGGTAGGGAATAGGGAGTTAGAACAAAAATATGTACAGGGTTTCTATTTGGAAGGATGGAAAGGTTTGGTAATAGATGGTGTTGAGAGTAGCACAACTTTGTGAATGAAATCAATAGCATTTAATTATATATTAGAATGTGGTTAAAAGGGGGAAATTTTGATTATATATATGGTACTAGAATAAAATAAAAAAAAATCCATGAGCTGGATGAACCCTGAGGACCCTATGTTGAGTGAAGCAAGCCAGACATTGAAGGACAACTATTACATGACCTCTCTGATATGAATTAAGCAAATCTAGCCAACTCAGAAAGCTAGAGACTGGAAGATAGGTTTACAGGAAATATAAAGGGAAAATAAGGTTGTGAGCCAACAGCAATATGGGTGAAATCTATGACAAGGTGGAAGGGAGTAGATGTGTAGTGAAGGGATATGACAGGAGTGTAGGAATACTATTGGGTTGGGTGGTGCAAGCCTGACAGGGGGTAGGGTGGGGAGGATGGGTTGGACAGTCTATGGAACTAGGGCGAGTGTCAGGGGAGGGAGCAGGTGAACATTGGGGATTGGTGGGTACCTTGGTGAAACTACAATGTTGAGAAAACTCTTTTGGCAATATGACAAGGAAGGGTTACTGGTTTAGGGTGTTGGGTGGGGCAGTATTTGGGACAGGGCACACCTGGGGCAGTCTTTGAGAGAATGTATGAGTGATCACTTTGCCAGAGTGTGTTGTATCAATGAGGGGAGCCCCACATAATAAGCGGGAAGGAGTTGGACTTCTATGCTGAGGAGGCCCAACATGTTCTCAAACAGAGGGGAGAGTGTCTTCTGAGAGCATGGGTGGTTCCTGATAGGGGAGGATAAACTAGTGTGTCAAGCCCTCAACATTGTAGCAAATATCTATGAATCTTGTCCTTCAAGGAGTGAAGCCTGGTGGTTGCTGAGGGCCCTGAGCGGAGGTGGAGGGTGGAATAGAGCAGATGGAAGAGGGGGTATTTAGGGGGCAATGGAAATGTTCTGCATGATCTTGCAATAATGGATACAGGCCATGTTAAATATCATCAAAATTTATAAAAATGTATGGTCTAAAATGTAAGCCATAATGTAAACCATTGACCATGGTTAGTAGCTATGTTTCAATATTTGTACATCAGTTGTAACAAATGCATGATCCACATATATAAAGGTTATTAATAGGGAAGGGGGAAAGGGTGAGGATGTTGGGTGTATGGGAAACTCCTATATTTTGTATGTAGCTTCACTGGGTCTTAAAACTTCTTTGAAGACAAAATTTTAAAAAATAAGACACTGGGGAAGAAATGGAAGAAAATGCCACTGTACATACAGGACAACAAATATCACAGTGATGAAAGGCAAAACATCAAAAAAAAATTCTTTTTAAACATTTTTCAATTTTAATACTTTATTTTGGCTTTAGTTTTTCTAAATTATTATGTATTTCATTCTTTATGTTTAAACCTATCATTATTCTTTCATTTTCCTATTAGTTGAATTTGGCAATATTCTTGGCTGCATTTGTGAAGAAGTTCTGGATCACAGAAGGGTTACAACTATGGCAGGAGAGGATCAATGGTGTGGGGTATCAGTGATGGGGAATACATGGGAGGAAGATAACCTGGGCATACGTATAAGGTATATGAATATGTTCAAATGTTGATGGGGCATTGCCACAGTGGGTAGAGATTCACACAACAGCCAAAGGATTGTTGAATCCCCATTCTGGGAGCTCTGCCACATTCTCTAATGGAATAGCAACAATCCCCCAATTACAGGGGCAATGACTTGTGAAGAAGGATGGTCCATTGATGGGCCCTTGGTATTGACCACTATGCTTATGAGTCTTTTGCTTTTGAATTTGCAACTTGGCTTAGTACTGCAGGGTGCCTAAGAGTTACCTCCTTGTTGCTCAAATGTGGCCTCTCTCTAAGCCAAACTGAGCATATGGATGTATTATGTTTCCCCCAGTGAGAGACATGACTCCCAAGGATGAGCCTCCCTGACACTGACGGATTACTAATAAGCACTGAAGCTGGTGATACAACTGAAAAAAGACCTTGAATAAGAGGGGGGAAAAGTAAAGACAAATGAGTTTATTTGGCTAAGAGACATCAAAGTGAGTCAGGAGGTCATCAGAGAGGTCATGCTTATGCACATCTCAGCAGGATCTTATACATGGCCAAAGTGGACAGTAACCCAAACAGTGGGGTTCCTGAGGGCTCTGGAGACATCCAGGTCCTGCAGTCATGGCGGATAACTTAAGAGTTTGGTGTCTTGCCAGTGGTCCCTACTTTGGAGATTGTTCTCCCAAGTGTGACAGAGTTGAACTCAGATGTGACTTCTCTACACATGCCCCTACTGTCCTTTTTTTTGAACCTATAGTTTGTGCTGGAGTTGGTAGGTGTACGTCAGGAGACTTGAATGTCTGGGCTGTCCATGTTCTGGCTGGGCCCTGAGTCTCAGTGGAGCTACAGTACCTACTCTCCAGTTCATTAGACTCACTGAGGACAGCTGATGGGGAGGTGAGGATGGACAATCATCACACCAAGGACCTGAGAGTGTCTACAACTTCAAGAAAGAGAGTCCTATCCATCAGCCATATGGGATCAAAGTCCCCCTCTCAATTAGAGTTGGAGTGGGCATCGCCATCCCAGAATCCTCAGGATTGTGGAATAAATACGGACTAGTATAGACTTACTGGTAGTCTACTATATACTTATTGTCATTCTATCAATGGAAGAAATTATATAATTAATTTCGAGACAGTAGCCACTGGAGGTGCTGAAGTCAGGGAGAGGGAAAAAGAGGTGTAATATGGGACATTTTCAGGACTGAGAATTGACATGGATAACATTGCGGGAACAGATACAGGCCATTATATATCCTGCCATAGCCTACAAAATTGAGTGGGAGAGAGTGCAAACAACAATGTAAACTATAGTCCATGCTTAGTGGCAATGCTCCAAAATGTGTTCACCAATTGCAATGAATCTACCACACTAAGAAAAAAGTTGTTAATGTGGGGAAAAGTGGGAGGTGTGGAGAGTGTGGCATATGGGAATCCCTTATATTTTTTATGTGACATTTTATGTACTATAAGTACCTTTTAAAAATAATAATAAATCCATGAGAATGTACAACACAGTGAACCCTGATTTAAAACAAACATCATAATTAATTGTACCATTCTAAAAATGAACTTCTATAAATTGTAACAAGTGTACCATACCAATGGAAGCTTTTAATAATAAGGTGGTGCATGGAATATTTTATTTCATGCACGATTTTTTCTGGAAACTTACAACTTCCTTAATTCAAAGAAGAAGAAACAACAGCATCTAAACATGTCCTTTTCCCCCTGAACTTAAATGGTCAATTATAAAGGAGATCCAAATTTAGGGAAGAGAGGACTGATATTACAATGTGTTTTCCTTTCAGGAACAAAGTGATTATTAGATATCATTGGACTTTTATTACACAGAATGACTGTCCAATATTTCACAAAACAGGAAAAATGTAATTGACAGTATGGCTTTGAAATAGCAAATGAGAATGACTATAGTGTTTTCTGTTAATGCACTACTGAATCTAGCTTGTTTGATGAACTTATACAGGTGGAAATTAGGAGGAAATAGAAACAAAAGGGTGTGAGCATAAATATATGTGAAATTTGCAATTACTTTCAAAGTAAATTTGGCCCTGTTTTTGGAAGAGTCCTTTTAATTTCAACTGCATAACATATTCTGGTACTCCAATTGACATGTATTACTTCTTTTTTAAACAAATCAATTGTATTGATACATATTAGTAAAGCATAATTCAATGCAAAGCATGCAAATAATGGTGTGTGGTATAATCACGTAGTTGTACATTCATCAATTTAATCATTTTTAGGGTTATTTCATTATTCCCATAATAATAATAAAAAGCAGACAAAAAAAAAAAAAAAGTCTCACCACCACTATATCTCTCTATGCTTCCCCTACTATATATAGCTGCTATTCTGTTTCCATCTCTCTAGTTTATTTGTGTTTACATTTTATAAAAACAGTCTTATATATGCAATATTACTCATATTTGTATTTCACATGAGGTTTCACTATGTTATATAGTTACATGTACATTTTTTAACTTTGCTTCTTGTGTATTACTTCTTTTTTTTTTTTTTTTTTTTATGAGAAATAAAATCCTTAGGTAAGAATTAGTATTTACTCAGGCAAAAATATTACTGCTTATCAGTTGCTAATTAACTTGATCTTAGGTTACAAACAGAATATCTTCTCTTTTAGAATGAGGCCTAACTATTATCAGGCAATTGGCTTTTTTTTTTTTTTTTTTTTTATTATGGGTAAAAATCAAAATCCTCACAATACATACAAACATTTGTAAAATGATATATAAATATATATGCATATATGTGTATTTGCTTACAAAAATGTTATTTATATATATATATATATATATACATATATTTTAAGAGGTGCTTAGATTACCTAAAATATTACACGGAACCTAAATAAAGATATATCTGAGAGGAAGATTGAAAAAAAATTCTTTGTGTTTCAATCAGGATATTCAGGATAATCAGGAGATGACTACATCAAAAGAGCAAACATATTTAATTACAAGAGAGCTTCTGTGATAGTTCTTGTATACTATTGGATGCAATTTAATTATATAGTGTGTTTTTAGGTTATGTTCTACCAATCTGAGAGAAGTTGGGAATATAAGTCCAAACTGTTTATTGAGCAGGGATTTTTATCTTAATAGCTTTGAAATTGCAACAACAAAAATAACAATAATAATAAGAGCAATATCAATCATAACTATATTGATAACCTAAAGTTATATCTATTTATACATAATAAAAATATTTTACAGTTATTAAGTAAAACATTTAATATATTATTAACAGCATTCACAATATTGTATGAAACATAGATAATTTACATATTTACATAAGTAGAAATAAAACTGATCCATCAAGTGAATTTTAATGCAATTAAAAATACAAGTTATGAGTTATGAATAGTGTAAGAAAAAAAAATACTTCAAGAATATGCCATATTAAAAGATTGGATAAAATCTACTATAAATAAAAGTTTCAGCTCAGAAATATTATTGTATGAAATGGAATCACACTCTGTAGTGCCATTAAATTTTTGAAGAAATGAAAAATTCACTCTAAAATTAAAATTGATGCATAATGGTCAATTAAGCCACTCACCTTTTGAAGGTGTATCATTAAAATAACAGGTATTAATAATAATAAATACTTAATACAGTACAATACTGATGCAATACTAATTATATCAAATTAACAGAACAATATTAAGAAATATTTGCATATATTTAAGGTAATTTAATAACTTGATAAAGAGTTTGGCCAATCTAAAGGGAAATAGATTGTTTCATATATGATGACAGGAGCACTGTATCCCCAGAGGAAGAAAATTCACCTGTATACTTTTTTTCTTTATGTTTATGAAACACAGGCATTTGCATAGACTACCTTTAAAAGGTAATACTATGGAACTAATAGAAAAAAAAAGAAACCCTTGCAAACTTGCATAGGTATAAAAAAAAAAAAAAAAAAAAAACGCAGTCCTTGGTCTCCATAAACTTCCTTAACAATATTTAAACCTACAAAATACTGGTAAAAATCATTTGTTGGCAAATAGATGTTATCTCAATCAAGGAAAAGACATAAACAAAGTTAACAGGTGATTAGAACAATGAGAGATGGTTTCTGTTGTTCCAATTTAAAACTAATAAATATCAGCAAATATATATTTTTTAAATTTGCAAATCAAAGGATTATGAACAGATATCCAAATTCATAGAAAAAATGATATATTGAAAAGATAATTTGTCAAAGATTATGATTAGAATCTCTAATTAATTAACAATATACAATGTGAAAACTCAGACCAAAACAAAACATATCAAATAAATATAAGAAAGACAATAATGGAAAGCTTCACCATGCTCCAAGAAGGATATGATACAAGAATAATGTTGGTTAGATTATAAATGGAAAAAGATAATGTTGAAATCAAAATCGTTTAGTAAGCTTAAAGTTGGTAGTCATGGATTAGGAAATGGATAAATGTAGTAGGTACTATGAGGCACACTTTAGTACCATAATAAACCATAACTTATACTTTAACAATTCTTACTGACCTATTGTTAAGCAACCAAATGAATATTACTAAGATTTATTTAACAATAATATTTGTTAGAATTAATAAAACATCAAATACACACTGATATTTACATTCAAAAGTATTTAAGCCTTATATAGCAATTTTATGTGAAAGGCAACTTCATGAATATTCTTCATGAAAACGTAATCCTTTGAAGACCAAATTCCATTCTTAGGGGGTGATCCAAGATGATGGAGTAGGGAATTGCAGTCTGCACTCCTCCAGAAACAGTGGGATGGTAGGCAGGTTTAACGGGGAGAAGTGAAGCCACAGGACTATGGGGTCAATCAGAGAGGGCAGCTAGAGGGGGGACTCAGTTGGTCAGGGGAGAGGGAAGCTGTGGGAGATAGGGCAGGTAAACCAGTGCCCAGTTAGCTCTGAGGGAGAGGAAAACCAGAGAAGTGATTTGGTTCAAAGACCAGTTCTCAGCCAGCTCCAAGAGTGAAGAAAGCCACTGGATGACCAAAGGTGCATCCCAGTGACCAGAAGTGTCGTGAGGGGGGAAAGCTCTGGGGCAAACAAATGTGTGCATTGGTACCGAGCTGACTCAGAGGTAGAGAAGAGTTAGGGAATTGGGGAGATGGGATGGGAAGACTGGATCTCAGTCAGTTCCCATGAAAAGAAGAGATGGGAGCCAATGCTGAAGTGGCTCCAGGGAGAGGGGAGGGAGGAGCTGATCAAGTAAGCTGTTACACCCACCTACTTTGGGAGAGAGAAGAGCTGCATCACTGATGGGGTGGGCTGATAGGTGCCCAACAAACCAGGTGAGATGAGAACTGGAAGAGGAAGCTGGAAAGCTTTCAGGCACCCAATTGTTCTGGAAATATTGGGAGCCAAAGGTAATCCAGGAGGCTGTCAGGCACCCAGACAAGTCCCTGGGGCAGGGGGAGCTGCAGGATAACAGCCTCATGACTAGAACTTAGACTGAGTTTTTTTAGGTTTTTCTTTTTTTTTTTTTTTTTTAAAAAATTTTTTTTTAATTTTTCTCTATATCCAGTTAGCTTACTTGTGCAGAGCAGGGTGTGGGGAGATTGATTTGTGAGCACTGGCAGCCTAGGATACTTTCCAGTGGCCTGAAAGGGAGACTGTTTTTTTTTTTTTTTTTTTTTTTTTAATGGTCTTCATTTTTGTTCTTCTATTCTCATCTTTCCAGTATTTTATTTTTTGTTTATTTTATTTTTTATTTTTTATTCTTTATTTATTTATTTTATTTTAGTTTTTTTTTTATTTATTGTGGGTAAAAATCAAAATTTTCACAATACATACCAACATTTACAAAATGATATATAAATATATATAAATATATGTGCATTTGCTTACAAAAATGTTATATGTATTTTAAGAGGTGCTTAGATTACCTAAAATATTACACGGAACCTACCAGGATTCCCATGTTCCCCACCTCCCACACCTCCCACCACATCCCACACAAACATCTCCCACAAGTGTGGCCCATCACCCTCAAAGGACTTACACATCCTGGGGCCTTGCCATCAACCATAGACCACAGAAGGATGAACAGTATATGACCTTTCTGATCTGAACTGAGGAAAGTGAGCAGTCTCTGAGAATCATTGTCTGAAAGATAGGTTAACAAAGGAGAGTAAGAGAAGAGCAGGCTTTGAGCTATCACCCATATGGACATAATCTATAGTTTAGTTTTGCATGTTCCTTTTTTCTCTTCCATTTTAAAATTCTTATTCCTGTTTAATTTTTATGATTTTTCATTCATCACTTATTTTTAGCAGGATTTTTATGGCTCCTTTTCCATATTTTTAATATTATCATTTTACTCATTTTTTATGAACTTAAACTTTATTGGGGGAACATGGACAACTACAAAGAGGTAGTATAAGTGGAATCAAGTATTAAGGGTTACCTTTAAATCAAAACAAAATGAAATAATATCCTAAACTAGAAAGAGAAGCTAATCAACTGAATAAGCTCATCGAGACAAATAGATGTCTATACACCAGGAAAAAATGACAAGCCATGCTAAGAAACAGGAAGATATGGCCATATTTAATGAACAAACTAAAAAGTAGGAGCATGTACAGAATGTGAAACAACTAATCAAGGGTTTCTAAACAAACACCACAAATCAATGTAATGAAGTGAAGAAGAGATAAAAGATATTAAGAAGACACTGTGGAAACATGTAGAAGAAATAAAAATATATATACATTAAAAATGCCATATCTGATGGTGATAGAAGGCACAATCCAAGAAATTAAATAACTCTGGAAGCACATAACAGCAGATTTGAACAGGCAGAGGAAAGAATTAGTAATGGGGAAGATAGAACATCTGAAATTGCACAGAGAGTAGAACAGATAGATTGAAAAATTAGCAGGATTTCAGGGAATTGAATGACAAAATACTACACAAAATCATATGCATTATAGGCATTCCAGAAGAAGAAGAGAAAGGAAAGGGGGCAGTAAGAGTGTTGGAGGAAATAATGGCCTAGAATTTCCCAACTTTTATGAGGAACATGGATGCCCATGTCCAGAAAGTGCAGCACAATTCAAACAGAATAAATCCTAACAGGCCTTCCAAGACACATACTTATATTGTCAAATGCTCAAGACAAAGAGAGAATTATGAAAGCAGCAAGAAACTCACCTTAGACACAGGGAAGCAAGGAGTTTGCAAGTGAAAAGGTTGGAAAACAATTTTACACACAAAAAATATCTAAAAGAGAGTGGGAGTAGCTATACTAATATCAGGCAAAATAGATTTTAAACATGAAACTTCTATAGTAAGAAACAAAGAAGAACACTATATATATATATATATATATATATATATATATATATTTAAAGGTAATCTCTCAAGAAGAAAGAAAAATCATAAATATTTATGCACCTAACCAGCATGTCCCAAAATACATGAGGGAACCACTGGCAATACTAAAGAAGGAAATAGATGCCGCTACAATCATAGTGGTGGACTTTAATACATCATTATCAACATTAAACAGAACATATTGACAGAAGGTTAATAAAGAAACAGAGACATTGAATAATATATTGGCAAAATTAAATTAATGCACATATTAAGAACATTACATCACCAAACAGCAGAATATCCATTCTTCTTGGGTACACTCAATCATTCTCCAGGATAGACCACATTCTAGGACACAGAACAAGTCTCAAAGTATTTAGAAAGATTGATATTATACAAAGTAATTTCTCTGATAACCATGGAATGAAGCTGGAAATCAATAGAAGGCAGAGAACCAGAAGAGGCATAAAGATTTTTTGAGACACACTCTTAAAAAATCAGTGGGTCAAGGAGGAAATTGCAAAAGAAATCAGTAATTACCTCGAAATGCGTAGAACACAACCTATCCAAGTATATGGGATGCAGGTAAAGCAGGTTGAGAGGGAAATTTATAGCAATAAAATGCCTATATTAAAAATGAAGAAAGAGCTAAAGTGAAGACATAACTCCAAACCTGGAAAATCTTGAAGAAGAACTAATCCCAAAGCAAGCAGAAGGAAGGAAAAAAAAATGATTAATGCAAAACTAAATGAAATTGAGAACAAAAAATAGAAAAAAATTAGTAAAACCGAAATTTGGTTCTTTGAGAAGATTAGTAAACTTGACAAACCTATGGCTAGAATAATAAAGAAAAAACACAGAGAAGAAGAAATAATTTTTTTTAAATGAGAGAGGAGGCATCATCACTGATCACACAGAATTAAAGAGTACCAAAAGAGGATATTTTGAAAAATTGTATGCCTTCAAGATGGATAACTTAGATGAAATGTTCAAATTGTAGAATAACATAAGCAACCTACTTGAAAAAAGAAGTAATATAAGAACTCAGCAGAATAATCATATATAGTGAAATTAAGTTAGTCATCAAAATCCTCCCTACCAAGGAAAGTGAGGACCAGATGGCTTCCAGGTGAATTCTACCAATCATTACAAAAAGAACTAATTCCAATCCTGTCAAGATCTTCCAAAAAATTAAAGAGAAGGGAACATTGCCTCATTCATTTTTGCTGCAAACTTCATCCTAATACCAAAGCCACAAAATATGCCACAAGATAATGGAGCGATATATGGGAAGGTGTTCACCTGGGGCATGCCTC
Organism: Tolypeutes matacus; assembly: GCA_026826555.1. Taxonomy (NCBI): domain Eukaryota; kingdom Metazoa; phylum Chordata; class Mammalia; order Cingulata; family Chlamyphoridae; genus Tolypeutes; species Tolypeutes matacus. The sequence goes on from JAKSZT010054581.1 coordinate 424,957, forward strand.
TCACGCATATGCATATGTTCAAGTGTTCATGGGGTGTGGCTCAGTGCATGGAGACCCACACAATAACCAAAAGAACATCGAACTCCCATCCTGAGGTGTTCTGCTACATTCTATAACAGATGGCAAGAATCTCCTGAGTATAAGAGCAGTGCCTAGGGAAGCGGCTGTGGCTCAATCAGTAGGGCTCCCGTTTACCATATGGGAGGCCCCGGGTTCGGCTCCCGGGGCCCAGTGAGCACAAGCAGCAAGGGGGGGATAAATGAATAAATAAATAAAATCTTTAAAAAAAAAAAGAGCAGTGCCTAGTGAAGGAAGACAGATCATTATGACAGGCCCTTGATATTGATGATTGCTTATGAACCTTTTCTTGTGAAATTAAAGTTTAGCCTGATATTATATATTGCCTAAGATTTACCTCCTGAAAGCCTCCGTATTGCTCAAATATGGTTTCTTTCTAAGCCAAACTCAGGATATAAACACACTAGCTTCCCCCTGACATGGGACATGACTACTGGGGATGTGTCTCCCTGGAACTGATGGAATATTACCAAGGGCCAAGTAGCAATGCATGTGGAAAAAAGACCTTGACCAAAAGGGGGAATTAATAAATACAAAAGAGTTTTTTATGGCTAAGAGATTTCAGAGTCAGGAGGTCATTGCAAAGGTTACACTTATGCACATCTCAGCAGGATATTATTGACTGCTGCTGTAAACAGTGCCTCAAATAGTCAGGCTTCTGAGAGATCAAGAGATATCCAGATACTATAAGCAGGGCAGACAAGCTCAAGAATTTGGCACCCTGTCACTAAGCCTTACTTTGGAATTTATGCTCCCAGTTTAACAGAGTTAAACTCTTATTGTTTCCCTACACATTGCTCTTCTACCCCTTTTATTGGAACATATAATTACCATTATACTTGTTAAATATATGTCTCAGAAACTTGAATCTTTGGTCTGTCCATGTGCCAATTGAGCTCTGAATCTCAGCAGAGTTGTAAGAACTACTCTCCAGTTCAGTAGACTCACCCAGGTCAACTAACAAGGAGATGATGATGGACAATGCCCATCCCAAGGAACAAAGAGTGTCTGCAACTTCAAGCTACATAGTTCCATCCATCTGCCCCATGGGATCTAAGCTCCCACTCAATTAGAAACAGAGTGGGCATCACCATTCCAAAATCTTCAAGATAGGGGAATCAACAATGGACATTATTCTACTACAGACTTACTATTATTTTGATCAATGTAAAAATCAGTAACATTAAAGTACACTAATAAGCAATATTAGGAGGAAATTTTTTAAAATAACATTACAATAGCAACTAAAGGAATCAAATATCTAAGAATAAACTTAACTAAGGATCTAAATGACTTAACTAAGGATCTAAAGGATCATAGAAGACTACACAATATTGTTAAAGGAAATCAAAGATAACCTAAACATATGGAAGAATATTCCATCTTTATGGATTGGAAGACTAAATATCATTAAGATCCTTCCTATCCAAATTGATTCATAGACTTTAATGCAATTAGAATAAATATTACAACAGCTTTTTTGACTGAACTGGAAAAGCCAATTATGAAATTTATTTGGAAGGGCAAGTATTCCTGAATAGCCAAAAAATATATTGAAAAAGAAAATTGAATTTGGAGGAATCATTCCACCTGACTTTAAAGTACTACAGTGGTCAAAATTCCATGGTATTCACATAGGGACACAAATACTGACCAAGGGAATAAAATTGAAGACACCTCTTTCATTCTTGAGAAAGCACCACTTATGGTTCCTCAGTTTGGCCTTTTCATAACCTTGGAACAGTAAGATTTTACCCCAAATAAATCTGTCTTATAAAAGCTAACCCATTTCTGGTACTTTGCATCAGCAGCTATTTGGCAAAGTAAAATATAAGAATTAGGAAGTTGTCAGTTATTATTTCCTCAAATATTCTTTCTGCCTCTTTTCTGTTCTCTTCTCCTTCTGGGATACCAATAACACAAATGTTTGTGCATTTTGCATTGTCGCTGAATTCCCTGAAACCCTGTTTTGTTGTTGTTGTTGTTGTTTTCTATTCTTTTCTTTTTCTATTCTCCTGTATTTTCAGGTTCAGATGATCTGTCCTCTAATTCACTAATTTTCTTCTCCACAAATTCAAATCTGCTCTTATATGTCTTTAATATTTTTACAAGATAGCAGGGATTGAACCTGTGACCTTCTACATGGGAAGCAGGCACTCAGACCACTGAGCTACACCTGCTCCACTCTAATGTGTTTTCCATCTCAACCATTATCTTTCATTCCCATAACTTATGTCACTTTTATATGCAGACTTTCAAATTGTTATTTATACTCACCCAGTGCCATTTCAATATCCTTCATCTCTTTAGTCATATTTTCCTTCAACACACTGGATTTGCTTCAGAGATTTTTTTGATTACCATATTAGATGTCAAATCCTGTGTCTCATCAGGATTTTTCTTTAGTTCCACTGTGTGGGCTATTTATTTCTGTTTCTTAGTATGACTTATAATATTTTTTGCTGATATCTAAGCATATGAATATGTTGGTGAATTTACTGTGACATTCAATTTCATTCTCTTGCCTAGTGGTTTTGTTTCATGGTTCTTCTTTTCCTTTTGTTCAATGTATTCTAAGTATTTTTAAATTGCCCAGCTTAAGTCATCAAGATAGGGCCAGGGACTCACCAGTGGGGAGCAGATCTGATCCAAGTAATTTGGGATGAGAGACTCATTAAACTGTTTTTTTCCATCCTTGCAGTTTCCCAACTGGTTAGCAGATGGCACTCATCAACAAATCTTTTCATGTAGGAGTCTCTTTTAACCTCTATTTCCCTGTGGTTCTGGTCTGGCCAGAGCTGAGATCCAAAGCAGGCTCTACTGGCCAAACTCAGTGTTGTGAAACCACTCTTGCCCTATGCCTCACCCTCCCTCTTCCCAAGGATAATGATATCTGTCCCCTGTCACTTGGCTGCAATGAACCATGGGTTTTATCCAGGTTGTTCACCATCAGGATGTGATATGGTATCATTCTTGGCCTTGGGGGGTATTAACTCATAGTTTTCATTGCAGGTTCTTCATCTCTTTCTCTCTTTCTCATCCTCCAGGAGGATATGTAACACTCTCCTGGTCTGTAGATCACCAAAGCAGCTCCCTCAGACAGCTTTTTGATCTTCTTCCATTGTGAGAGGGGTGCCTTTGGTGCAACTCAACAAATTTCTTCTGTGTCCACTTCAACAGCAAGTGGTTCACATGTGGCCAGGTGCAAGGCAATGGGAGAAACTGTGGCCACAGCAGCAAATATATCAGCCATGCAGAGAATGAACAGGAGGGAAGGTTTCAGGGCCAGGTTTGGAGGTCTGCACTGGAGTGGCAGGAATGGCAGCTTCAGGAACAAGATTGCCTACTGAGGATGTGGAGATGTTGAGCAACAAGACATGTGTTGCACCCTCCTGGGCATTCACTACGACAGCAGAGGCCAAGGAGTGAAGGGATACAGACTGTGCATATGGCAGAAGGAAAGTGAAAGTGGTTACTGAAAGCTCTGACACCATAACACAAAGATATGGGTTCTTGACAGTAGCAAGAGGCCAAAAGAATAGACCTGCTCTTCCAGCTGCTGTAGGAGAAAGGGGCAAGGTATCTTTATCCAACTGACTTCTTCAATAAACCCTCAAATGAGACCTCTTTCTTTATTAGTAGGCTGTTTGTCTTTTTTCCCCATCTGGACACTGAGTATAAGAGTAAAAAGTCCCAGAACTCTAAGAACTTTCAGCTGGGCAATCATTAAATTTCTTGGCTATTTCTTGACTTTTGTGGCTAATTCTAACACTGAGTGATCTTTATAACTTTTAAGCACACCCTTAAGTGTCTTGTTTCTGAGGGCAGTTTGCTTAGTTCACTTAGCTAAACTGGATTTTACCTACCCCTGCAGAATCTCTGTACAACCATTTCTGAGACCCACATTCAAACTTCCTCTGGGTTATAGGAGAATGTTTCCTCACAACGTTTTTCTAAAATGACTTAATAGAACATTAATTTTATAGATGGTTCAACTAATATTGTAAGATAAGACACCTCAAAGGTGCTGTTACCCCACAGAATCTTAAAAAAAAAAAAAAAAAAGCATAGCCTGGCAGAGCCATCCTCTCCAAAATTCTAGAAAACAGATAAATGATTGCAGTAACTGATAGAGGGCTGGAAAAAAATGCTTATCATAAGAAGTCTTATGATGTCCTTGTTGATCTCTTCCTCTCCCTGCCATCAAGCCAGCTTGTACTCCATTGTGGGTCCCTAGCCCTACTCTGGAGGGAGCAGAGGAACTCCTATGTGCTTACTGGGGTGTCTGTACATCCTTGTCAATGTATTTATCCAGTGTCAGTAAGAAAATTTGTACCAGGAAACTCCTCTCAGGCTCACCCTCTTAGACTGTACCTGAAAGCAGAAACAACTTGCTCACAACTAAAGCAGTGTAAAAACCAATTAACTGAAAAAGGTGTGGTGAAAATGATTACCTGCTTTAAGTTATACAATAAGAGCACAAAGGAGGAGATCTAGTCTGTATCCTAGGGAGGAAAGGGGATATTTGAATTCCTCTAAATGCAGGAAATCTTAAGGCCATGATCAACACAAGCCTAAGACAGGATGCAGGCTCAATAAAGACAAAGGGGACTGTGAACTTCATATTTGCCTCAAGCTGATCTCTAAAGGAGAGCTAAACTTTGAAGGAGTACACCAGCCAAAGCAAAATTAATTTGCAAAGATGGTATAAGGTGTTTATACTTGGGTTTTTTTGTTTTTGTTAGCTCCTAGCACTCAAGGAAATCTCAATTGTATCACTCACTGGGTACAAACCTAAGGAACAGATAGCTCTGGTACTAAATCCCAGAGTTAATGCATTAAAATATTAAATAAAAATATGAAACAAGAAATGATGGCCCATCCAAAGGAATAATATGAAAGTTCAGAAGCCATCAACAAAGAAGATGAGGCTTTAGATATTGCAGGCAAAAACAGAGAAAGAAAAATGATCTTGAATGTACTCAAGGAGATAAAGGAAAATGCAGAGAAATTACTAAAGCATATCAGGAAAGCAATGTATGAGCAATAAGAGAATATAAGAAAAGAGAGGGAAAGTTTTTAAAAGAAACAAAGAGAAATAATTGATCACAATAACTGAAATGAAAAATTCCCTAGAGACTATTTGATTTTTTTACCTTGACGACAATTGTAATTTATAATTATATTAGTCATAACAAAAGGTTTCAAGTTTCTACATAAAGGGCACAATTTTAAAAATTATTGTACTTCTTGTTAGCAACAATTATTTAACAATATAAACAATGTAAAAATATAATAAAGGCATTAAAATAACATACGTTACCAAAAACCATATCTATAACATTCTTTTACAGTTTTGTGGTAAAAATTATAAGTTAAGAGATGGGATATCATTATTTGATAAAAGATATAACATGTTTATATATGGGAAAAATAAGTTTTGTAATGCTACTGATTCTCCAAAAAAAGTATAAATTCAATGCAATTCAGTTTATTTAAAATTCGAAGAGGTGCTAAGATCTTAGTTTCTAACTAACTCCTCTAACACAAGATTTCCAGGGATTCTTGTAGAACTGGTTGATTCTAAGGATGGGTGGGTGAAATAAAAGGCAATCCTGAAGCATCTTGTGTTGCCAGAATATAAGATGTGAGAAAATGAAGAAAAGTTAAAAAGAAAAAATGGGTGTGGGTGCATATCAAAAGGGCAAAAGAGACAATATGAAAGAGTTCTTTACAACCAATGTGGGAATAACATGACCAAAAAAATAAATGATATAAAAATGATAGAATTAGAGTATAACACAAAGAATAAATTAATTGTACATGGATTTATACTATACAAATAAAGAACTAAATAAACAAATACATAGGACAACTCTTACAGAGAATTTCAATAGAGAAATGAAGAAGGAGTGAGGAAACACCATACAATGATAATTTCCACAAATCAGATGCACCAATGGGTGGAAAAATAATTGGAAATAATTCAAGTAGAAACAGGATATTTGCATAGTACCTTGGTACTATCCTGCACAAAATATTTAATAATTACAAAGAGGAAAAAGTAACTTTTCAATGGAGAATTCTGGCAGATACCACTTTAACCAAATGATCAAGATTAATTTCACAAGTACTAAGTCATGTTGATATCATGTTCAATATAATATGTTCAAAGAGAAGAGCTCATCACCTTTCTGGTGTCTTCTCCAATAAGACATTACCACAATCTAATCATGAGAAAATGAAAACATCAGAAAAAAAACAAACAAAACAGTAAGAAGGAAACTCTATACAATTACTGATGAGTACTCTTGTAAAAGCGTCTATGTCAAGCAAGACTAGGAAAGATCAAACTCTCAAACTGGAGGAAACCCAAGAGACATAATTATATGCAGCGTGGTATCCTAAATGGGATCTGGAAGCCAAAATTACAGTTGGGAAAAAAAGAAACTGGTAAAATCTGAGCAAAGTCTGTGGTTTAGTTAATAGTATCATAACAATGAAAGAGAGTAACATAAAGGCAAGCTTGTGAAAGGTATGTGAAGACTAAAATGTATTTACATCTTTCTGCTGGTCAAAATTATCTAAATTATGAACGGAGTTTGTAAGCTAATCCTAAAATTCTTGAGTTAAACCACAAAACCAAAATTACCCAGAATAAATTTGGACAATATTAAGACCTGGGGCGGGCGGGGGTGGGTGGGTGGGTGGGAATCCTACCTGTTTTGAAGACATCATGTTAGATTCTCACTAAATATAGCAATTTATAGAATATATATCAACAGGCTTTGTAAATAATTGGCAAAAATAATCTAAATTGTGCTAGAATATTTTGGATCAAGTTGAAGATAAACTATATTTGTACATCAATGTGCATGAAATTCCAGCTATATATATTTTTAAGTAAAAGAAAAAGAAAAATCAACCGTGAGAAAATGAGAAAATATTTATGAACATGTTGGAGAGAGAGATTTTTGAGAATTAACTTCTTACCTATGAGATTTTAAAAATACAAGTAAAATATAATCAGTAAGTGTATTTAGCAAAAGAATGTGCTCATAATTGACAAATAATTACAAATAAATAAGAAAATACAAATTTATTTAAAAATTGCAACTCTCAATAGTCAATAAGAAAAATAAGAGTTATCAACATGCAATTAACAGAAATGGAATACCAAATGATCAATAAATATTCAGATGCTAATTCTTATAATTAGTATTTGATATCCTAAGTTATTATTGCTGTGTTGACAATTACTTAGTAATCTAATACAATGAGATATTAGCAAATATGTACAGAAAGGAAATATTCATGCTCTACTGTGGAGTATAAGTTGGTATGTTTTGTGTATATGAATTGACACTACCACAAATTTGAAGAAAATTTGGTTATTTCTATCCATTTTATTTGAGCACATACAGTAATTCAACTCTAAGAAATAACTAAATTCTAAGGAAATATTCCCATAATTAGGCAAAGTGTGCTCAAATGTGCTCAAAGTGTTAATGATTTGCAATATTCTTGTTCTGGAATATCCTCATCAGATTTTGAAATCATGTTTACTCTGGATGCATAAAAGTGTGTTTGAACTGTTTCCTTCTTTTACTATTGTCTGGAAGAAACTGTCTTGGAATATTCTTAAATATAGTACATTTTGCACCTTTCTTTCTTTGTGGAATTTTCTATACAGTTTTTTTTTTTCACACTTAAAAATTAAACATGCATATTATAGAAGCAGAGGTGGCTCAAGTGGTTGGGTTACTGTCTACTGTATGGGAGGCCCTGGGTTTAGTTCCCGGGGTCTCCTGGTGAGGGCAAGCTGGCCCATGCCCACAGAGAGCTGATGGCCTGCACCCACATAGAGCTGGCATAGCAAGATGATGCAACAAAGGCAGACAGACACAGAGGAAAACACGCAGCAAATGGACACAGAAAGGAGAGAGCAAGCACAAGCAGGAAGGGGGTGGGGCTGAAATAAATAAGTAAAATAAGTATTTTTTTAAAACATGCATATTATATAACTTCAAATTTTAAAATTAAAATGTGACTTTCTTCTCTCCAAGAAATATTACCAACTTGGTGCGTTTTTCCAGAAACTTAAAAATCCTTTGCCTGCATGGAATATGTGTTAGCTTGTTTGTTTTTTTGTCCATAAGAATATTTTTTTTCCAGTAAAGTTACTTTTTTCATTCAAGTAACTGCAAATATGAAACCATGGGAGGGCCCTAGGCTGGGACAAATAATGCCTACCTCATCCCCTGACAGAAGAAGGGGAGAAGATGACCCCTGCATTCTCAGTGGAACACAGGCCACCCCTACTCTGTTGCAGCATACTAATCTTAGAAGCAGGGCCCCACCTGCCTTGTGACTGGAGGAGTCAGCAACCCAGCCTGCTGAACTGGGCCCCTTTCTCCAGTGAAGAGCATCTTAGGGGAGCGGGAATATGAGAACGAGGGAAGCAGTGAGGGTGAAGGTTTGTCACTGGTAGCAGCAGCAGCAGCAGCAATGATGGAACATTGAACAAAAACAGCACAACTGTTCAGTAATAGTTTGTGAATAGAAGAAAGATGGAATCAGAACCTTGGGGTATGGGGAGGAGCAGAAGAGGTGGGAGGGTGCAGGGCTAGGTCCTTGTTATTAGTGCCCCATCTGAGGAAAGGGGAAACGGGCCTAGAGTGGACAGAGATAGATCTGGGCAGCTGACCCATCGCAACTTAGGTGACCATCATAGGAACCTGGGCCACCTCAACCTCACCTATACAAAAGGTGATTCGGCATCTCCCTCACTGCAATATGCTCAGATTCTGGGGTGAAGGCAAAGTGAGCTGGAGCCTCTGTGAAGAGGGGGTGGGGATGAAATGCCTCCTGCTTTTCTGCACCCCAAGGGAGGGTCACTGTACCACTTAATTATTGCAAGACTTAGGTAAGGTGGGGAAGGGAGAAAGGGAGGTGTGAGCCTCACTAGAGACATGGACCTGGTTTGGTTAGGTGCATCCTCAGAGCCTGAGCACCCAACCTCTATTGGTCACACCTGCTGTTTTCAATATTGGACACCTCAGAACAAGATGGAACTTGGGCCCATTTTAAGGCTAGAGTAGCCCCGCACAGACCACTTGATGTGAATGCAGAAGGAAGAGTGGAGGAACAGGAAAAGAACCCCCAAACCAACAGTCCAGACAGCAATGTCCCCACCCCTGAGGGAATGGGGAGGGAGCAAATGAAGGTTGGGACCAAGAGGGAAATTAGCCTTGTACCAGCGGATAAATACGTGTGGGTGGAATGGGTCCCTGGGAACTGAAACCAAAGGAAACCTGCTCCCCACTCATTCAGAGGTGGCCCTAGAGTAGCTGGTGTGCTGTGTAGTGTGTTGGTGAGGGCTGGAGTGGGAGTGGGGGTGCCCAGGAGGGGTTGTTTATGTACGGGCCTGTGGGAAGGGGCAGAGGTGGACGAGATTAGAGTAAGGCTGTCCAGTCCAGGACACTGCTCCTCAGGAAAGAAGCGCAGGCACTGTGGCCATTGCTCCTCCTCTGAGGGCTTTTGCGAGATTCCCTCTTCCTGCGCCTTCTCCAGTTTTTTTGGGTCAGCTGCTCTGTTTCTTCCCTGGAGTTGTGGAGGTTTACGGGTTTGGGCAGCAGCTTGTTTTCCCTCCCTTTTGGTGGGTCCCGAGGTCTCTTAGGTGTTGGCTCTTGCTTTTCAGTGCAGTCAGCTTCGAGGCTAAGGGAAGGCTGGACTTCAGGTTGATTTGATCATCTTCCCTTCTCTACAGAGCACATGGAGGAGAGATGGCTGGAAGACGCAAACTCACTGCAGATCTGCAATTAGAGCGAGCTCCAGGCTGCCTGGCTGTACCTTGGCCTCCGCTGGTAGCAAATGCTGATGGCTTCTTGAAGCCTTACCAGTGCCTAAAACAGCCCAGGCTCAGGGGAACTTAAAAAGTGTAAGTATATTTTTAAGAAATGTTAGAATATTTGTTGAATATTAATGAAACTTGTTTTTTCTCATTAATAATGCTATTATTAGGTGTAGTGTTATTATCACATTTAAAACTATCTGGATAATTTTTTTTTCCATACCACAATAATACGCTAAAATTTTTGATTGCATGAAATGGATTTAATTGCACAAACTCACCCATATTTCCAACTTTTTTATAGTCTAATGTAATAAAGCCAATAAATTTTTATTCAACCTTTTGTTTATCATTTCCATAACTCTATTAGATAATATTAATCTACCATTTATAAAAATTATTTTTCAATTTAAAAAGTACCACTTGATTTCCTTTTATATCATTTAGAGATTCAGCATATCTGCTAATAATCAACTCTACTGCTTCACATTTTTTGTAATTGTCATATTATATCTTCCTTTTATTGTGTCTGTATATTTAGGAAATATTTTGAAATATTCTGTGGCTGACTCCATCTACTTATATAATTTGTCATGATCATTCCCCATTTGAGCTGATACTTTCCCTCACTCTTTTGTCCTTCCACCTGGACATAGGATTTTTTCTTAGCATTTTCAGGATTGATAACACTAAAATTCTCTTTGGACACAAAATTAAATTTTTAAGTTTTAATAGAAAATTTGAATTAAATGTTGAAAACCATAAGCTATTAGCACAACCTTAGTAATACTGATCACAAAAATGCAAAGAATTGTGCTGCATTAAATACCTTGATCCTTGTGGAATTTGAAAAAGGTATTCCTGTGACCAAAGACTTATTGATTATTGTATTTATACCCCTATCAGTTTCTCAAAATCATACCAATGGCTGGCTTTCTTCATATTGAGCTTACAACTTTCTTTCTTTTTCTTCACTTCCTTTCTTCTCTCACTTTTGCCCCTTCTTCTCTCCTGTCAGTCCCTCCTTTCCTTTCTCCCTCTTTTCCATTCTTCTTTCCTTTTTAAAGTTATATTCGCTCTTCCTCATCCTCCTTATTTTGATTTTCATTAGATTTCAGGGTTCCAATTCTGAAAATTAAGACTACATGTGTTTAAATGTTTTCCTAAATATTAAAAAAAATTAATTGAAAATATTTAGATACTTTTTGCATTGATTGGCTGGAATTTCTTTCCCTTTTAATTTAATATTTTAAAAATTTTGTACTCCAATAAATATTGCTATAATACGTATTAATTTCTTTAGGGAGCTCCTATATAGTTGTCAACTTGGAATTTTATTTCTTCTTCAGAAATAATACATAAGACAGTCAGATTATGAGAATTCACCTATCAAAAAAATGTATTTTTCCCTTATACTTGATTTTGGTTGGTATTTTAATTTCCTAGGCTGTTCAAAGCACATACCATGAAAATGGTCTGATTGAATAATGGGAACTTATTCACCCATGGTTTTGAGGCAAGGAAAATGTCCAAAACATGTCATCATCAAGGCAATGATTTTTTTTACCAAAAACTGGACACTGGGGTACTTGGCTCTTCTGCCACATGTCAAGGCACATGGCGGTATCCCCTGGTATCTTCCTTCTCTTGCAGATTTCATTGATTTCAGCTTCTTGTCTCCATGACTTTCTTTCTTTGAATTTCATTCTGTTTATAAAGGACTCCAGTAATAGAATTAATACCTATCCCGAGTGTGGTGAATCATACCTTAACTGAAGTACCCTCTTCAATAGTTCCAATTTCTAATGGGTTTACATCCACAGGAATGGATTAGATTTAAGAATATGTTTTTCTGGGATGCCCTCAGCTTCAAACCACCACTGTGATATATAGAATTTTAGATTAAAAAATCATCTTCCTATAAAAGTTTCTTGGCGTTGCCCCAGTATCTTCTATAATCTTGTGGTTGTGATGTGAATTTAGATGGCAGTCCAACTTCTATTAATTTGTAGTTGACTTTTTTTTTCCTGTCTAGAAGCTCCTGTGGTCTTTTATTTATACCTGGTTTTCTATGTTTTCAATTGTTTGTTTTCCTTTACTATTCAGTTCTTTCATGTGGCAGCAAATATCTTCTTGTTTTTGTTTTTGTTCGTTTGTTTTGTTATGTTTTGGAAGCCTCTCTGTAAAAGGTTCTTTTTCACTCTAATGTTGCATTTTGTTCTTTACTCTCAAGGGTCAGTTTTTTTTGTTCATATAGTTTGGTTATTGTATTTAATGTATTTTCCTATACGGCTTGATATCTTCATAATATTTAAGAAAGCATGGCTGTGCTAATTTTTCTAAACAATTGTTGTTTTCTTTAGTAGTATTATGAGATGGAGGGGATTATTCTGTTTTGTGTTACTCTCTGTTTTTGTGATAACCACTTGCCTCTGGAACTCTATATGTGGACAGGATTTCAGAGTAAGCATTCAAAAAATTGGATTTTATAGTGAGGGAATTCAAGAGACTTAAGATGAATTGTTTGTTACATTTTGGATCCACTACTGGTCAGTAAAAGAGAAAGAAGAGAAAGCAGGGGAGAATAGATGTGGGGACCTAACTGATATCTCTGAGCAGATTTTTTCAGCCAACTTCCCTATTGGGGACCCTTTTTAAAATTCTGTCCACTGCTTTACATGCTAACTAGGAATTTAAATTTCTTTGACACCTTCCAATCCTGCAGAGCCACCCACAAATCCACTCTCTTTTACTATAAGTACTGCAATATATCCTGGGCTGTTGCTATGTCTTTCCTTATTCACCAACAGGTTATATTGTTTTCTTCTTAAAAATCAATTTATTGAAAAGTAATCATAAACCAAAAATCCATCTACAGTGTACAACCAATATTTTTGGTATAAACACACAGGCTTGTGCATTCATCACTGCAATCAATATTAGATCATTTCATTACTCCAAAAAAAAATCCCCTAACCCTTATTAGTCACTTCTCAAACCTTTATTTTACTCCTGCCATACATATCTGCTAGTCTATTTCCATCTTTAAAAATTTATTTGAATTTAACATTTAACAATATGTAGTATTTTGTGTCTGGTTACTTTCACTTATCATACTTCTTTTTTAACCATTGATAAAAGGAATATTAATATATTACTATTCCTTACAGTAGATAGTTTGCTTTAGTTATATTTCTGCCCCAAATATCATACTATTTTTAACACCTTACAACATTAATATATATGTGTTCTGTTTCAAAGAAAAACATTCATTATGACCCCCATATATTAGCATATATTAGCACTGCTAATTACAACACTATGTTTTCATCATTTCTATCCCAAACAATCTTTTTAACAATTCTTCACAAATTAAACCTCAGCTTTTCATTCTCTATTCTCATTTTTATTCTGGTGGTCTGTATTCTAGCTCTTAGCTCCATGAGTTTGTTAATTTTATTTAGTTCATATTAGTGAAATCATACAATAATTGTCCTTTTGTGTCTGGCTTGCTTCATTCAACATAATGTCCTCAAGATTCATCCATGTTGTCATATATCTCATTACTTCATTTCTTCTTACAGCTAAATTATATTTCATCATATAATACACACAAAATTTATACATTCATTGATTGATGAACATCTGAGTAGTTTCCATCTTTGACAAATGTGAATAATGCTTCTATGAATACCGGTGTGCAGATGTCTGTTTGTGTCAGTGCTCTCAGTCCTTCTTGGCATATATCTAGTATGGTATTGCTTGATCACATGGAAGATTTATATTTAAATTCCTTAGTAACCACTAAAATGTTTTCCACAGCAGCTGTACCATTGTACATCTACACCAAGAGTCAATGGGCATTTTTATCTTTCCACATACCAACACATGTAGCTTTCTGATTTCTTAATAGTGGCCATTCTAGTAGGTTTGAAATGATATATCATTGTAGCTTTGATTTGCATTTTTCTAATAGCCAGTGAGGTTGAACATTTTTTCATGTGGTTTTTCTCCATTTGTATTTCCTCTTTGGAAAAATGTATATTCAAGTAACTTTGGCCATTTTTTATTCAGACTGTTTGTCTTTTATTGTTGAGTTGTAGTATCTTTCATCATGGATATTAAACCCTTATTGGATATGTGATATCCAAATATTCTTTTCCATTGAGTAGACTGCCCTTTTTACCCTCTTGACAAAGTCCTTTGAATTGCAAAGTTGTTTAGTTTTGGGGAGGTCCCACTCATGTAGTTTATATTCATTGCTCATACTTTAAATGTTCAGTATAAGAATACACCTTCTGAGAGGGGCCAAGATGGCGTTAGTGTAGGAGGGCGCACACTGCAAGCTCCCAGAGCAAGGCGGATTGTGGACGGGGTCCTGCCCGGTGGTCTGTGCTGTGCACCCGTGGAGAGAGAAGCTTGGGACATCTACCTGCGCGGATCAGCGGCGTGTACGAACGGTGGAGATTCATGAGTTTTGAGGCTGCCGGTGGAGGTTGGCACAGGGCCTGAGCCCTGCGGTTAGGGCAAAAAAAATAAAATTAAATTAAAAGGCCATTTGGAGCCACGGGCGGGGCGAAAAAGTTTTATTTTCTGGGGATCTGGCTGCCTGGCGCCACTTGGACCTTGTGTGAACTGAGCAAATGAGCTAATCAGCACCCGGTGAACCGGAGGGGGGATTTTGGTCGGGAAACACAGCTGATTTCCCTAGCGACCCAGGGATAAGACCCGGGCCGCTGCGGAACCAGGAGGAAGGGACACTTCCCAAAAAAGGGAGGGTTCTGTTGGAAGACAGGGAAGGATATTTTATATTTTTAGACATCGATCTGGCTGCCTGCACCACCCCATAGCTTTGGAGAGCAGATAAGCCAACCTGAAGCAGCATTAGGCTGAGAGCAGATGCGAATCTGCACTCAAACTGATTTACTGAGCAGCCAGGTGATGCTCGAGCTCCGCGCCAGAAGGGGCGGAATCCGCCTCCTTTAGCACTCCTCACTGACTAACATCAGAGTTTCAGCTAACCTGGGGAGTCCGGAAAGTGGGACATGCTTGATTAATTTCCACGGGCCCAGCTAGGGTCTCTTCCGTAAGGGGGTTGGTCTATAGGAGGAATTATTTTGGGTCCTGCATTTGGCTAAAAAAATAAAAATTAAAAAAAAAAAAAAGTGAGGTCACCACAACAAATGAAAAATAAATTCTTTTTAATTTAGTTTAATAGCTAAAAGCTGCTTCAGGACCTGCATATAGAACCCTGTGGGGAAATTCATTGATAAACACAAGTAGGCAGGAAGGATCCACGTGGACCCTAGGGGAATCATTGACCCCCCTTAGCTCTGTTTGACTGCTTGCCTGTGTGGATCTTTGGTTTCTCTCTGTTAATTACTGGTCTACTGCTATTATTTCCTTTTTCCTCCCCCCTTCCTTTTTCCTTCTATTTTTCTTTTTTAAATAGGTGCTGCCAGCTTGTCGCTTCTTTGCTGGGCTTCTTATTCAGTAATTTCCCACTCGCTGTATATATTGATTCTGTATTACAAACTATCGCTTATCCTTCCTGCATCTTTCTGCCTTCTGTTTTCTGTTGTGGCTCTTAGAGACAACATTTTTTCATAGGCCTACAACTTAAGGGTGTCAATTTCCATCCCATATATTTTGTTTTCTTCTTTCTTCTTTTTTTTTTTTTATTAGTAGTAACTTTTTCCTTTCAGGCCTTTCTTTACTATCTCTCTCCCTCCTCATAATTCTAGCCTTCTAAATGACTATATATATATATTCCTCCATTTGTTTTCCCAGTCCACTGTACGAACTCCATATTTTTTCCTAGTACTCTACACTGCCTACACAAGTTAAATATTCATCTCATTAAGTCTCATTTTGCCCCTCTTCTAACTTTTATCAATATTTCTATTATCCTTCTGCCTTCCTTACATCTTTTGATTCCTCTGGCCCTAACCTTTTGCCTTCAAGGGAACATAGAAAGAAGCAAGGAAATAAAATAAGAAGAAAACCTGCCAAAGAGAAAACTTAACTCACACGCAGAACCAACAGCTAAATAAAATTCTAGAGCATAGAGAAAAGCTAATCAACTGAACAAACCCATCAAGATAATATGATGACCAGAGGGCAACAGAAAAATACAAATGACTCTGAGAAACTGGAAAACATGGACCAGTCCAATGCACAAAATAAAAACCAGGAAGCAATGCAGTACATCGAACAACTAATCAAAGCTATCCAAACAAATATCATGGACCAACTTAAAGAACTGAAGGAAGAGATTAAGGATATAAAGGAGACACTGGGACAACATACTGAAGAAATAGCTGACACACCTAAAAAGGTAATGGATATGATGGCGAACAAAGACACAAGTCAAGAAATGAAAAAGACGCTGGACTCACATGGCAGCAGAATTGAACAGGCAGAGGAAAGAATTAGTGATATGGAAGACAATACAGTTGAAATCAAAGAGATTGTAGAAAAGATAGACAAAAAGATAGAAAAAATCCAGTATGTTCTCAGGGAATTAACCGATAATGCAAGACGCACAAACATACGCATTATGGGCATCCCAGAAGGAGAAGAGAAGGGGAAGGGAACAGAAGGAGTGTTGAAGGAAGTTATGGCTGAAAACTTCCCAACTCTATTGAGAGAGATGGATGTGCAGATCCAGGAAGCACAGCGCACCCCAAATAGTATAAATCCCAACAGGCCAACTCCAAGACATATACTTG
>JAKSZT010054581.1:446618-469494 GCA_026826555.1 Tolypeutes matacus
AATAATAATAATAATAATAATAATAATAATAATAATAATAATAATAAAGAACCAAACAGAACTACTGGAGTTGAAAACCAAAATAATTAAAATTCAAATTTCCAAGAAGGGTCTCAAAGCAGTTTGGAGCTGGCAGAAGAAAGAATTCATGAATTTGAAGACCAAAAAATTAATGAGTAAGGCTGATGAACAGAGAGAAAGATGAAATATAAAAAGGGAAAATAGCCTAAGAATCCTGTGGGATATCATCAAGTGTACCAATATACACATTATGAAATTCCCATGATTAGAAGAAAGAAAGAGGCAGAATGAATATTTAAATATACAACAATAGAAAATGTCCCAAACTTAGGAAACGATATGAATAGGCATATCCAAGAAGCCAAGGGAACAGCAAACAATATAAACATAAAGAGAAATGTGTCCTCTCACTTTCTAATCAAACTGTTGAATGCAAAAGACAAGTAGAGACTTCTGAAGCTGCAAGAGAAAAATAACACATTGTGAAAAAGGGAACTCCAATTACTTTGATTGCTCATTTCTCATAAGAAGCCATGGAAGCAAGAAGTCAGTTGGTTGAAATAATTAAAGTGCTGAGAGAAAATAACTGCCAACAAAGAATTTTATATCTGGAAAGACTTTCTTTCAAAAATGAGGGAAAGATTATGACATTCTCTGATAAACAAAAGCTGAGGAACTTGATAAACCTGAGAATTGTTAAAGGGAGTTATACAGACTGAAAGAAAAGAAACTAGATAGTAGCTCAAAGTGGCATAAAGAAATAAAGTCATCAGATAAAGCAAATCATAAGGATAATTATAAATGAGAGTATTATTTTACTGTATTTTTAGTATGTAAGTCCTCTTTTCATACACTAAAGGTGTTCAAATGCAAATACAAAAAATAATGATAAATCTAGGGTTTTTTATTTAAAATTGTGCAATGATATAAGTTGTAACAAGTACAAAAAAGGTAGGGGAATGTAAGGGTATAGGAACACTATCTGTATGCTATGGAAGTCAAATTGATATCAAATCAAATATGACTGTTACATATTTAGGGTGCTGAATTTTAACCAATGGTACCCATAGGAAAAGACATGAAAAATAAACCTAAAAAGGAATGAGAAGGTACTTAATATGATATAATATAAAAAAATGAATATGAAATTCATATTTGATGTTGGACATTAATGGAAGAATTGAGGGACAAAATA
This sequence comes from Tolypeutes matacus, assembly GCA_026826555.1. Lineage (NCBI taxonomy): Eukaryota > Metazoa > Chordata > Mammalia > Cingulata > Chlamyphoridae > Tolypeutes > Tolypeutes matacus. The sequence goes on from JAKSZT010054581.1 coordinate 447,835, forward strand.
GGCATAAGACTTATCAAGACTAAATAGCAAAATGGCAGAAGAAAGTCCTGCATTATCAGTAGTTACTTTAAATGTAAATGGATAAACTTTCCAGTCAATTGGCAGAATGGATAAAATAGTATGTCTCAACTATATACTGTTTACCAAAGTCTCATCTTACAATTAAAAAATATAAGTGGGTTGGAAGTGAAAGGATAAAAAGCACACCATAAAGTATAAAACAAAAGAGAACTGAAGTAGCTATAATAATATGATAAAATAGATTTTTAAGTCTAAAACTCTTACAAGAGACAAAGATGGCTATTATATACAGATAAGGCTGTCAACTCAGCAGGAAGATACAACAATAATAAATATATATGTGCCTAACAGCAAGGCACCAAAATATATGAAAGAAATACATATTTGATGGTAGAAATGTTGGTTCTACATTAAGAGTTGGAGCCTTTAACACACCACTTTCAATAATGGATAAAATATTTTGACAAAATATCAGTAAGGAAATAGAAAACTTGAACAATGCTCTAAATCAACTAGATCTACTGGGAGTATGCACAACACTTCACCCAAAAGAATATACAGTATTCTCAAGTGCACATGGATTATTTTCGAAGATAGACCATGTATTAGTCACAAAACAAGTCTCAATGAATCCAAAATACTGAAAGTATTGAATATACCTTCTCTGACCACAGTTAAATGAAGCTAGTAATCAATAACAGAGGTAGAAATGGAAAATTCACAAATATGTGAAAATTAAACAATGTACTATTCAACAACCTACAGTTGAAAGAGGAATTAGGAAATATCTTGAAGCAAAAGAAAATGATAATACAATGTATCAAAACATAAGGGATTCAGCAAAGGTAGTGCTGAGAGAAAATTATAGCTCTGAATACTAAAATTAAAAAAGAAGAAAGAGGGATTGTGGCTGAAAGGGATGTAAATGTCAATTGAAAGAAAACTAGAAAATAATCTAGGGACTGAATAACATAGAAAACCTGGAGGAGGATGAGGGTTGTGATTATGAATACAAACACAAGAATGTTCTTCTGTGAATTAGAACAAATTTACATCACTATTATAAGGTGGTAAGAGTATAGTGATGCAAGGTAAAAATACAATTAATGTAAATTATTTACTATAGTTAACAGCCATATTGTAATATTCTTGCACCAATGTCAATGAAGGTGCTATATCAATGCTAAGGGTCAACAATGGGAGGTATGGGATATTTTCTTTTAGACTAAGGAAAAAATCAAAGGTTTGCTGGCGCAATGATTGTACAACTCTGTGATGAAAGTGAGAGTCACTGAGTGCTCAGTTTGGATAGAATGTACAAGCAAGGGACTGTATAACACAGTGAACCATGTGGTGGAAGATGGATTGCGTTTAACAGTACAAATAGGAGGATGTTCTCTCATTACTGATAACAAATGTAGAATACTAATGAAGTGTTAATAATAGCAGGTGTTTGGAAAAAATATACCAAAGGTACACTATAGATCATAGTTAGTGGTAATAGTCTAATCATGTTCTTTCAAAACCTGTAACAAATGTTCCACAACAGTGTAAGTTGTTGGTGGGTTGGTGATGTATGGGAATTCTGCATATAATGCATGACTGTTTTGTAAGCTCACAACTCTACTAATAAAAAAATTTAAAAAGAAGAAAGATTTCAGAATAGAGAGCTACCCTCAAAACTGGAAGAACTAGTAAAAGAAGGACAAACTAAACCCAAAAGGAGCAGAAGGAAGGAAATAACAAAGCTTGAAATGGAGATAAATTAAATGGAGAATCAAAAAACAATATCGTCATCAACCAAAAAATCAATAAATTTGAGAAATCATTAGCTAGACTGACAAAGAAAAATGAGATAAGGCAAAACTAAAATCAGAAATGACATTATTACTCTCCCTTTTTATTACCCCACTGAAATAAAAGGGACTTTAAGAGGATTCTGTGAAAAACTGCACACCAACAAATTAAATAAGCTAGATGAAATGGACAAGTTCCTAGCAACACACAAACTACCTAGATTGACTCAAGAAGATATAGAAGATGGCAACTAATCTTTAAATAGTAAAGAGATGAGCCATAAAAAACTTCCCAACAAAGAAAAGCCCAGGATCATATTACTTCACAGGTGAATTTTGCCAAATATTCCAAGAAAAAATAGGACCAATGCAGTTCAAACTTTTCCAAAAATTGGAAGAGGAGTCTAATGGTTTGAAACTGTTTATACCCCAGGAAAGTATGTTCTTCATGTTAGTCTATTCCTGTGGGGGTGGACCTATTGTAAGTAGGTTCTTAAGTTATGATGTAACTCACCTCATTCAGGGTGGGTTCTAATCTTCTTACTGGAGTCCTTTGGAAGAGAATGAAATCCAGACAGTGATAAAGTGATGGAAGCAAGAACACCCAATAGAGAAGGGAGATATCAGCAGACATATCTTCCTGCAGCTCTTTCCTGGTTGCTGCACAGTGTTCCACTGGACTCCAGAATTTTCAAATAGTTGACTCTGACAGTTCTTCACTGTTTAATAGTTAGCTGTTCTTGTTGAGGGACTGATTCCTGGAGCTCTCTACTCCACCATCTTCCCACAATTCCCCTGTTTACATGTATTCTTGCATGTATCATTGTGCACTCATTGCCCAGGTTTCTCTAGGGAACTTGTTGGCATAATTGTTGGGCCATATTATATGCAGATATTCAACTTTGTTACAAAATGCCAAAACGACTCCTAAACAGTTACACCATTATGTCATCCCAATGTCAGTGTATGATAGTATGTACTGCTTCACATGATTTTTGCATCAAGTTATCATCTTTTAAAATTTTGGTAAATCTTTAATGTATGTATAGGTAATTGCATCATCTTTTAGTTTTAATTTAGATTTCCCTCTGAGCACCTTTCTTTTACTAATTGACTTCTGTTATGAAATATTTCTTCAATTATCCTGCCCAATTTTTCTATAGGATTGTATATCTGTACTAATTTATAAAAGGTGTTAATGTACACTGGACCCAAGTCCATTGTCATTTGTATATTTTGTTAAAGTCTTCTCCAACCAGTTAGTGTCCCTTTAACTTTCTTTATATTGTCTTTCATTATCCTGATCTTCTTAATTTTCCCATCATAAATTTCTCGATCTTTTTCATGGTTGCTATTAACTTCTGTGTCTTTTTAAGAAGAAACAACATATGATGATAAATACCAATATTAATTTGTAATATCTTTATATTCTTTCCTTCAAATTTTGCATGTAATTGACCCTGCATTTTATTGTGTAATATTGAGACAGATGTGGAAATAAATTTTATATGCAAACTAATTGTCCCAGGACTAAGTATTTTTAAAGTTTGCCCTTCCTCCACTGATCTGCAGGGCTAATCTGGTAATTAATCTTGTTACAGGGCACTTTCTTCTTTCCATTGGCCTGTTTTCCTATTTGTGCCCGGATATCACACACCTTGAGTTGTAATTATAGGATGTCTCCACATTATGGTACTACAGGTTCCTCCATTTCTTTACTCTTTTTCAAAAGGGTTTTGACTTTTTTCCATCCCATTGAAATTCCATTTAAAGTTTAGAATAGTTTGTCAAACTCATTGAGGCTTACTTTTATTTTGATTTGATCACCTATCACCTTGCATCTATAACTCATTTCCAACAAAATCCTTCTCCCATTCTTTTAATCACTTTTGGTTAATAACTTTATATTCAATAATGGTCACATTGGGAGGTGGGTGAGAGAATTCCATGTACTCAATATGCCTTAACTATCTGCAGTTCTAATTTGTTCTTCCTTATTTGCTGTATATATATATATATATGTACATATGAAGCCTCCTAAGTGTAATAGCTTCTTTCTTAATTTCCTCAGAAGGGAAGTATAAATTTTCTATTAAAATAAACAAAAGCTATAATATTTCTACTTTACTTCAAATTGTTGATGAACTATTTAATATAAGATGTTGTCAAATAACATTCTTTGACTCTCATACTCTGACTATACTTCTGACTTTCTGAACACCATCACAGGCCCACTCTAAGCTCCAGCCTTGCAAAACTACTTAAAGACATAATATGTTTTTCCCTTCCTGGTATTTTACTCCATTATAATTCTTTTCCATTAAATGTTTCTTTTCTACCTGTCCTCATATTTCTGGCTAATTTTTACTTCACTCTCAAAACTCTCAAAATGTATTCTCTTCTTCAGATAACCCTTTTTGCTCTTAAATAATGTCTGATTTTTTTTCTTACATGGTAACATAATATGTGGCACTGTGTTCATTACAAATCTTTTTTCACTCTTTTGCTAGTGTGTGATCTACCTAAAGTCAACTTTGCCATTACATCTCCAGTTAGTGACTGGAAGAAGATAAGCACTCAAGAAATGACTGTGGAATAATATTTTGTATAATAATGGCTAAGTACATTTTAATCACTTATTATTTGATTTAATCCAGTATGTGATTTTGGTTATTTAGTCATAAAATGATTAGGAGTCATGACACAGGCTTTATAGACCCTACTAAGGAAGTACAATATTTACACAAATAGTTATGACATATTATTATGTTTTATATAAGTTCATAATAAAGTATTTCAAATGTGAAGTAAATCTTGGTTGATTTAATAGCAATATGGATGGAGGGATTTAAATAATTCTTTCAATGAACTATACTTATTGGGCAATTGTTTCATGTCAGACACTCTGTTCAGTACTAGAAATAAGATCATCCAAATATTCTCATTTTCTGCCATCACAGAGTTCAGAATCTAGAGTGGATGTTAGGCATTAAAAATTGATATGTGATTTTTAAATTCTTTTTACATAGTAGGAAGTAAAATAAACAGATTCCTTAAAGATGGATTTGTTTCCTCCTGGCAGTTTGGGCAAGGCATCTGAGAAATGAAGTACAGAGACAGGGCACACTGTGAGAAGAAAATTCCATTGTGAGTAGAGAGTAGGCTAAAATGTTTCATTGTGGGGAAGAAATTGAAATGGGAAGAACATTAATAAAACACTAAGCAAGACTGGAGCAACTAGAATTGAAGAAATAAGTGAGGGGAAATTATTACATCTGAGCCTTGTAATCTGTGTTAAGAACTTTGGAATTAGTTTAAAAATAAGGAGAAACAATTATTGGGATTTAAAGGATGATCACAGATGGAAAGATGTGTGAAGGGATGGATAGATGGATGGATGGATGGATGGATGGATGGATGGATGGATGGATGGATAAAGGAGTGTGCACATGTGTTCAGTAAAGCCTGGGAGCAATTTTGGAATTACTATTGAAATTTCATTGTCTAAAAATAATGTACCAAGTGATGAAATTTATGACTTTAGGGATTACAATACATTGGTCTCCTAGGATGTACTTCTTTGGCCATATTGTATTAAATAAGAATTTTCTAGTGGAGCAGGTTATCCCACGGGAACAACCCATGAGCTGTCTATAGAGCATGCAAGCATCCATGCTTCAGGGAAACTGACAACTTCATAATAAAACATATTTATTCTCTAGACATCAGGGGAAGAAGAACATTTTTACCTTCAACTAAGTTGTGCTTCTCTAAATATAGTTTGTTAAAAATATAGCGTTTTTTTTTTTTTGGAAGCGGCTGTGGCTCAATCAGTAGGGCTCCCGTTTACCATATGGGAGGCCCCGGGTTCGGTTCCCGGGGCCTCCTGGTGAAGGCAAGCCCGCCCGCACGGTGTGGTTAGCTGACCCAGAGAGCACAAGCAGCAAGGGGGGGATAAATGAATAAATAAATAAAATCTTAAAAAAATAATAATAATAATAATATAGCGTTTTTTATTGTCAACATTTTCTAGAAATTTAGAGAGTATTCCAAAATCTGGAAGGATAATACATTTCCAAGTGAATCTTCTGGTTAAACTAACATGCTGACTTAAGGGAAATTCCCATGATTTTAGAGTTGTGTATAATGAGCCAATTCATTCAATTGCTATCTTGTTATGATCCTTATTATCTTGCTTCAGAGACATCTTTCTAAGTTGTTTGTAGCAGCTTCGTTTCTGAGCCATGCTTTTGCTTTATTAATAAAGCACTGTTGACTTTTAAAAATAGTTTAATTTTTCCAAAGTGCATGTCCACAAGCATTTTATATTTAATTTCCATTTTCCAGGGGAGGAAGCACAAACATGTACAGTTGAAGGTATGAGTTCAAAGACCTCCTGAGTTGGTCGCCAACCATTTTGTATTAAAGTCACCATGGAGCAGAGTAAAGGTAACTTGGTCATATTTTTCCAGAGAAAAAGGGTCTGAGGGTTCATGAGAGAAGGATGCTGAGTGGCTTCACATCATACCATTACCTTTGTGAAAATTTGAAAATATGAGGTCTTCTCCTGCATTGTGGGCTCACAACGGCATGATTTTAATTGTACCTCCTTAAGTTTGATGCACATAATACTCAGACTCGATGGTAGCAAGGTCACCCATTCCCATGTCACTGCCTAAATTGTGGCTCTGATAAGGATTTATATTTTTGTTCAGTTTTCTTCTCTATGTTCTTATTCCACTTCAGGAGAAAGTGAGAATACTCAACACAATTAAAAATGATACCTGATTACTGAGATCACTTTATATAACTCTTGTAGGAATGATGTTTTGATCCCCTACCGGAGCAGGGTTCAGCTATGAGCATCCATTGGGAAGCCCAGGTAACCAATCACATTTAAAGTCCTTAACAGATTTTTATGGATGGCTTTACGACTTCCTCTACCATTTCCTCTGATAAGTAGCATTTAAGTACTTTACAGAATATATCCATAACTGTATGGCACATTGATTGGAGTCAATATGCCTAGACCTATAGATTTTAGGGTTCTTCATGTTGAAGGATAGAAACATTTTTAGACTACCACCCCTCTCCCCCACATTATCCTGTGTGAGATTAAACCTTATATTTTGGCCTTATTCATGCTGGATTTTACTCAACTGGTTTGAGTAAGATAATATCCCCAGCTCTATAAGTTGCAAAGTTTATCATATCCACTAGTTCTACCACAATTACATTCATTATATTCCTTACCCCATTCCTGCTGCCATTGATGGCCCTTAATATTTATCAGAAGACCACCTGCCACCAGTTCTGTTTGAATAATATATTTGTATTCCACATCCTTTCCTTTCCTTATCCAAAATCAGGATATTCATTACACATATGTGAAATAGGAATTATTAAAGCACCATGGTCACACTGTTTTCTAACTACACTTTTGTAGTGTTAAGACCTCCTAAAGATATTGGAAGATCAAGTGTTTAATTGCTAAATATCTGAGTATTCTCCAAGGTATCAGCATAGGTTGGGAAGCCTAAATCTAAAACTCAAAATAAAGCAATTTTTTATTAAACATATAATTTAGGGAAAAACAGAGAAGAATTTCAGAAGGTGAGCTCTTGTGGTCAAATTCTGTCTCTCCCTTAAAGTCTCCTTGGGTGCATTACTGCACTAAATAGTTTCTTAAATGTTAAGATCTCAGAACAGTGCTTAGCACCTGGTAAGCCCTGTGTAAATGTCTCTTATTATCACCATGGCCACCAGGACCTCACAACCATCTTCTTGACTCACAGTTCATGGGGTCCTACTGAGATATCATATTTTACAGCAAATGTGCTTTCAATTCCTCATGGCAAGATATCTTAGATGCATCAAGAATGTTATGATAACACCCTCACTTGATATATGAAGAAATTTATTTCCAAGGAAAGGAAATCATTTTCTAAAGGTAGTGAGTTAGTGACCACACTAAGCACAGTATCCAGATCTATTGCCCCACTTTTTTTTTTTTTTTTTTTATGATTTTTTTTAATTTTTTTTTATTAAGGGTAAAAATCAAAATTCTCACAATACATACAAACATTTGTAAAATGATATATAAATATATATGCATATATGTGTATTTGCTTACAAAAATGTTATTTTATATATATATATATACATATATTTTAAGAGGTGCTTAGATTACCTAAAATATTATACGGAACCCACTCGGATTCCCATGTTGCCCACCTCCCACACCTCCCACCAGTCCCTTCTATTCAAACCTATTGCCCCACTTTTGAACCTCTGCAGGTAGCTGGCATTCCAATCCTGGCAGTCTCTCAGGATAAATGCAGCATAAAGAGTTAGGGCACATTTCTCTTTTCGAGAACAGATCAGAATAGACAGAAACTTTCTGAGTCCAACATCCAGATCAGGCAGAGCATTTTGTTGTGCAGAGAGAAGCATTTCCCAAGATGACAATGTCAGAGGTACCACTGGATTTATTTTCTAAGTGCCTGGACCAAAACTGAAAAAAAATTTAATGTAGTTTTTTATTAGAGTAGTTGTGGGTTTATAAAAATTTATGCATAATGTGCAGAATTCCCATACATCTTCCCTCCACCAACACCTTGCATTGTTGCAGAATATTTATTACATATTATGAAAGAATATCATCAAAATAGGACCAGTAACTATGGTCTATTGCTTACATTTGGCATATCTTCCCATTGATCTGGGGCTTCTTTCAGGGGATTATGTTGGTGGACACTCCCCTGCAGATACAGACTATGGTTTCACTTCACTCCCAAGTGACTCAGTGCTTGGTGGCTACTTTTCCAAACATATTTGATGATGCCTAGTTTGTAGGTTCCCTGGAAGGACTCCCGCTGGCTGCCTGCAAGGAGGAACATGTACTAGGGTACTTGAGTTAGAGGGTAGAAAGAAACATTGGTTATATAGCTGTTGAAACTGGAAACCTTGACTTTATTCATATCCATTCCTAAATGACCTGATAGGATTTATGGAATTTTTCTCTGAAATTATAGAGATATGTCTACTTTCAAAACCCATTTCAATTACTCTGTAAATCTCTGCTGAATCTATCATGACTCTCTTCCCTACGCTGCTATCCAATGATAATGATTAATTGCTTTATCATGTTATATGTTTAGGTACTTATCTGCACATGGTTACTATGAAGACAGGATTCACAGAGTTGGCCTGAAACCATTTCACACCCATCAAGCCTCACACTAGGAATCCTGTGGAGATCTGTCCTCAGTGCCATAATTAAGTGTGGGTGGGAGAGTATGTGGATGAGCCTATAACAACTTCAACTTATTTTGGTGCTTCCTTGTTTCTTCCTAATAGCCTACAAAGTTCTTGATTGCAATGTATTTTTAATTTTATATTCCTGATATGTAGTGTTTGACCTCAAACACAATATTCTTTCAATAAATAAGGATGGATAGATTAACTGATTTTATGTCCAAAATAAATAATTAAATAATGTTATTTCTCTAAGAGGTATGTAGTACTTTAAAATGTGCTCTAAAAAAAGTTGTTTATAAATGAATGATGCTGAATGGGACAATTAAGTACAGTATAAAATACAATCTCAAAAAAATTAATGATAAGCTTTTCATATATTCATTCATATATATATAAATATATCCATTTATATTTTAAACAGTTTTTGGACTAGAGTGGTTTCTGTCTTAAATTTTACTGCACTGTGTAGACACATATCTTTAAAAAGAAAATTCAAACAAAACTACATCCCTCTTACAATGACTTTACTTCTCTTTTACTTAATGAATATTATCCAAATAAGTTTTACTGACATTTAAGGTCTTTGAAAAATTGACTCAAACATAGCTTTAATTAACATAACCTGTTATTTGATTTAGGCGATGTATGCAATAATCTCTCCCCAAACTTAGTTATTTGCTTTTTAATTGTTTTCTTTATTAGAGAAGTTGTGAGTTTACATAACAATCATGCACAAAATACAGGGTTCCTATACACCACTCTGCCACCAACACTTTGCATTAGTGTGGAACATTTGTTACAATTGATGACAGCATATTTTACAATTGTATTATTAACTAGAGTCCAGTCTTTAACATAGCAGACACTGCATAGTATATATTTCCACGGATGTTTAAAAAAAAGTTATTCTGTAACCATATATACAATCTAACATTTCCACCTTTTAAACACATTCAGATATGTATTTCAGTGGTGTTAATTGCACTCACAATATTGTGCTCCCATTAACACCATCCATTACCAAAACCTTTCCATCATTTCAAATAGGAACCCTAAACAATTAGGCTTTAACTTCCCATTCTTTATCCCTACCTCCTCCCCTGGTAAGCTGTCTTCTAGATTCTGACTCTAAGGGTGTGTTTACTCTAATTATTTCAAATCAGTGAGTTACTTGCTTTTTTTTTTTCTATGCCACCCTATAATGTAACCTCATTTTCTAGACTCAGACAATTCTTTAGGGCTGGATTTTAACTCCATATCTTTTTAAGAGCAAGTTGTCATGTCACCCTAGAACCAATTTTGAACCCGTCATTCCATAGTTTCCTCAAACTCCTCTGCATTCTCATAATGCATTGTACATACTAACATGATTGTGTACACTCTGGTGTATTTCATCATTGTGTCTACCTAATATACCTGCCCATTTCATAAATTTTGCTAATGACCTTTATTTTTCTGATATTTATACTTCCCACAATTTCTAAAAAATGCCATTACCTTTATATTGAAAAGGTTAATATTTATGAAAATGTGGGAAAAATCTCAATCTTTTTGCATTCTGACTTTATAATCACTATGACCTTTGGGTTTTTTAAATAATTAAAAAAATTAATAGATACTTAGATTACATAAATGTTACACAAAAATTATAGGGATTCCCATATGCTCCACTCCCCATGTCACACACACCCTCCCACATAAACATCCTTCATTAGTGTGGCACATTCATTGCAATTGATAAATGCATCCTGTGGCTTTGCCATTAAGCATGAATCATAGTTCACATTGTAGTCTACACTCTCACCCATGTTCTGCATGTTATGTGATGATATAAAATGGCCTATATCTGTCATTGCATTGTCATTCATGATGATTGCCAAATCTCAAAAAACCCTTGTATTACAACTGTTTTTTCCTCTCCCTGCCCCCAGAGCCTCCAGTAGCTACTGACTCCACATCAATATTGTAATTTCTTCCATTGTTCAAATCACAGTATGTCTATAGTAGAATACCAGTAAGTCCACTCTAGTCCATAGTTCTTTCCCCAATCCTGAGGATTCTGGGATGGTGATGTCCACTCCACCTCTATGGGTAAGATGGATGGGACTATCTTGCTTGCAGTTGCAGACTCTCTCTGTTCCTTGGGATGAACATTGTCCATCATCATCTCCTTGTCAGCAAGTCCAATGAGCTGTAGAGTAGGTGTTGCAATTCCCTGAGGTTCTGGGCCCAGCTGGCACATGGATAGCCCAAAGACTTGAGTCTCTTGGATGTACACCTACAAACTCCAGCACCAGGTATACGTTTAAATATAAGGGGCAGATGAGTCATGTGTAGGTAAGACATAATTGAGTCCAACTCTGTCACTCTCAGGAGCACAAACTCCAAAGTAGGACCCACTGGCAAGTCACCAAACTCCAGAGCTATCTGCCCTGACCATAGGAACTGGGTATCTCCAGGACCCTCAGGAGGCCCAAGATTTGGGATAGTATCCACTTTGGCAGTCTATGAGATCCTGCTGATGTGTGCATAAGCATTACCTCCGTGATGACCTCCCAACTCACTTTGAAGTCTCTTAGCCATATGAACTCATTTGTCTTTACATTTCCGCCCCCCTTTTATTTGAGGTCTTTTTTCAATTGCATTGCTAGTTGGTTCTTGGTAGTAATCCCTCAGTGACAGGGAGGCTCATCCCCAGGAGTCATGTCCCATGCTGGGGGAAGGTAACGCTTTTCTCTGTTGAGATTGGCTTAGAGAGAAGCCACATTTGGGCAACAAGGAAGCTCTCAAGAGGTAACTCTTGGGCACCCCATAACAATAGACTAAGTTTCAATTTCAAGAGCAAAGTCTCATAAGCCTAGTCCTCAATATCAAGGGCCCATCAATAGATCACCCTCCTTCACCAGTCATTGCCCCTGCAATTGGGGGACTGTTGCTGCTACATAGATAATGTGGCAGAGCTCGCCAGGATGGGAATTCAATATTCTCTCGGTTATTGTGTCAGTCTCCATCCACTGTGACAATGCCCTGTGATCATTAAAATATTTTAATACACATTATATGCATGCCTAGATGTACTTCCTCCTATGTATCCTCCATCACTAACACTCCAAACCAATGATCCTCCCCTGCCCCAGTTGTAACTCTTCTGTGATTCAAAGCTTCTTAAAAAATGAAGCCATTAAAATACCCAAATATAATTAATAGGAAAATGAGATAATAATGATAAGTTTAAAAATAAGGAATAAAATACATTAAAAAATTTAAAAACTAAAAATAAAATTAAAAGATTGGGATATTAAAAAATAATGAAAAAATTTAAAAAAAAATTTTGACATTTTGCCTTTCTTCAATGTAATATTTGGTGTCCTGTCTGTACAGTGGCATTTTCTTCCATTTATTTCCCAGTGTCTTACTATTTTTCATTTTGTTTTCAAAGAAGTTTTAGTTCATAGTAAAGTCACATACAGAATACATGGAACTCTCATATACCCAACATTCTCCCATTTTCCTCCTTCCCATATTAATACCTTTATATATGGATGGTATCTTTGTTATAACTAATATAAAAATAGTGAAACATAACTACTAACCATGATCAATGGTTTACATTATGGTTTACATTTTAGACTGTACACTTTTATAAATTTTGGTGATATTTGGTATGACCTGTATCAATCTTTGTAAGATCATGTAGAACATTCCCATTGCCCGCTAAATACATCCTGTTTAATCTATTCTATTCCTCCCTCCTCATCACCTAAGAGCCCATGGCAACCCCCTGGCTTCACTCTTTGGATGACAAGAGTCATAATTACATGAACATCACTGAGGTAGATACACTGGTTTATCCACCCCTATTAGGAACTGCCCATGCTCTTGAGAGACTCCTGCCTCTCTATTTGTGAACAAATTGGTCCTCCCGAGGATCAGAATCAACTCTTTCCCACTCATTATATGAGTCTCCACCACTGATACAACACATTATGACAAAATGATCTCTCATACACTCCCTAGAATCCTGCTCTAGGTGAACCCTGTCCCGAATGCCACAGCATCCAACACCCTAAACAAGTAACCCAAACTTGTCATATTGTCATAAGAGCATTCCCAACTTTGTGCTTTCAACCACATACCTGCCAATTCCCTGTGTTCACCTGGTCCCTCTCCCAACACTTCCCCCAGTTCCCTGGACCTTCTAATCCACACTCCCCAATCTACCCACCTGTCAAACCTGCACCACCCAACCCAATAATATCACTACCCTCCTGTCATATCCCATCAATATGCAAATACACACTTTCACCTTACCATAGATTACATCTGTATCGATGTTGGTTCACAACCTTCTTCTCCCTTTCTATTCTCTGTAAATCTATTTTCCAGACAATAGCTTTCTGAGTCTGCTCAACTTGCTTATTTCATGCCAGTGAGGTCATGTAATGTTTCATCCTTCAATGCCTGGCTTGCTTCACTCAACATAAGGTCCTCAAGACTCATCCATGCTATCCGATGTGTTGGCAGTGTATTCTTTCTTACAGCTGAGTAATATTCCATTGTGTGTATGTACCACATTTGTTTATCCATTCATCTTTTGGTGGGCATTTGGGTTGATTCCAACTTTTGGCAATAGTGAATAATGCCGCTAAGCACATTGTTGTGCATATATCTGTTCGTGTCTTTCCTTTCATTTCTTCTTGGTATATACCCAGCTATGGAATTGCTGGATCACATGACATTTCTATAGTTAGTTTTTTGAGGAACTGCAAAACTGTCCTCCACAATGGCTGGACCATTTTACATTCCCACCAACAGTGGATCAGAGTTCCCCCACTCTACATCCTATCCAACATTTATAGTCCTCTGTTTTTCAATAGCCACCAGTCTAATGAGTGTAAGATGGTATCTCATTGTAGATTTGATTTGCATTTCCTTAATATCAAGTGATGTTGAGCATCTTTTCATATGCTTTTTATCCATTTGTATTTTTTCCTTGGAGAAGTGTTTTTTCAGGTCCCTTGCCCTTTTTTTTTTTTAATGTATTGTTTGTCTTTTTATTTTTGAAGTGTACAATTTCTTTATATATGCTGGATATTAGGCTTCTATCAAATATATGGTTGTCAAATATTTTCCCCCATTGGGTAGGCTGCCTTTTTAATTTCTTGATTACCTCCTTTGAGTAGAAAAGTTTTTAATTTTGAGGAGATCCCATTTATCTATTTTTTTCTTTTGCTGCTCATGTTTTGGGTGTGATTTTCATGAAACCATTTCCTATTACAAGGTCCTGTAGGTGCTTCCATACCGAGGTCTTTATGGTCTTGGCTCTTATATATTTAGATCTTTGATCCATTTTGAGTTGATTTTTGTATAAGGTATGAGATGGTGTTCCTCTCTCATTCTTTTGGATTTGGATATCCAATTCTTCAATCACCATTTGTTCCAGAGGCCATTCTTTCCCAGTTGAGTGAGCTTGGTGGCCTTGTCAAATATCAGGTGAGTGTGTATGCAATGATCTGTTTCAGAACTCTCAATTCCATTCCATTGGTTGGTTTGTCTCTCGTGTGCCAATAACAAGCAGTTTTGAGCGCTGTAGCTTTGTAGTCGTTTTAAAGTCAAGTATTGTGATACCTCCAATTTTCTTTTTCCCTTTCAATATGTCCTGGCAATTTGGAGCCTCCTACCCTTCCAAATAAATGTTGTAGTTAGTTTTTCCAATTCAATAAAAATTGTTGTATTGATTTTTATTGGGATTGCATCAAATCTGTAGATTAGTTAGAGTATGATAGACATCTTAATGATGTTTAGTCTTCCTACCCAATGAACAGGAAATATTCTTCCATTTATTTAAATTTTCTTTGGTTTCCTTTAGCAGTGTTGTGTAATTTTCTGTGTGTAAGTCCTTTACATCTTTAGTTAAATTTATTTCAAGGTATTTGATTCTTTTAGTTACTATTGTAAATGGTCTTTTTATCTTGATTTCTTCCTCAAATTGCTCATTAATTGTGTACAGAAATGCTTCTGATTTTTGAGCATTGATCTAATAGCCTGCAACTTTACTAATACTCATTTATAAGTTCAAGAAGCTTTATTATAGATTTCTCATGGCTTTCTATATATAGAATCATGGTATCTGCAAATAGTGAAATGTTTACTTCTTTCTTTCCTATTTGGATGCATTTTATATCTTTTTCTTGACTCAGTGTTCCATCAAGTCCTTGTAACACAGTGTTAAATAGGAGCGGAGAGACTGGGCATCCTTGTCTTGTTCCCTATCTCAGAGGAAAAGCTTTTAGGATTTCACCATTGAAGATGATGAAAAATCTGTGGGTTTTTCACATATATCCTTTATCATATTCAGAAAGTTTCCTTCTATTCCTATCTTTTGCTATGTTTTTATCAGGAATAGGTGCTGTATTTTTTTAAATGCTTTTTCTGCATCTATAGAGATGATCATGTGATTTTTTTCTTTTGGTCTGTTTATGTGGTGTATTACATTGATTGATTTTCTTATGTTGACCATCCTTACATACCTAGGATGAAAACTACTTAGTCATGGTGTATAATTCATTTGATATGCTGCTGAATGAGATTAACAGATATTTTGTTGAGGATTTTAGCATCTAGCTTCATTAAAGAGAACCTAATTTTTACCTTTCTGTGGTATCCTTGCTTGGCTTTGGTATTAGGGTAATGTTGGCATCATAGAATGAGTTAGGCAATGTTCCTTCTACTTCTATATTTTGGAAGAGTTTAAGCATGATTGGTATTAGCTCTTTCCAGAATGTTTGGTAGAATGCACCTGTGAAGCCATCTGGTCCTGGGCTCTTTTTAGTGGGGAGGTTTTTGATAATGAGTTTATCTCTTTAATTGTAATTGGACTGTTGAGTTCTTCAATTTCTGCTTTTGTCAATGTAGCTGCTTGTGTGTTTCTAGGTAACTTTCCATTTCCTCTAAATTATAATTCTTGTTGACATATAATTTTTCAAACTGTCCTCTTATGATACTCTTTTTTATTTTGTGCAGTCAGTGGTGATATTCCCTTCCTCATATCTTATTTTGTGTATTTGCATCTGCTTTCTCTTTTTCTTTCTTAGTCTGGCTAAGGGTTTGTCAATTTTATTGATCTTCTCAAAAAACTAGCTTTTGGTTTGGTTTATTTTTTATAGTGCTTTCTTATGTTCTATTTCATTTAGTTCTGGTCCAATCTTTGTTATTTCCTTCTTTATACTTTCTTTGCTGTTAGTTTGTTGTTTTTCCAATTCCTCCATGTGTGCAGTTAGGTGTTCAATTTTAGCTCTTTCTTCTTTTTTAATATATGCATTTATGGCTATGAATTTCCCTCCTAGTATACCTTTGGCTGCATTCCATAGGCTTTGATATATTGTGTTGTAATTTCCATTCATTTCAAGGTAGCTACTGATTTCTTTTGAGATTTCCTCCTCGACCCACTGTTTGTCTAAGGGCGTGTTCTTTAACTTCCATATTTTGTGCTTAATCTGGTTCTCTGGCCATTAGTATTTTTGAATTTCATTCCATTGTGGTCAGAGCAATTACTTTGTATAATCTCAATCTTCCTGAATTCAATGAGAGCTGTTCTGTGGCCTAGCATGTGGTGTATCTTGGAGTATTATCCATGTGCTATCGAGAATAATGTATATCCCACTGTATTTGGCTGTAGTGTTCTGTATATATCTATTAGGTCCAGATCCACTAATGTATTTTTCAGAGTCTTTGTTTCTTTATTGATTCTCTGTTGAGATGTTCTGTCTAATTGTGATACTGGTGTATTAAAGTCCCCCACTATAATTGTAGAGGAATTTATGTCTCTACTTAGTCTCTCCAGGATTTGCTTTATGTATTTTGAGGCACCCTGATTAGGTGCCTAAATGTTTATGATTGTTCTTTATTATTGAAATATTACCCCATTTTACTAATATATAGTGACCATCTTTGTCTCTTACAGTAGTTTTGCATTTAAAGTCTATTTTATCAGATATTAGTTTAGCTACTCCTGCCCTTTTTTGGTTGTTGTTTGCTTGTAAAATTGTTTTCAAGCCATTCACTTTCAGCATCCTTGAATCCTTGTGTATAAGGTGGGTTTCTTCTAGACAACATATAAATGGATCATATTTTCTAATCCATTTTGTCAATCTGTGTCTCTTGACAGGTGAGTTTAATCCATTAACATTCAATGTTATTACTCTTAAGGAATTTCTTACATAATCCATACTTTCTTTGGGTTTATGTACAGCATATATAATTTTTATTTTCTTTTTGTCTTCTTAGTTGTTCTTACACTCTCTTTCAACACTCTCTCTCCTCTTTTTTCCTTTCAACCTGTGTTTTAAGTTTTCTCTTTGACACTTTGTTCTTCTTGTTTTATTTCCTTGCTGTTTTCTATGTTCCCTTGAAGGAAAAGGATTAGGCACACAGAAACCAAAACAGGTAAGAAAAGAAAAAGGATAATAGAAATAGTAATAAATGTTAGAACAGGGGCCATATAAGACTTAGTAAAATCAATAATTAATCATGTAAGCAGTATAGGGTAATAGGAATTTAAAAAATGGAGTAACTACAATGAGATGGGAAACCAAATAGAGAAAAATACACAGAATGATTTAAAATGCCAGAATGATTAGGAGAGAGGTGAGAAAGAGGAAAGAAATGGCAGAAAGAAAAACATTAATAATAATAATAAAAAGAAAACAGAATAGACAAGATAGAAATTGAAACCAGTAAAGTTGAAGACTAATAAAATGTGGAATGTAAGCACCACAACAGAAAGCATAAGATAGAAAGATGAAGGAAGGAAAAGAGATAGCATTGGTAGACAAAATCAATATAAACACAGAAAATGGGAAATCAAGGAAGGAGGAGCACAGCAAAGAAGAAACAAGCTAGTTCATCTAATTTTAAAAGGGGTGGGGGCAGGGAGGAAAGAGAAAGAAAAACAAGAAATAAAACAATAACAGCAACAACAAAATCCCAAACAAACACACAAGCAAACAGCCAAACAAAGCTAAGGAAAAACAGCGTTCCTTTTTGGGCCCTCATGGAACCTCTCAGGCAGCCTGTGTTCATCAATCAATTATCCTGAAGGCTTCTCTCTGCAGATTTTGAGGCAGGTTCTAGTGAGTAAACTAAGTTAAATTTTTCTTTCAAGTAACCTTTTTTGGAGGGGGCGGGATAAGGAACCCAAAAGAAATTAGTACAAAAATAATGTGTAAGTTTCCCCTGTCTTATGGTTTCAGCTGGATGTTAGATATCCCTGTGGATCGCTGCTCTTAGAGGAGTCAGGAATCAAACCAGGGACCTCATATATTCAAGGCAGAGATTTCTTCACTGAGCTACCCCTCCAACTGGGTCTGCCAGCTCTTCAGCCAGCTATTCAGTCCCTTTCCTCCGGGCAGATTTGTATCTCCTTGTGCAGCTCGAATCAGCAGGCTCTAATAGCCAACCCCACCTCCCCTCTCCTGGTCAGGTTGAGTTCCTTTTTGAAATTGAAATGCAACCATGATGACCAATTATACCACACCAAGATGATTTTTCAATCCTCTTCTAGACTACCCCTTTCTCCCAGGTTTCCCTAAATAGGCTCTTGAAAACTTATTAAGTATTTCCAACTGCCTCACTCCTTTAATGGAGTTGAAATTCTGAAAGTCCTCAGCACAGAAATATTAAATTGGTTGACTCCACCCTTTCTCAGGCCAAACCTTGCATCCCAGGGCAGTTAGATAAATCAGGCTGCCTCAGCAGATTCACCTCTCCGTTCAGCCTGGTGCCACTTTGAGCTTTTTGGTGTGCTCCCCAAAGCTCTAAGGGTGTCCAGGCAACCAAACCCACAGAAAAGAAACCCCTCTACACCCCTTGCCAGAACCCTCCCACTCTCAGAGAATGCTCCCTCTCACTGGTTGGCCTGCAGGAAACTGGGATCACCCTGGCTCTTTGTCCTGAGAGTAGGGCTTAGCTGTCCATGATTTAGAGGGACCTAAAAAACTCACAGTTTTATCTTGAGCAATCTGTCTCCCTGTACAGCTCCCTCTAGATCATTGCCCCAAAGTATCCTGCTCTGTGTTCTACCAGAACAGCTCACTCATGCTGGATCCTGTCCCAAGTCAGCTGCCTTTTGCCAGAGAGATGGTGAGAGCCCGCTTAAACTGATGCCATCTTGCCCCTGACTCTCTGTTGGCTTTTATAAAGGGTATTTATTTTGGGCAGAAGCTACAGTCACATGGGCCTAAAGAGACCAACTCAAGGTACCATAAGAGATACTTTTTCATCCAAATCATTTACCAAGTGTTGAAGCAAGATGACAGATGTCTTAAGAGGGTTCAGCATTCCTTCTTCTTTTTCTTAATGCTCCAAGGTCCCAGCTTCTCCTGACCTCATCTATTGGCTGTCATAAAGCTCATCTTTCTCCCTGGGGCTTGTTTCTTTCCTGGCTCAGGTGCTCTGTTGTCACAAGGTTAGCTGTAAACTATCAGGCTCATCTCTTTCCTGGGGCCTCTGCCTATCTAATAATCTGTCTCTCTTCCTTTGCTGTGTCTATTTCTGTTTTCCTGCCCACCAAGGGGTTGGGGATTCAACACCCTACTGACATGACTGAATCAAGCCTTAATCTTAATTTAATCAAGTTAACACAACCTTTTAATTTAGTACAAGCAAAAGGTATCACACCCAGAGGAACTGGCCCTTTTACAAACATGATCTAAACCTCTTTTTGGAATTCATAAATAATATCAAAATGCCACAGGCAATATAAAAATAAAAAACTGTCTATGTTGTTATATTTCAGAAAGTTCAAGGAGGGCTAAACCAATATAAGATAATGTAAGGACCTGGATATTGAAGGAGGTATAGAATTTAGACTTATAAAAAGTATGTGGTATTTCAAAATATCAACTAGTGTTGATGTAGTGAAAAGAGCACCAGACCCAGAAGAGGTATTTTGGGTTTTAGTCCTAATACTTCTTAAAATAAGTACAAATTTCTACACTTGTTTTTGACTCTTTTTACCCTTTATTTAATGAGATAACTGAATTAGAATGTGAGACATCTTCTTTCTGCTTAAAAATTGCAACTACCATTGGAGACTGAAGAGTTAATAAGGTGTGAGCTTGTTTCAGAAATAGGTGTTATTTGTAATTTTGGAGACTTGTTATGAAGGATAAAAAAGATAAACTTATTGATGGTCACATCCATGATGGGCCTAAGTTTCTACCTTGCATAAATTGGGCTGATGATGATGCCATTTATTTTAGAAGAAACATAATAGTGAAAGCAAGGGCTTAGATTTGAACAAAGTGCATTTGGGGTGCTTCTCAAGTATAGATGTTCATTCGAAAGTTGAATATGAGGATCTAATCCACACTAGAGGAATGTACTCATAATTAATGTAGTGATTAATAGATGGGTTCACTTAGGGAGAAATTAAGTCATTATAAGAGATGAGGATGCTGGATTGATGTTTGAGTAATACAACACTTAAAGGTTTGGGGGAGAAGAATAAGATGACAAAAGAGACAGTAAATCTAAACATTCCTCCAGATGATTTTGCTATGAAATTTCTTTGCACCAAGAAGTAAAAATGTTGCTAGATATAAGGAGTTATATGATGCAGAAAATCAAAGTTACAGGTGGAAGGTTTAGCTTTAAATAGGATGAGAGAGATATTCTTTCTTGTAATTGGAGGAAAGGAGGAAGGAGAAAACACAGACAAGTTGTTTATTTTTCATGCTGGGAAGTCTTATGTCTTCTTTACAAAGTAGGAAGTCCCAGAATGATGCTATATCAAAAGCAGAATGCTCCACATTAGAGAAATATATATATCCATTCTCCCTGGTAGATCCCCTGAAGTTAGTTACTACCTCTGCTAATTGACTGCTCGGGACACAGGTTACCCCAGAAGATTTAGTAATGTGAATAAACATGAGCTTGTCATAATGGGATCCTGCCCACTTTGGATCCCCCTCTCCCCCAAATCTCATTATGACTAAAACAGTTTCTTCAGGCTTTGATCCTGTGAGAAATATGAGTCTTCAACAGACATTGTTCTGAAGCTAAGTTGCCTGTTGGGTCAGGACCAGATTTGACACAGATACACAAAGCTAAGAAAATGGTATATAATGTGCTTTTTGAAGATGTGGAAAATACCAATATATTTATATAGCCCTGGTAGTAAAACTTCAGTTGAATTTAGCATTAATTGAGGGTGCTTGTGTCTTGACTGGGTTTATAAAGTTATTGAGGTAACAACCTTATGGTTTTCTATCACTGCTGGACTTGGTTTGTCATTAATGTACCATGAAATGCTGTGTGAGAAAGTTAAACTATTTGGGTTTCAGGATTTTTTTCCTCAATTATGGGGATGTGACAATTTTCTGTTGCTCTTCCTAAGTGCAAGGTAATGTCTCACAACTAATTAGTATAATTAAGTGATATTTTCATTTTAAATCATCTCTTACAGGAAAAACATAGAGATGACAGATGAGAATGGATAGATAGAAAGACAGATAGGTAGATGATGATAGATAGATGATAGATAGATAGATAGATAGATAGATAGATAGATAGATAGATAGAT
>JAKSZT010054581.1:471234-497809 GCA_026826555.1 Tolypeutes matacus
CTTCCTTCCTTCCTTCCTTCCTTCCTTCCTTCCTTCCTTCCTTCCTTCCTTCCTTCCTTCCTTCCTTCCCCAAATCATTCTACACAGATAAGATATTGTGAAACATGAGTTGACTATGTCCCACCTATAATCAAAGGCCGTAACAATTTCTTGAGTATTAGGCTGATTTTCAAAGAGCTTCTCTATATAAAACATAGAGTTTTTGAATCTTTACTATCTCTCCCTTCACAAACATACAAACTTATTAACTATTATGCTAAGACAACATAAAATGGATCCCCATTTTCAGTATTTCTCATGCAGTCTTCCTGTATATAAAACATCTATCTCATTTGCTATTGATTTATGGCTTTGTTGGAAAGCTGAAGTTGTTTGGATTTGCTTATATGAATGTGGTTTTGATCATTCAGTTCTATGAACTTGCACCAATATCTATAATTTTGCATTTACTATTCATGTTTAGTGCACATATTCTCAACTCTTGGGACAAACAGGTATTGCAAATGTGTAAAAGATGGAGGAAAGCTTTTGAGGCCAGCATGAAGATAACATAAACATGCCATGCTACCTCCAATGGGAGGAATTATATCTCATCTGGCCCTCCAGGGAATACAAATATGCACACTAGACACAGACACTTTATTCAAATCCCAAAGTATTATTTCAAAACCAACAGAGGAGAATGTCATTTGGCTAACATTTCTATAGGGGAGGGTGAAACAAATTTTGAATTGAAAGAATTGGTAAGGCAGGCAAAAAATGTTTCAATATGAGAAATATATTCTCTCACTACATTTTTCTCGATTCTCATCCAGAAGAATAGAATCATATTCTCCATCATAGTCCCTTTTCCATTTAAAAGTCATTATTCAATTAATTATGTTATTTTGGACTTTATTAATCTACTCACACTATATAACCCAAGTTTATGATGCATTCACTTCTCAGTAGAACTTTTGAAATATCCAGTATTTGAACTCTTGACATCAGTGTCTTCCCTAACCCACTGTGTACCACTGCCAGAACAATATTTCAAAAATAGAATTTGAAAATGTCACACTTTTTTTCTTGCTCAAAAGCCTGTAGCTACATTTCAATGTTTCCATTTCAAAGAAAAATACTTTATTACACTCAGTTTTCTCCCCAGTTTGGTTCCAAAGACCATTTTCTAGGCATACCTTCTACACGACCTTTCTGGATCTTGTAAATACAAGTGAACCATCCACATAATCTATCCAATGGTCAGTTCTCTTAATGACCAAATGACTTCAAATGTTCTTCACGTTTCAAATAAGCATTTGTCATTGCAGCTTAAAATTTTTCTCATGTTTAAATTTGAGGAGTTTAAAAAGATTTATCAATGATTTTTTTTTTTTAAGATTTTATTTATTTATTCATTTTCCCCCCCTTGCTGCTTGTGCTCGCTGGGTCAGCTAACCATGCTGTGTGGGCGGGCTTGCCTTCACCAGGAGGCCCCGGGAACCGAACCCGGGGCCTCCCATATGGTAAACGGGAGCCCTACTGATTGAGCCACAGTCGCTTCCCTATCAATGATCTTTTTACAATAAATTATATATTTCTAAGGAGAATTTAACTAATCTGTAACTTTTGTTAATGTTATATATACTGTTTAACATATTTTTGTTTTATAATGAATATTAATGACTTGAAACCATTTTCTTTAAATAATATTAACTCAAAGTGTACTTTTGAAATAATTTCATTTTTAACAGTTCAATCATTGAGTGAACATGTATGATATACATTGAATTTTATATTATATATCTTCCTTCCTCAAACACATTTCCATTTCTTCTATTCATTATAATATATCCCAAAGGTAAAAATGATCTTCTTCTATCCTATTGCATCCCAATATTATCCATTTTAAAAGGCTTTGTTTTAGTTTCATCCAGAAAATCTTCCACAGTCTCCACATTTCAAAACAATTTCTTTCTCACCTGTTATTTTGCAAAAATGATTTAAAATTTATTTACCTTTTTTCAGCTTTAGAACATCATTTGTAACTTTCTAAAAAATTTAGATTACTCATTATGTACCTGTTCAATTTTGTTTTGTATCTCCAGATGTACTACTATTAGATCAATGACTATCTTATCCCTGTTGAAGCAGTGCATAAAGAGAGTCTAAATGTGTGTGTGCACAGTGGTGGCAAGATGAAGATTTCCTATCCTCATTTGTGCCTAGGATGAAACCTGAATGTTTTAGATTTTGAAGCAGATTTTGGTCTACAGTTAAAAACCCTGAATATGGTGTTTCCTTCTTTTCTATTTTGAAGGGTATTTTCAGTGGTAAATTATGACACATTTCTAAATATTTATGCAAATATCCACTTTGACAGCCTTCAATAATGAGTTTCCAGAAAACCCTGGAATTGAAATTACTCATGATTTTCTAAGAAGAGGCATTAAACTGGAAGGTACATGGAAAACATTAAGGGCAAAAATGAGTAGGTTAGACAAGTAGGTCTCTATGGTCTTTCACTTCTTACATTTTTTGATTCTCAGATAAACTCTTTCAAACTTCCCATTTTTCTCTCAGCAGGTGATTTCCCTTAAGAGGTATGGGAAGGGCCAATGACAGTTCCCTGGTGGGCTTCATCCATCTGGGCTTCTCAGAACACACTCACCTAGAGGCTGTGCTCTTTGTATTTGTCCTTTTCTTCTATCTCCTGACCCTTGTGGGAAACTTCATCATCTTTGTCTTGTACCTGCATCCTCCTCTTCACACCCCCATGTACTTTTTCCTAAGTAACCTCTTCTTACTGGACTTCTGCTTCACCAATAGCCTTGCCCCTCAGACCCTAGTTAACCTGCAAGGACCAGAGAAGATCATCACTTACAGAGGTTGTGTGGTCCAACTCTGTATCACTCTAGTCCTGGGCTCTACAGAGTGCATCCTTTTGGCTGTGATGGCCTTGGATCACTATGTTGCTGTTTGCAAATCTTTACACTATGTAGTCATCATGAACACATGTCTATGTCAGCAAATGGCATCCATCTCCTGGATGAGTGGTTTGGCTAATTCTTTGATTCAAGCTACCTTCACATTACAGTTGCCTCTCTGTGGTAACCACAGTTTGGATCATTTTTTTTTGGTGAACTATCAGCTCTCCTCAAATTGGCTTGTATGGATACCACCATTAATGAATTGGTGCTTTTTGTCATTAGAGTTCTGTTCCTCCTAATCCTTCCAGCACTCATCCTTATCACCTATGGTTTCATAACCCAAGCTGTTTTGAGGATCAAATCAGTGGAGGCAAGGCATAAAGCCTGGAGCACCTGCTCCTCTCACCTCACTGTGGTGATCATTTTTTATGGCACTGCCATCTACATGTATCTACAGCCACTTGACAGTTATAGCCAGGATTGAGGCAAGTTTATCTCTCTTTTCTGCACCATGGTGATGCCTACCTTAAATCCTATCATCTACACTTTAAGGAACAGGGATGTGAAGGAGGCTCTGAAGAAACTTCTCTCAAGAAAACTGTGTTACCTTTGGAAGTAACATGCAAGGAAGTGGTTACAAGTCACGTGGTTTTATCCCAATTTTATTTAGACAAACTCACTGTTCTTAATTTTATACCAATTGAATTAGTGCTCCTTTATTTTATCTCATAAGGGCTTCCCCCTCTGTTATGTGTAAATAAGCAAATTGTGTATATGTTTGCTTAAGTTAGAGCTTGACACAGAAAAGAGAGCTCTGAGTGGATGTAATCTATGATCCTTGCCAGCAATCTTTAACTTCTGCCACTTATTTTAGAGAAACAAAATGTGCTAAACACATTATTTTACATAACTTAGTGAATGTATCTGATTGTGTGGTCTGTAAGTCACTGACAGTGCATGGTAGATACAAGCATTTAAGAAAGAAAATATGAAATAATTTTATTCTAAGTCATTTAATATGTTAGGTGTATAAAAGTATTTGCAATGTTAAAACAACACTAAGTTCTTAATAATGAATATTGCTTAAGGATAATAAAGAAATGTTGTTTGTTTCAGCCAAATATTATACAAATCATCTCAACAAATCAAGAATATACTACAGATGAGTTGAGCTGCCACTGATTTTTTATTTTATTTTTTGCAAGTGAACACATAGACCCCAATTCATAGATACAGTGCCAATCTGTGTTCACTGCAGCAAGTGTATGTCTGTGTTATTACAATTGGAAAAGAACATGGTGAACTGAGAAATATAAAATAACTAGCTAAAGACAAATAATATTGGACTGAGAATTAATTTAGTCTTTGTTCCTAGTATGTTCTCTCTTATAAAAGTGCAATGAGTTATTGAAATTGTTTTTTTTTTCTGAATTTTTGTGTAAAAATACAACAAAGCAGTGACTTTTCTCATAAATTAAGGCTTTTCTGTTATCCAAATAGGCATGAAGTAATGTGTATAACATGTTTTAGGTTGAAATGTATTGATTTTATTTTTAAAAGGGAGAACAAAACATTGTTATAGCAAAAATGAGAACATCATCACACTATTAATACAAAGCCCATAAAATCAACTTTGAAGGAAATAAGTACAAGCAACTCATAACTTGCTTTATCAAAAGATAAGATTGAACATTTCACATCATCAATAACTTATAATACAGAAAAACATTAATTACATAATTGGTTGTTGGAAGATAATTTATGTTCACATTATTCAAAAGTAATGATGTACAGAGTGAAAAGTCAACACCAGACTTACATATGGTGTAAATGAGAGACGTACTCAGCTAACTTGGATTTTCCTTCCATGGAAAAGTCATGTTACATACTATTTTAGGTTATTTGTTGTTGATATTAAAGATGATGCTGTATGTAACATAGTAAAGGTAAGAATGCTTGCCTTGAGATGAGAAGTAAAAGATTACAAATCACACAAATTTTGTGTTGCAGGGAAGTGAGATTAGATATAAATGGAAAGGAATTGAACCTTAATGCCTTTTTTCATTCTGATTAAGAACAGAAAATTTGGGCTTTCGTAACTATTATTCACTAATCTCTTCCAGAAATAATGAAATATAGTGAACCCAGTAGATTATATATATATATATATATTTTTTTTTTTAAGATTTTATTTATTTATTCATTTATCCCCCCCTTGCTGCTTGTGCTCGCTGGGTCAGCTAACCAGGGCTTGCCTTCACCAGGAGGCCCTGGGAACCGAACCCGGGGCCTCCCATATGGTAAACGGGAGCCCTACTGATTGAGCCACAGCCGCTTCCCGCAGTAGATTATATTAAATCAGAATCATAAAATATTTATTTTTAGTGGACTCATTTGAAGGTACAAACAGTGTATTCAAGGCATTGCTTGAAAGCATTGTGGTTGATTTCTGTCCATGTCTATACACTCAAGTGTCTTAATTCAGTAATATCTCAATAGATATTTAATTTAATATGTAGATATTATTACCCCAGATTTGAAAATTCACAAGATTTAGGTGAGGATATAAGGTTTTATTAAGAAGATCAAATTGTGGTACAAATAGTTTGCTTACTATGATTAAAATAAAATCTGCTATATATTTGATAATATTTTTCACTAATTGGGTTAAAATTGTGAAATATTGTTTGGTAATTCTATAAATAGCCACAAAATAGATATTTTTTGACACACTACAGAACATGAATAACCACAATCAACTTCATTTTCCAGGATTTTCTAATAGAATATTTCAAACTTCATGCACGTGAATTTGACATTTTATTGAGCTGGACTGCAAACAAAAGAGTTCACTGGGATATCTCTCCATAATTCTTGGTTTTTGGCCAATCTGAATAATCAGAACTCTCTGATAAAATTATTAATATTTACTCCCATGTCCAAAAATCTATAAATTTAAGTGATAACTTCTTAACTTAATAATATAAAAGAATACATGGGGAAAACATCAATATGGCAACAGAATAAGGCACTCCTAGAACAAGCTCTTGCTACAGGGAAGTTAGCAATCACCCAGAGCTATCTAAAGCACTTATTTGGGGGATCCAGGAGACCAGAAGTGTATCCTGCAACCTCCTTGAGAGAATGGAAGGAGGAGACTGCCCATCTGCAGAGAGGATTCATAAATAGAGCACTCCATGCCATGGAGCCCAGTGCCCATTCTCCATTGGAAGCACAAGCCACCTTGGGAGGTATTCTGCTGCTGGAATTGGAAGGTCCACTTCCCAAAAATGGGGGAGGAAGAGATGGTTGGGCACTAACTTCAACTACTGGTTAGTGAATTCAGTAGGCTAAAGTATAATCTTAAGAAAAGCTAAAGTTTGAACCTGTCCAAGTTAGAAAGAGGCCAATAGCTGCCATCATATATCTGCACCTGACATAAGGGGAGGCAGGGCTGATTGAAAATCACAGTACTGGTAGGAAATGGCTTCTTTCCATCTAGATCAGATTGCAGTGCTACCTTAAGACCCAGGCCCACCTTGGGCAGGGAAGAAGCTGGGGGTAGCTGTGTCAGCCTCTCCAGGAAACTACAGATCATGCCATGGAAGGTGATGATCATTCTACTTTGGCAGTGCAAACCAACCTAGGAGCTATTCTGTGACAGGAATTGGAAGCTCCATTTCCCAAAAACAGGGGAGGGAGAGACAGTTGGCCACTAATTCCAGCTACTGATTATTAAATTTAGCTGGCTAAATTATAACCCTAAAAACAGCTTTGGACAGTTTGAAACTGTCCAAGTCAGAAAGAGGCTGGTAGCTGCCATTTTGACTTCACCTACAGCATGAGGGGAAGCCAGGCTGACTGAAAACACAATGAAGCTAGAGACCTATTTCTTTCACCCAGACTGTCCTGAAGCCTTAGCTTAGGCTTCAGCCCCACCTTTAGAAGGGAGAAAGCTGGCGGGCTCTGCACCAACTTATTCAGGTAACTGCAGGTACATTTGTCAGGCACAAACTGAATAATCAGAAATCTACTGGGACAACTGCAGTCATCTTTGATGGGCACTGCATAGATTGTTGCCCACACTTTCTGCTCCATCTTTTCCCCAGGCAAGGGAGAAAGGGGCCTGAAGCTTCATCAGTCTCTCTGGGCAATGACGATCTAGGCCTACATGAGTTGGATTATTCCACACAGCTATGGCTCTGTCCCTACCCTTGCAAAGGAGAAAGTTGGGAGATGTTTAATTGGTCCTTGGGGCAATGATTGCAACTTGAACCTTCACAGCTTATAGCATGAACTACATCCTTTGTTCCTACTACACAACATCGAGGGTGAAAAGGAAGGAAGCCCTAAATTAATGAGAAAAAATACACCCAGAATAAATATGGTAGTAAGCTAGATGACAAGACACCAAGAAAAAAATTACAGTCCACACCAAGAAACAGGAAGATATGGCCCAGTTAAAGGAACAAGATAAGCCTCCAAATGACAAAAAGGAGTTGAGACAACTAATCAGAGATGTTCAAACAAATCTCCTTAATAAATTCTATAAAATGGCTAAAGAATTTAAGGACATTAAGAAGACATTGGATGAGCACAAAGAATTTGAATACATACATAGAAAAATAGCAGATCTTATGGGAATGAAAGATGCAATAAATGAAATAAAAAATACACTGGAATCATATAATCGCAGATTTGAAGAGGCAGAAGAAAGGATTGATGAGCTTGAAGAAATGGTCTCAATGTGAACATACAAAAGAACAGATGAAGAAAAGATTGGAAATTTTTTAACAAGGTCTCAGGAAACCAAATAACAGCAAGAGATGTGCAAACATAGTAGTCATGGGTGTCTCAGAAGGAGAAAAGAAGGGAAAAGGGGCAGAAGGAATATTTGAAAAAAATAATGGTAGAAAATTTCCCTAACCTATGGAAGAACATAGATATCCATGTCCAAGGAGCACGATGTACTCCCATCTGAAAAAATGAAAATAGACCAACTCTGAGACATATACTAATTAGAATGTCAAATGCCAAAGAAAAAGAGAGAATTCTGAGAGCAGCAAGAGAAAAGAAATGCTTAACATATAAGAGATACCCAAAAGATTAAGTGCTGATTTTTCACCAGAAACCATGGAAGCAAGACAGTGGTATGATATATTTAAGACACTGTGAGAGAAAAACTTCCTGCCAAGAATCTTATATCTGGCAAGATTTTCTTACAAAAATGAGAGCCAGTTTAGGTTATTCACAGATAAACAGAAACTAAGAGACTTTGTATCCAAGAGACCAGCTTTGCAGGAAATAAAAAAGGGTGTGCTACAGCCTGAAAAGAAAAGACAGGAGAGAGAGACCTGGAAGAGAGTCTAGAAATGAAGATTATATCAATAAAAGTAACTTAAAGTGTCAAAAGAGTGATGAAAATATAATATGACAGATAAAACCCAAATAGGAATAAACTTAACCAATGACGTAAAGCACTTGTATTCAGAAAACTACAACTCATTGTTAAAAGACCTAAATAATTGGAAGAATATTCAATGCTCATAGATTAGAAGACCAAATATCATTAAGATGAAAATTCTATTCAAATTGATATACAAATTCAATGCAATAGCTATAAAAATTCCACCAGTATTTTTTAAATAAATGGAAAACATGATGATCAAATTCATTTGGAAGAGTATGGGGTCCTGAATAGCCAAAAAACATCTCAAAAAGGCAAAGAAAAGTTGGAGGATACTCATTTCCAGGCTTTAAGTCATATTACCTAGCTACAGTGGTACAAACAGCATGATACTGGCATAAAGACAGACACATTGACCAATGGAACCTAATTTATGGTTCAAAAACAGACCCTCACATCTATGGTCAAGTGATTTGGCTAGCCTGTGAAACCCACCCAGGTCAGGCAGAACAGTCCATTCAACAAATGGTGCTGAGAAAACCGGATATAGATAGTAAAAAAGGAAAGAGGACCCCTATCTTACACCTTATACAAAATATTAACTCAAAGTGAATAAAAAACCTAAATATAAAAGCAAAAACCACAAAACTTCTAGAAAAAATATCGGAAAATATCTTGAAGACCCCATGGTAGTTAGTGGATTCTTAAATGAGATAAGAGGAGAACTGAGATGGACTACTGATGTTTAATGTATATAGAAGTTTTAATTAGCTTTACGGTAAGAGTGTGGAAATGCACAGAGTTGATGGTAACACATTATAGTGAGTAACAGCTGGTTTATAATTGGGGATGTGGCTGAAAATGTAGTCTAAGGATGTAAATGCCAACTGACAAAAAGTTAGAGAATAATCTAGTGACTGAATAGCACAGTAAACCCAGAGGTGGAAGAGAATTGTGGTTGATGGTACAGGTGCAAGAGTGTCCTTTGTACAACACTATTGCAGTGTGGTGGGAATGTGGAGAAGCATGGGGAAAATACAACTGGAGTCACCTATGGACTGTGGTTAACAGTAATAATGTAATTTTCTTGCATCTATGCCAAAGATGTACTGTGTTGATCATGGGGGAGTATGGATGATGTGTGTCAAATTTATGCTGTGGACCTGGTAGTGATGATATTGTCTCATGGTCTGTGGCAGATGTTCCACCATAGTGTGGTGTGTTGATGGAGGGGTTTTGTTTGGGAATTCTGCACATGTGCATAATTTTCTTGTAGGTTTACAACTACTGTCATAAAAATGTATTTGAGAAATGATAATACAGTGGGTTTGGGGTAAAATACATCAAATATAGGATGGGGATTATAATTAGTAGCGAAATTTTGACAATATTCTTTCATGATTTGTAAAAAATGTCTCATGACAATGGAAGGTGCTGGTGGAGGGTTGATCTTTAAGACCTCTGTATGATGTTATGAATGATTGCTTTGTAAGTTCACAACTTTTACTATACACTTATTGTTTATGCATGTTCATGTATAAATGATATAAAAATAATAATAATAATTGGGTGGGTTGGGATAAAATACTTTGGTTAGTAGCAATATTTTGAGGATGCTCTTTAATCATTAGTTAAAAATGTTTAACAACAATGCAAGGTATTGGTGGTAGGGTGAGGTATGGGAGCCCTGTGTGATGTTGTGTATGTTTATTTTGTAAGTTCACAGCTGTTGTTATACATTTGTTGTCTATGTAAGGGTCATGTATGGGTGATATGCATCAATAAATTAAAAAACAAAAAAATGAAACCAAGAGCCTGTTGCATATGCAAATGTTTGAAATT
Organism: Tolypeutes matacus; assembly: GCA_026826555.1. Lineage (NCBI taxonomy): Eukaryota > Metazoa > Chordata > Mammalia > Cingulata > Chlamyphoridae > Tolypeutes > Tolypeutes matacus. Next base: position 481,393 of record JAKSZT010054581.1, read on the forward strand.
TTTCTCATATTAAATTTTTCCATATGAGAGTATGAATATATTAAAATTACAGTAAATATTTTTTTCTGATTGCCTAGTAAGTTTTCATTTTAAAAGAGGTACAAATTCATGAATACTGTTTCAAAATTACTTCTACTTATAAATGTGAAATTTATGCCATATATCTTTCTTAAAATTTCTATTTCCAGCAGAAAATAAACTAACAAAATATATGCAAACTATATGCAAACTAACAAAATAGTGAAATATTCTGAATCAGAAAACAGTAAATTCTGCATGTATTTCAAACTGATGGGAGATTTCCATAACTCGTTAATGGTGATTATCTTTCTAAAATGTGAATCCCTGGGATAATATATGTTAATATATTCATATTGAATTCACTTTTCTCTTTCTCACCTTCACCTCTCTAAAATACTATATTTCCTGCTTTTGCTAAGGCAAAACAGGACCTGAGGGTGGGCAACCTACATCAAACTCAAGGTCAAGGATCACAAAATCAATTCCACTTTGAAAACTTACAAAATAAATTTGGCTGTTCCATCCATTCATTTCATCCTGATATTTTATTTTTGTAAATTCTTAGAACTTTTTAAAAAATGCAGTAAATGCAATAAGGGTGGTTTCACTGGAAATGGGCATTTTGGCAATACAACTTGTTATCACATTTTCTTTAGGAAGTAAGCATTAAAGCTGATGTTTCTGAGTCTTGGAATGAATAAAATAAAATCACATGTTCATAAAATAATAGTACAAAACAAAATGGAAACTTCAGGAGAAAGTGAGTCAAAGCAAGAGAAAAATGTATATATTTTATTTTATTTTGGTTATAAAAGGAGATAGTATTTGAAGAAAATTCTGAAAGATAAAGACAAGCAATACTTGTAGAGAAGAAATTATTTTTTACTGGCTGTTTCTTAAATCTTGACAGTACTCTGGGCTGTACATTTTTACCAGCTGGGTTGATCATGCATGTATATATTAACTCTTTTAAATTTACTTTTTATAAGTATTTAACTAAGTTCCCATATTAGTAATTTTTTTTACTAATTTAGCCGAAGTCCATCTTCCACCATATGGTTCACTGTCTTATACAATCCCATGCCTTGTACATTCTATCCAAAGGGTACACTCAGAGGCTCTCAAATTCATCACAGAGCTGTGCAGTCATCATCCCAGTAACCATGGATCATTTTCCTTAGTCCAAAAGAAAAAAAATCATAAGCCCCTATTATTGACACTTATTGTCGATATAGTACCTTCTTTGACATTGATGCAAGAGTATTACAATATTGGTATTAACTGTAGCCCATAAATTGCATTAATTTTATTTTTCCCATGCATCACTATATTCTTATGACATTTTAATAGTGAAATACATTTGTTCTAGTTCATAGAAATGAAGGAGTTCAGTTAAAGGTCATGACACATAACAGAAAGCAAGCCGCCTTGTATGTATGGGACAGGCATCTCTAGTCTCAAAAAACTAAGATAAAAGCTGATATAAGACTGGTGGAAAAGCATTCTGTGCTTCAAGGAGTGTGTCTGGTATATGTCAGATAATGATTAACAAGGTCTCTTACATACAGGAATGTAAGGAGAACTGAACCATTAATCCTAAAGACTTGATGAATTTAGTAACATGTAATCTGTCATGTATCTATTACCTTTACATATGCGCACACGTATTTTCTTTGTTCTAAAGCTAAATAAAAGCCACAATGTTTTATGCAGCAGCACTCTCCTCCCCTTGGATGGAGGGTCCCCTGACCCTGGATATTTCTTGTTTCTTTCTCATCTGCAGCAACATTTTCATGGACCTAGTTCCTGAAAATCTGCATTTGTCACCTGAACAGGGACCTGAAAATGCAAATTTTCTTTTAGTCAGGGCACAGTGGACCAAGGAGTTCCTAACAAGCAATTTTCAAAAAAAGGTGAGTTATATTCTTGGGATCATCAGGGAAATGGGGAATCAGCAGTCAAACTTTGAAGAGTACTCTAGAATGTTAAAAACTTTACTAAAAAGCACCAGTGTAACTATTAAATCCTCGGCTTTTGAGGAACTTTTGAGAAGCATTGTTATTGGTTTCAGCCACCAGGGTGGAATATTCTAAATCTGAAACAATGGAAGTTAGTCATGAAAGCTTTAAAAAGGGCTAATTAAAAGGGAGAGAGATAATTCCCTTACATGTATGGTCTTTGTGTAGCCTTATTTCTGTTGCTCTTGAACCATTACAATGAGACAAAAATGAAGATAATAAAGAGGATACTGCTCTCACTGGACTGATAGCAGAACAAGCTGATGTTGATTTTAATGAAAATATATATGAAAAAATTCATGAACAGCCAAAAACAGATAAACTCATGTCTAATAAAAGGGAAGAAAGAGAGAGCTTATGGAACTTTTCCAGTGGTTGTTATGCAGTCCACTCCAAAAGATGATTTACTATCTTTTGAACCCACACCTGAGCTTCCTAAGGTATCTGCTGATCCATTTTTTATGACATTTGATGACCCTCCAAAAGCTTCTGTTTTTGTGCCGACACCATCCTCTTTAATTATGAAAAGCATAGCACAGGGAAGTAGAGAAGTAGATTCAGAGGCTATGTAACGTTTTTGTGCTTGTCCAGTAAGTTACTCAAATTCCAGTAGATGCTCAAAATCCCCAAGGAGGCATACAATTTGAGCATGCTCCTATTCCTTTTAAAACTATCAAAGAATTAAAAGAAACATATACTCAATATGGTATAAATTCTCCTTATATTCAAGGATTGGTGCAAGGAATGGCACAAGCAGACAGATTGATACCCTGGGATTGGGATCTGTTATCTTGAGGTGTTCTTAATTTGGCAGAATTTTTACAATTTAAAACTTGGTGGGCTGATGAAGCTAATATTGTAGCATGATGAAATCAGCAGCAAAATCCACCAGTGCCCATTACTGCTGAACAAATATTAGGAATAGGTCAATAGTCTGGGGATCCTCATCAAACTCAGCATCATGTTGCCATTGTACAAATTCAATTGTACTACCTAGCTGCCTGGAAATGAATATTCACCCCTGGGCAGACTGTACAATCATTTTCAAAAGTTGTTCAAGGAAATACTGAATCCTATGTTGAATTTGTAGCAAGGCTGGCAGACATAGTTAACAAGACAGTAACCCAATCTGAACTTAGAGAAATGCTTATTCAAATGTTAGCTTTTGATAATGCCAACAGTGAGTGTAAAAAGGCTTTATGTCCAATAAAGGCAACTGGAGGTACTTTACAGGATTACAAAAGGGAAAAAAAATAATTAAAAAATTTTTTTTGTTTTTTCCCATTTTTTTGAATGTCCCAATCCTTTAATTATATTTTATTTTTAGTTTTTTTCTGAGTTTCGAGGTATTTTATTTCTTGCATTTAAGCTTATCATTATTATTTCATTTTCCTATTAATTGTATTTGGTTATTATATGGGCTTCATCTTCAAGGAAGGTTTAGATCACAGAAGGGTTACAATGGGGGATGCAGCGGACCATTGGTGGGGGGTATCTGGGATGGGGGATTCATGGGAGGAAGGTCATCTGAATATACATGAAAGATATATAAAATTGTCCAAATGTCAAGGGGTGGGGCATGGCTACAGTGGGTGGACAATCACTCAATAAATGAGGGAATACTGAATTCCCAGCCTGGAGAGCTCTACCACATTCTTCAAGGGAGCAGCAACAGTCCCCTGAGTGAAGGGACAGTGCCTGGCAAAGGAGGACGGTCCACTAATGGATTCTTGTTATTGATGACTAACCTTAAGAGTCTTTGCTCTTGTAATTGAAATTAGCCTACTGTTACAGGGTGCCTAAGGGTTGCCAACTGTGAGCCTCCTTGTTGCTCAAATGTGGCCTCTCTCTAAGCCAAACTTAGCATATGAATGCATTACCTCCCCCCCAGTGTCAGACATGACCCCCAGGGATGAGCCTCCCTGGCAACGAGGGATTAACACCAAGTGCCAACTGACAATATGAATATAAAGACCTTGAATCAAAGGGGGGAATGGTAAAGACAAATGAGTTCATGTGGCTAAGAGACTTCAAAGAGAGTCGGGAGGTCATCCCAGAGGTAATGCTTATGTGCACCTCAGTAGGATCTCATAGAACACCAAAGTGGATATCACCCCACACAGAGGGGCTCCTGAGGGCTCTGGAGACACCCAGGTCCTATATAAGGGGGGATAGCTCCAGAGATTGATGCCTTATCAGTGGGTTCTACTTTGGAATCTGTGCTCCTGAGAGTGACAGAGTTGGACTCAAATAAGTCCTTCCTGCACATGGTCCTTCAGTCCCTTCTATTCAAACCTATATGTGGTGCTGGAGTTTCTAGGTGTACTTCCAGAGACTGGAGCCTTCGGCCTGCCCATGTGCCATTGTGCCTGGAATCTCGGTGGAGCTGCATCTCCTACACTACAGCTCAACTGGCTCACCCAAGTCACCTGGTGAGGAGATGATGATGGACAATGGCCATCCCGGTGAAAGGAGAGAGTCTGCAGCTGCAGGCAGGATAATCCCATCCATTGTACCCATGGGATATAAGCCCCTGCTCACTTGGAGGTGGAGTGGACATCAGTATCCCAAACTCCTCAGGATTGGGGGGAGAGCTATGGACTAGAGTGGATTCACTGGTATTCTGTTGTAGACAAATTGTGATTCAAGTAATGGAAGAAATTACAACAGTGAGGTGGAGCCAGCAGTCACTGGACACTTTTGGGGCAGGGAAGCAAAAAGCAGTTGTAATACAGGGGCGTTTTTGGGACTTGGGAATTATCCTGAATGACATTATAATGACAAATATAGGCCATTTTACATCAGCATATAACATGCAGAACTGTGTGGGAGAGAGTGTGGTCTACAATGTGAACTGTGGTCCATGCTTAATGGCAAAGCCCCAGGATGTGTATATCCATTTCAGGTGATGTGCCACACTAATGAAAGATGTTTTTGTGGAATGTTATGGGAGGTGTGGGAATCCTTGTAATTTTTGTGTAACATTTATGTAATCTAAGCATCTTTTAAAATATATATATTTTTAAAAAGTCATGCCAAGACATTGGATCTAATGCATATAACATGAACCTTCTTGTGGCTGCTATAAAGGGATGTAGTCCTATGGTTAATAATTTAAATTTCTTTAAATTTTGGAAACCAGGTCATATGAAAAAAGATAGTCGATCCAAAACTAGTGTGAGGGCTCCATCTAGTGGCAATAACAGATCAATACCAATTCGTGTGGTCTGATATGCCAGAAAGGGTTACAATGGGCCAATGAATGCTGTTCTAGATACCATAAGAATGGCAGTCTCATTAATAAGTCGGAATGCTTCCATGCGGGCCTTGCTCAGGACCCTTAGACAAACAATATGAGCACATTTCCCAGCCTAGCTCAAATCTACCTGGTCAGCAACAGAGCAGCTCACTCAGGCATGTATAGAGCTAAAAGCAGCTACCAAAGGCAGTGCAGCTGTTGATCTTCCCTCAGCTGAAACTAAGCTTATTACTCCACTGGGTATACAAAAAATAAGTACAGGAATTAAAGGGCCTTTCCCCCAAAATAAGGTAGGTTTCATTATTGGCCATAGCAATCTTAAGACCAAAGGTGTTTTAGTGCAAACCGGGATCATTGACTCCAAATTTGACAGAGAAATTTGTATATTAATACAAACTGTAACTCCCTATCAAAGTGAATTGGGAGATCATATAACTCAACTTCTTTTAATACTGTATCATAAACCTCAATCTCAGCCTATAAAATGTACAGGAAGATTTGGTTCCACTGGGCATAAAGTTTATTAGCAAACAGCAATTGGAGATGAAAGGCCTGAAATTACCATAAACATAAACAGAAAGATATTTTTAGGATTAGTGGATACCAGAGCTGATGTCTCTATAATTGCTAAATGATATTGGCCACAAGCTTGGACTTTACAAAAGGTGCGTACAGATTTCACTGGCATTGGCACAATGACAGATGTTTATCAAAGTACTCAGATATTTAAGGTAGCAGGCCCAGAGGGACAAGAGGCTGCTCTGCAACCTTATGTTGCAGATGTAGGACTTAATTTATGGGGAAGAGACTTATTATACCAATGGGAAGCTTATTTGAATATTCTTCATGTTTCTGATACAGCTAAACATCTTATTACGCATATGCAATATGCTCCCCTTTCCCGACCTGAGACATGACTTATTGGAGACTACCATGGCCTAGGATATTCAAATTTAGAGTAGGGGCTACTGTTGCAAAGGGCTTCGCATTACCTCTAAAATGGCTATCAACCAAACCTATCTGGGCTGAACAGGGACCCTTTCCAAAAGAAAAGTTAGAAGTCCTGAAAGGACATGAGCAGTTAATGGCAGGGAATATTGAACCCTCTACTAGTCTATGGAATTCCCTAGTTTTTGTAATTAAAAAGAAATCTGGCAAATGGCATATGTTGGCTGATTTACATGAATTAACAAAATTGGCATATTGTTATCATTGTTCTAAAAGATTGTTTCTTTACTATTCCTCTCAATCCAAATGATAGAGAAAAATTTGCATTTACTTCTATTAATCAATCAGCTCCTACTGAATGATATCATTGGAAAGTTCTACCTCAGGGAATGATGAACAGTCCTATATTATGTTAATTGTTTGTGCACCTTCCATTACAAATTATACGAAAACAAATTCCCAACGCTATGATTATTCATTATATGGATGATATTCTTTTTGCCACTGAGCAAACTTCTGAGCTGAAACAACTATTTCAGCTGGCTAAAAAATTCTTCCTCAACAAGGGTTAAAAATAGTAGAAGAAAAAATTCAAAAACAGGCTCCTTTTCAATATTTGGTCCATACTATTAAAGGAAATATTGTAACTTCACAAAAGGTCCAGTTTCAAACAGATCATTACATACTTTAAATGATTTTCAAAAATTTCTGGGTGATATTAATTGGGTATGGCCTACTTTAGGAATTCCAATTTATGTTTTAACTAATCTTTTCCATACTCTAACAGAAGACCCTGACTTAAATAGCCCTCGTATTTTAAGCTCAGAAGCAAAAAAGGAGTTAAAATGGCTGGAAAAAAGAGTACAAAATAGCCATCTAACAAGAAAAAATATGAATCTTCCAGTTTCACTTTTAATATTTCCATCTTGCCTTTCCCCTACTGGGATACTTGGCAAGAGGAGGACATAATAGAATGGATATTCTTACCCAACAAAGATACAAAAATACTTCATACCTATCCTGAAATAATTACAGCAATAATATCAAAAGGCCATATTTGCCTGAGACAGCTTATGGCTAGAGATCCTGATAAAATCATATCAGACCTTACAAAGCAGAAGCTTTCTCAGCTCTGGCAGTTCAGTAACTTTTGGCAAGTGGCCTTTGCAGATTTTATTGGAACAATTGATACTCATTTCCCAAATTCAACATTTTTACAGTTTTTAAAACATACTGCATGGTTTCTTCCTAAGGTTGTCAATAATAACTTTCTGCACTACTTACTTACTACACTGATGGCAGCAGTAATGGAAATGCACGCTATTTAGGCCCAACCACAAAATCTTGGAAAACACCTTATTCATCTGTCCAAAAGGTGGAACTAATGGCTGTTGTTCACTTGCTAACTGATGTTTCTGAGCCTTTAAATATTGTGAATGATTCTGCTTATGTCTGTCATGTTGTTTGTCATATAGAAACAGCTCAAATAACTCCAATTTCTGAACTGGAAGTTCTTTTCCTACAATTACAAAAGACTGTTTGTGAACAATCTAATGCAATTTACATTACCATATTCATTCCCATTCTCAAATTCCTGGCCCTATGGCTTCACAAAATGATTTGGTAGATAAGCTTATTGCTCATACTGAAACTGCTGCTGATTATCATAAACTTACACATACTTATGCTTCTGGCTTACATCATAATTATCCCCACTTACAGTAAAAGAAAGTAAAAAGATTATTAGACAATGTCCTACTTGTGGGCCCATAAAAGCTCCCATTTTCTCTACAGGATTAAATGCCCATGGAGAACATCCTAATGAAATTTGGCAAATGGATTGAACACATGTGCCCTCTTTTGCCTGCCTTCAATATGTACATGTAACAGTGGACACATTTTCTAATTTTATTTGGGCAATTGCTCACGCTGGTGAAAAAGCCTCACATGTACGTTCTAATTTATTACATTGTTTTGCTATAATGGGTCTGCCAGCACAGCTAAAAACTGATAATGGGCCTGCCTATCTTAGTCAATCTTCCAAAAAATTTTGCAGTGACTGGAACATTAAATATGTTACAGGAATTCCATATAACCCCAAGGACAAGCAATAGTAGAAAAAAGCAATCACTTACTAAAATTAATGTTACAAAAACAAAAAGAGGAAGACAGAGGAGAATCTGCTAAAGACAAACTATCTAAAGCATTGCTTACCTTAAATTACTTAATAGACAACAAATTTCTAATACCACAGCAGCAGAAAGACAATGGGAAATTAATAAAAAGAATAAAAATGAAAAATGCAGACAACTGATATATTGGAAAAATGAAACAACCAATAAATGGGAAAAAGGAGAGGTAAAAATTTGGGGTGGAGGTTTTGCTCTTATCATTACAGAAACAGGAGAACAGCAATGGATCCCTTCCAAAAGAATCAAGCCTAGAGTTGAAGATGCTGCCGAAACTTAAACTATGTACACGGTGGTTTCACATTGGATTAATTATAGGTAAAGTATTAGGTCAAGGTAAGATACCCTATCATAATTATACTTATTGGGCATATATTACCAACCCACCTCTTTTAGAGCTGTTAACCTGGGCCGATGAGTCTTATACAATTTATCTTAATCAATCTCACTATTTTCCAGGACATATAGACTTACAGCTACCCTTAAAGCCAAAAGAAGAAGGAAAATTTATAGAAAATTTAACTTTACCTTTTATAGACTGCTCTCTTTGTATTGGACATGGTTCTGCATGCATGGTTCTGTCAAAATCACAGTCTAGTTTTAACAGAGAAAAATCAAACTCAGATTTATATTCTCATTTTCCCTTCTTACCCCATAATTCAGAAAATATAATAAATCTTACATGTCCCTCTCAAAACAGATTACTAAATGACAAATGGCATATATGTCATGGTTTTACAGAGGTTGTGTTGTTTAATGATTCCTATGGCATTGTAAAGGATTGGGCCCTTATAGGAATGCCAAAGTCTGTTAAAAACATAACCATATCTTGGTTCATTAACAATTCAATAATAATCACTAATGATAGTAATCCTTATTTCTGGAATTTTGGTAATACAGCATTTACTAACAACTAGATAAATTGGATAAATCAAGGAAGATTTATCCCAAAACTATGGGACACTAAACTTAATAAAATTCAAAATCATTTGTGGAAATTATTTTTGGGAACTGGCCCAATTTTCAAATGGCAAGGCAATAAATCTAATACTAGCAGTTTAAAAAGAAAATCAACTCAATTTCTTACAGTATGTGTACAAGATCCTATAGTTTTTATCATTGGAAAAGTAACTTTTGGTGAAAGGAACATTAACTTCTCCAATTGCTCTTTATTTACATGTCTTAAGAATTCATATTTGCAGGAAAACTAAACTCTTTTTACAGCAAGAAGAAGAAAAGGACTATGGTTACTGGTTCAGATGACCAGACTTTGACAACAGTCTCCAGAATCCCAGGTGCTGTGGCACTTCATTAACCATTATTTAAAAAGAACTAAAAGACTGATTGGACTTTTAATAACAGGAATTTGGGGACTGATTGGCATTATAACTGCTGCAGCCATCGCTGGCACAGCCCTGCATCAGGAAGTCCAGACCCAACAATATGTCAAGGACTGGCATAAAAATGCAATTAAGATGTGGCATAGCTAGTCTCACATAGATATGGAACTGAATAATTGTATGAATGATCTTGAAACAACCATTATACATTTGGGTAATCAAATCTATATTTTAAACTTCTTAAGAGCTCTTAAATGTGATTGGAATGAAAGTTCTTTTTGTATTATTCCTTTGCCTTATAATAATAGTGAGCATGATTGGGAAGAAGTAAAAAATCATTTTATTGTATATAAGCATAATATTTCTTTAGATATTTAGAATTGCAAAAGAAAGCATTGTATGTTTTCAAAATGAATTGAAAGAAACTCCTGGTGCAGAATTTTGGAATGAATTGTCTGAAAATTTAAATACTGTCAATCTATTTCACTGGTGGAAACAAAAAACAGTTCAAATATCATTTTGTTTTGGATTAGGAATTATTGTTTTATGCATTTTAATTATTTGTATTTTCAAGGGTAGAGTAATAACATGTATTCATAGAAAAAATGAAAAATTAAATCAAATAAATGCATTTATGTTAAGAAACTTAGCGATGAAAAACTAATTTTATGTTATTTGTTGTAGAAAGTAGTATACTAATAACCCTTGATTTTACTACTAATTATCTACATAAAAGCATACACATAAGGAACCTGAAGAAGTATAAAATATAAATGAAATTGCCTTCCATGTCAGAGCTCAAAAGCTTGATTGGTACCCAATGACGGGTAAGATTCTCAGAGAAGGACAACCTAAGACAGGCACAGTCACAAAAGCCTATGGAGGAAGACAAGTGTAACAAGAGATCACCTTTTATCATCTTATATAAAGGATCCAATGATCTTCACTTAAAAAGTAATTAATTAAAAAGGGAGAAATGAAGGAGTTCAATTAAAGGCCATGACTTGTAACAGAAAGCAGGTTGCTTTGGTATGTATGGGACAAGCGTCTCTAGTCTTTAGACACTAAGATAAGAGCTGGTACGAGCCTGGTGGGGAAGCATTCTGTGCTTCAAAGAGTGTGTCTGGTATATGTCAGATAATGATTAACAAGGTCTGTTACATGCAGGAATGTAAGGAGAACTGAACCATTAACCCTACAGACTTGCTGACTTTAGCAACGTGTACCCCATCGTGTATCTATTACCTTTGCACATGTGCATACATATTTTCTTTGTTCTAAAGCTAAATAAAAGCCACAATGTTTTATGCAGTGGCACTCTCCTCCCCTTGGATGGAGGGTCCCTTGATCCTGGATATTTCTTGTTTCATTCTCATCTGCAGCATCATTTTCATGGACCTAGTTCCTGAACATCTACATAGAAAACCATTCCTGAATTTGTATTATCAACAACAGTCCTCACATCCACCTCTGGGTTCACTGTTATTCAGTCCCTAGCTTATTCTATAGTTTCCTTTCAATTGACATTTACATCTCTAGCATACCTCCTTTCAACCAAAATCCCATTTATAAATCAGCTGTGTTAGCAATACTTTCTATAATGTGTTACCATCAACTTTATCCATTTTGACAATTTTGCAGTCAAGCTAATTAAAAATTGTACTTAAATTAAGCATCAGTATGCATTCTCAATCATCTTCCTATCTCCTAGTAATTTATAGTCTAGGTTTTAACTCCATGTGTTTATTCTTTGTATTAAGTAACTTTTAGTGAGACCACACAATATTAGTTTTTGTGTGTCTGGCTTATTTCACTTAGTATAATGTCTTCAAGCTTCATCCATGTGTCCCAATTTTATTTCTTCTTACAGAAGCATAGTATTCCATTGTATGTGTATATCACATTTGGTCTATCCATTCATTGGTTGATGGAAATTTGGGTTATTTCCATTTTTTGACAACTGTGTATAATACCACTGTGAATATTGGTCTTTTCACATCACTTTAAGTTCTTCTGGATATAGTCTTAGTACAGTGATTGGCAGATCATACAGGAGTTCTCTATTAAGCTTCCTGAGTAACCACCAAATTGTCTTCCACAGAGGCTGCACCTGTCTTCATTCCTACCAACAGTGAAAGATTGTTCCTATTTCTCCATATCCTCTCCACCACTTTTTGTTTCCTGTTTTTATTTAACAAATCTATTTTACTGATATATATTAATAAAGCATAAATCCATCCAATTGATAGCAAATGACAATCAATGTTATTTGGTATAATCATATAGTTGTGCATTCATCACTCAATCAATTTTAGGGCATTTTCATTACTATTATTATTTCATTATTACTACTGGAATAATGAAAATTATTATATAATTTAATTATATAATAATAATATTATTATTCCAGTAATAATAATAATAATAAATAAAAACCAACAAACCAAACAAACAAACTTCATCACCTCTCAAACTCTCTATGCTTCCCCTTCCATACATTGCTGCCTTTCTGTTTCTTTCTCTCTGGTTTACTTGTATTTATATTTTGTAAAAACAGTCATATATACAATGTCACCCATATATGTATTTTACTTGAAGTTTCACTATGTTATACAATTCCATGTTACATTTTTTAGCTTTCTTTCTAGTAATAAAAATGTCCTTAAGCTTTCCCTTTCATTCACTGTTATACCCATATAATAGCTCTACTACTCACAAACACCATGATGTGCTATCACCATTTCCATTCATTAACTAAGATTTACAAGCAACCTTTTATCAAACTCTACACAGAATTGGTTATTTCCTTACCTTCATTATATTTGCTGGTGACCTATATTCTAATTATTAATTCCATGAGTTTAATATATTTAGTTCATAATAGTGCAAACATATAGTATATATCCTTTTGTTTCTGGCTTGCTTCACTCAACATAATGTCCTCCATATTCATCCATGATGTGATAGGCTTCATGACTTCCTTACTTCTTAGTGCTGCACAATATTCCTTTGTGAGTAAACACCAAAACTTGTTTATCCATTCATCAATTAATGAACACCTAGGTTGTTTCCAAGGTGTTGTGAATAATACCCACAATGAACATCAGTGTCCAGGTATCTATTCATGTCACTACTCTCTGTTTTTTGGGTATATACCTAGCAATGGTATTGCTGGGTCCCATGGAAAGTCTATATTCAACTTCATTAGGAACTGCCAAACAGTCCTCCATAGTTACTGTACATTCTACATTCCCACCAACAGTGAATATGCATTCCTATCCCCCCATATCCTCTCCAACATTTACAGCTTTTTTAGTAGTGGCTAGCCTAATAGGTGTGAAATGCCATCTCATTGTAGTTTTGATTTGCATTCCCCTAATTGGTAGTGATGTTGCACATTATTTCATGTATTTCTTCACCATTTGTGTTTCTTCTTTAGATAGTTGTCTTTTCAAGTCTTTTGCCCATTTTCTAATCAGATGGTTTGTGTTTTTATTACTGGGTTGTATGATCTCTTTATATATCATGGATATTAAACTCTTATCAGATATACTGCTGCCAAATATTTTCTCCCATTGAATTAGCTGTTCTTTCACCTATTGGTAATGTCCTTTGCAGTACAAAAGAGTTTAATTTTGAGGAGGTCCCATTAATCTATTTTTTTCTTTTATTGCTTGACCTTTGGGTTAAGGTTTAAGACTAATTAAACCTTACATCTAAAACATGTAGAAACACATGAGCAGCCTACATTGATGAAAGAAGTTGATGAACTCAACAGACCAATCAAAAGTAACAATATTGAATTTGTCCTCAAAAACCTCCCAAGAAGAGCCCAAGATCAGATAGATTCATAGGTGAATTCTACTAATCATTCTCAAAAGACCTAACATGAATCCTGCTTAAACTCTTCCAAAAAAACAGAAGTTTAGGTAACATTGCCTAACTCATTCTATGTTGCCAACATCACTCTAATAACAAAACCACATGAATAACCACAAGAAATAAAAATTGCAGACAAATCTCTCTAATGAACCAGTATGCTAAAATCCTCAACAAAATACACTAAGCATATTCAGCAATACATCAAATGAATTATATTCTTTGACCAAGTGGGTTTAATCCTGGGTATGTAAGGATGGTTCAACATAAGAAAATCAATTGATGTATAACACCACATTAACACATTGAAAGAAAAAATAAAAACATATGATAAACTCTGTTGATGCACAAAAAACATTTGACAAAATGCAGCATCTTTTCTTGAAAAAAACACTCCAAAGATAGGACTGAAAGGAATCTTCTTCAACCTGGTAAAGGTAAGTATGAAAAAGACAAAGCTAACATCATATTAAATGGTGAAATAATAAAGGCTTTCCTCTATGATCTAAAATAAGACAAGGATGCCCACTGTCACTGCTCTTATTTAACATTGTGTTTGAAGTATTTGCTTGAGCACTTAGCCAAGAAAAAATATAAAGGCACCCAAATTGGAAAAGAAGAAATAAAATTGCATTATTTGCAGATGACACAATCCTATACATAGAAAGCCCTGAGAAATCGACAACAAAGCTTCTAGAGCTGATAAACAAGTTCAATAAAGTGGCAAGATATAAGATCAACATACAAAAATTAGTAAGATTTCTTTACACCTATTATGAGCAAAAAATTTCATTTAATATAGTAATGAAAAGAATCACATACCTAGGAATAAACTAAAGGAGTAAAGGACTTGTACACAGAAAACTACACAAAATTGTGAAAGGAGTTCAAGGAAGACCTTAAAAATAGAAGAATATTCCATGTTCATGGATTGGAAGACTAAATATCATTAAGATGTCTGTCCACCCAAATTGATTTACAGATTTAATGCAATCCCAACAAAATTTACAACAGCATTTTACATGGAATTGTAAAAGCTAGTTACGGAAATTACTTGGAAGGGCAAAGAGCCCTGAATATACAAAAACATATTGAAAAACAAAAAATTGGAGGAATCATACTATCTGACTGTAAAGCATACTACAAAGCAATAGTGGGTGCAAAATTCACGAAACCATTTCCTACTACAAGATCTCGTAAATGCTTCCCTATATTATCTTCCAAGATCTTTATGGTCTTGGCTCTTACATTTAGGTCTTTGATCCATCTTGAGTTAATTTTTGTATAAGGTTTGAGATGGTGGTCCTCTCTCATCCTTTGGGTATGTATATCCAGTTCTCCAAGCACCATTTATTGAAAAGGCCATTCTCTCCCAGTTGTGTGAGTTTGGTGGCCTTGTTAAATATCAGTTGGCTATATGTGTGAGGATCTATATAAGAACTCTCAGTTCTGTTCCATTGGCCAATATGTCTATCCTTGTGCCAATACCATGCAGTTTTTTTATTTTTTTTTTATTTTTTTATTTTTTTATTTTTAAAACACCATTGGATTTATTAAAACATATGCTTGAATGACACACAGATATATATATAAATTAGTATTCAGGAAATAAAATATTCAGGATTAATTCTGTATACAAAATATATTTCCTTCCACAGATCAAAGCAACATTAATAAGTACTCGCTGCAAACAAGGCTTTGTGAGATTTGGGAACAATAAAAAAAGAAATATCTGAAAAATCAATCCATTTTTACTTAATATCAAATGTAGAAAATATACCAGATTTGATGATCATTTTAAATTAAAATTATTAAAATAATATGTACAATGTTAAAAGTTGGTGGATCTGCATATCTAGGGGAGGTGGGATATGTTAGATTTCCCTGTATGGGTTTTTTTTTTTTTTTTCATTTTTTTTTTTATTATGGGTAAAAATCAAAATTCTCACAATACATACAAACATTTGCAAAATGATATATAAATATATAAGCATATATGTGTATTTGCTTACAAAAATGTTGTTTACATATATATATACATATATTTTAAGAGGTGCTTAGATTACCCAAAATATTACACGGAACCCACTGGGATTCCCATGTTGCCCATCTCCCACACCTCCCATCACATCCCACACAAACGTCTCCCACAGTGTGGCCCACCACCCTCAATGAACTTACACATCCTGGAGCCTTGCCACCAACCATAGACCACAGTTCACACCGTAGACCACACTCTCTCCCACTCAGTTCTGAGTGGTGTGTGCTGATTTAAAATGGCCGACATCCGTTGCCACAACAGTACTCAGGACAACCTCCAACTCCCAAAGAAGCCACTGTATTTCAACTGCTCATCCCCTCCCTAACCCAAGAGTGTCAAGTGACCACTGGCTCCACCTCATTGTAATAATTTCTTGCATTGCCAGAATCACCATATGTGAACAAGAGAATACCATCAAGTCCACTCTAGTCCATAGTTCTTCCCCCAATCCTGAGGGGACTGGGATGGCGATGTCCACTCCAACTCCAAGTGAGAGAGGGCTTATATCCCATGGATATGGTGGGTGGGATGATCCTGCCTGCAGAAGCAGGCCCTCTCCATTCCCTGGGTTGGCCATTGCCCATCGTTGTCTCCTCACCAGGTGACTTGGATGAGTCCATTGAGCTGTAGGGTAGGAGTTGCAGCTCCACCGAGATTTCATGCACACCTGGCACATAGGTAGGCGGGAGGCTCCAGTCTCTGGAAGTATACCTAAAAACTCC
>JAKSZT010054581.1:507809-645901 GCA_026826555.1 Tolypeutes matacus
TGCCTGTTCAATTCTGCTGCCATGTGAGTCCAGCGTCTTTTTCATTTCTTGACTTGTGTCTTTGTTCGCCATCATATCCATTACCTTTTTAGGTGTGTTAGCTATATCTTCAGTATGTTCTCCCAGTGTCTTCTTTATATCCTTAATCTCTTCCTTCAGTTCTTTAAGTTGGTCCATGATATTTGTTTGGATAGCTTTGATTCGTTGTTCGATGTACTGCATTGCTTCCTGGTTTTTATTTTGTGCATTGGACTGGTCCATGTTTTCCAGTTTCTCAGAGTCATTTGTATTTTTCTGTTGCCCTCTGGTCATCATATCTTGATGGGTTTGTTCAGTTGATTAGCTTTTCTCTATGCTCTAGAATTTTATTTAGCTGTTGGTTCTGCGTGTGAGTTAAGTTTTCTCTTTGGCACTTTTTCTTCATATTTTATTTCCTTGCTTCTTTCTATGTTCCTTTGAAGGCAAAAGGTTAGGGCCAGAGGAATCAAAAGATGTAAGGAAGGCAGAAGGATAATAGAAATATTGATAAAAGTTAGAAGAGGGGCAAAATGAGACTTAATGAGATGAATATTTAACTTGTTTAGGCAGTGTAGAGTACTAGGAAAAAATATGGAGTTCCTACAATGGACTGGGAAAACAAATGGAGGAATATATATAGTGATTTAGAAGGCTAGAATTATGAGGAGGGAGAGAAATAGTAGAGAAAGGTCTGAAAGGAAAAAGTTAATACTAATAAAAAGAAAAGAATAAAGAAGAAGAAGAAAACAAAATAAATGGGATAGAAATTAACACCCTTAAGTTGTGGACCTATGAAAAAATGTTGTCTCTAAGAGCCACAACAGAAAACAGAAGGCAGAAAGATGCAGGAAGGATAAGCGATAGTTTGTAATACAGAATCAATATATACAGCAAGTGGGAAATTACTGAATAAGAAGCCCAGCAAATAAGCGACCAGCTGGCAGCACCTATTTAAAAAAAAAAAAATAGAAGGAAAAAGGAAGGGGGTAGGAAAACGGAAATAATAGCAATAGACCAGAACGTAACAGAGAGAAACCAAAGATCCACACAGGCAAGCAGTCAAACAGAGCCAAGGGGGATCAATGATTCCCCTAGGGTCCACGTGGATCCTTCCTGCCTACTTGTGTTTATCAATGAATTTCCCCACAGGGTTCTATATGCAGGTCCTGAAGCAGCTTTTAGCTATTAAACTAAATTAAAAATAATTTATTTTTCATTTGTTGAGGTGACCTCACTTTTTTTTTTTTTTTTTTTAGCCAAGTGCAGGACCCAATATAATTCCTCCTCTAGACCAACCCCCTTATGGAAGGGACCCTAGGTGGGCCCGTGGAAATTAATCAAGCACGTCCCACTTTCCGGACTCCCCAGGTTAGCTGAAGCTCTGATGTTAGTCAGTGAGGAGTGCTAAAGAGGGCGGATTCCGCCCCTTCTGACGCCGAGCTCCAGCGTCACCGGGCTGCTCAGTAAATCAGTTTGAGTGCAGATTTGCTTCTGCTCTCAGCCTAATGGTGCTTCACGTTGGCTTATCTGCTTCCCAAAGCTATGGGGTGGTGCAGGCAGCCAGATCAATGTCTAAAAATATAAAATACCCTTCCCTGTCTTCCAACCGAACCCTCTCTTTTTTGGGAAGTATCCCTTCCTCCTGGCTCCGCAGCATCCCGGGTCTTATCCCTGGGTGCCTAGGGAAATCAGCTCCGTTCCCCGACCAAAATCCCCCCTCCGGTTCACCGAGTGCTGATTAGCTCGTTTGCTCTGTTCACACAAAGTCCAAGGGGCGCCAGGCAGCCAGATCCCCAGAAAATAAAACTTTTTCGCCCCGCCCACGGCTCAAAATGACCGTTTTATTTTTTTTTCCCTAACCGCGGGGCTCAGCCGCCTGTGCCAACCTCCACCGGCAGCCTCAAAACTCACAATCTCCACCACTCGGTCCACGGCGCTGATCCGCACAGATAGATGTCCCAAGCTTCTCACTGCACGCGTCCCAGATCCAGCAATGGCAATACTCAGACGGAAACGTATAGCTGTGAATACCGCGACTACGAACCCCATGCTACAGCCCCGTGAACTTGAGAAAGTATCATAGGGACCAGGTGGACTGTACCCGCGCCCCGCACCTGCCAGGAACACGTCGGAGCGCCAGCACACCCGCGAGCACTGCCTACCATACAGTTTTGACCACTGTAGCTTTATAGTATGTTTTGAAGTCAGGTAGTGTGATTCCTCTGATTTTATTTTTCTTTTTCATTATGTTTTTGCTATTTGGGACCACTTGCCATTCCAAATAAATTTTATAGTTAACTATTCTTCCAATTCAATAAGAAATGCTGAGGTGATTTTTTATTGAGATTGCATTCAATGTGTTAATCAGTTTTGGTGGGATAGACATCTTAATGATGTTTAGTCTTCCTATCCATGTATAGGGAGTATTCTGCCACTTACTTAGTTCTTTGATTTCCTTTAAAAGTGTTGTGTAGTTTTCTGCATACAAGTCATTTACATCTTTCGTTTAATTTATTCCTAGGTATGTGATTCTTTTAGTTGATTTTGTAAAAGGATTTTTTTCTTTATTTCCTCCTCATTTTGCTCATTATTGGTGTACAGAAATATTCTCTTTTAAATTCATCTCAAGATATTTGCTCAATTCTCTTGCAATTTCTTCTTTTATGCATTCATTATTTGAGTGTGTTGTTTAATATATTAATGAACTTTCCATTTTCCATCAATTATTGAGTTCCAGATTCATTCCATTTTGATTAGAGTAAGTGTTCAAATAATTTCAGTATTTTTAAATATATTGAGACTTGCCTTGTGACCCAACATATGATATGGTCTATTTTGGAGAAGGACCCATGAGCACTTTAAAAGGATATATGTCCTTCTTTTTGGGGGTGCAATGCTCTATAGATGTCTTTTAAGTCTAGGTCATTTATTATATAACTCAAGCTCTCTATTCTCCATCCATATTGAGAAACTCCAATACTGATACTGATGTATTGAAGACTCCAACTATTATTGTAGAGACATCCACTTCTCCCTTCAGCTTTGCCAGTATTTGTCTAATGTATCGTGGGCCATTCAAGTTAGGTGCATTCATATTTAGTATAGTTATTACTTCTTGTTGAAATGCCCCATTTTATTAATATACAATGACTTTTTTCATCCTTCATAACAGTTTTGCATTTAAAATATATTTTGTCTAATATTAATATTGTTACTATAGATCTTTTTTGCTTACCATTTGCATGAAAAATCTTTTTCCAACCCTTCATTTCAACCTAGTGGTGTCCTTTGTTCTGAAGAAAGTCTCTTGTAGAAAACATATAGATGGCTTTTATATTTTTATCCATTCTATCAGTCTATATCTTTTCATTGGAGATTTCAACCATTAACAATCAATGTTATTACAATAAACACATTATTACATCATCCATTTTATTCTTGGGCTTTCTGTTCTCACCTTATATTGTCTGCATTTTACCCTTTAATTTACCTTCCCTAATAATTTTTATTTCTGCACTGTTCTCCAAGTCTCTTGCCCTTGGTTTTTCATTTCAGGCTGCAGCGCTCCCTTTAGTATCTCTTGTAATTCTGGTCTTTTGGTCACAAATTCTATAATGTTTTTTTTTTTTTTCCTGTGAAGACTTTGTATTCACCCTAATTTTTGAAAGACAGCTTTGTCAGATTTAGAATTCGTGGCTGGCAGTTTTCCTCTTTGAGTACCTGATATCAATCACACCACTTGCTTCTTGCCTCCAATATTTCTGATGAGAGAGCTGCACTTAATGTTTTCAAGGTTCCCTTGTATGTCATGCTCTGCTTTCCTCTTACTTTGTTCAGACTCCTCTTTTTATCTCTGAAATTTGTCCTTCAAAATAGTAGTTGTCTTGTTGTAGGTCTATTCATATTTATTCTGTTTGGGTGGCTTGTACTTCTTGGATATTGATATTTATACTTTTCATAAGGGTTGGGAAGATTTTGGTCATTATTTCCTCAAGTATTCTTTCTGTCCCATTTACATTCTCCTCTTCTTCTGGGACACCAATAATGTGTA
This sequence comes from Tolypeutes matacus, assembly GCA_026826555.1. NCBI lineage: Eukaryota > Metazoa > Chordata > Mammalia > Cingulata > Chlamyphoridae > Tolypeutes > Tolypeutes matacus. The sequence continues at coordinate 511,879 of JAKSZT010054581.1, forward strand.
TGTTTGTTTGTTTTTCATTGCCATTCAATTCCCTGTATCCCTGTTCCATTTTTTCCCATTCTTTTTTCTTTCTATTCTCCTGTTTTTTCCAGTTCAGCTGTTCTGTCTTTGAAATCACTAACTCTGTCTTCAAGCAAGTCAAGTCTCCTCTAATATGCATCTAATGAATTTATAATCTCATCCATGTACCTTTCATTCTCATAAGGGCTGTTACTTTTCTTTGTAGTGTTTCACATTGTTCTTATGCTCAACAAGTCACTGCTTAATATCATTTTTCTCTTTATTCATATTTTGTTTCAATTGTTAAGAATGTTGTGTGGTAATCATTGAATAATTATCTGAAATCCTGTATCTGTTCATGATATTTGCTTTGATCACTTGGCTTTGCCATTTATTCCTGTTTCTTTCTTTCTTTTTTTTTTTTAATATTTTAAAAGATGTTTAGATTACATAAGTGTTACACAAAAATCACAGGGATTCCCATATTCCCCATCTCCCACATCTCCCACAACCTCCCTCATAAACATATTTCATTAGTGTGGTGCATCACCTGCAATGGATATACACATCCTGGGGCTTTGCCACTAAACATGGATGATAGTTCACATTGTAGACCACACTCTCTCCCACACAGTTCTGCATGTTATATGCTGATGTAAAAAGACCTATATCTGTCATTGTAATGTCACTCAGGATAATTCCCAAGTCCCAAAAAAGCCCCTGTATTACAACTGCTTTTCTCACTCCCTGTCCTGAAAGTGTCCAGTGGCCACTGGCTCCACATCACTGTTGTAATTTCTCCCATTGCTTGAATCACAATATGTCCAACAGAATACCAGTAAGTCCACTCTAGTCAATAGCTCCCCAATGCTGAGGAGTCTGGAATGGTGAGGTCCACTCCACCTCCAAGTGAGAGGGGGTTTATATCCTATGGATAAGATGGATGGGATTACCCTGCCTGCAGCTGAAGACTCTCTCCATTTCCTGGGATGGCTGTTGTCCATCATCATCTCCCAACCAGGTGTTTTGGGTGAGTCCATTGAGCTGTAGAGTAGGATTTGCAGCTCCACCGAGATTCCAGGCACAGCTGGAACATGGGCAGGCCAAAGACTGCAGTCTCTGGAAGTACACCTATAAACTCCAGCACCACATATAGGTTTGAATAGAAGGGACTGATGGACCATGTGCAGGGAGGACTTATTTGAGTCCAACTCAGTCACTCTCAGGAGCAGATTCCAAAGTATAGCCCACAGATAAGGCATCATCTCTGGAGCTATTCCCCCTTATATAGGACCTGAGCCCTCAGGAGCCCCTCTGTTTGGGGGTGATATCCACTCTGGTGTTCTATGAGATGCTATTGAGGTGTGAGTAAGCATTACCTCTGGGATGACCTCCTGACTCTCTTTGAAGTCTCTTAGCCATATGAACTCACTTGTCTTTACCTTTTCCCCTTTTTACTCAAAGTCTTTTTCCAGTCGTATTGCCAGTTGGAACTTGATAGTAATCCATCATTGCCAGGGAGGCTCATCCTCAGGACTCATGTCCCATGCTGGGGGGAAGGTAATGCATTCATATATTGAATTTGGCTTAGAGAGAGGCCACATTTGAGCAACAAGGAGGGTCTCAGGTGGCAACCTTTGGCATCCCATAACAATAGGCTAAGTTTCAATTACAAGAGCAAAGACTCGTAAGGCTTGTCATTAATAACAAGAACCCATCAGTGGACCATCCTCCTTATCTAGACACTGCCCGTGCACTTGGGGGACTGTTGTTACTCCCTTGGAGAATGTGGCAGAGCTCTCCAGGCTGGGAATTCAGTATTCTCTCATTTATTGAGTGATTTTCCATGCACTGTGACCATGCCCCACCCCTTGATCATTTAAACAAGTTTATATATCTTTTACATATATTCAGGTGAACTTCCTCCCATGAAACCCCCATCCCTGATACCCCCCACCAACGATCCTCTCCCACCCCCTTTGTAATCCTTCTGTGATCCAAAGCTTCCCTAAAGATGAAGCCCATTTGCATTTTCCTTTTGGAGAAATACCTACTTAAGACTTCTGCCCATTTTTTAATTGGATTGCTTGCTCTTTTGTTGTTGAGTTTTATGGTCTCTTTATATAACATGTAAATCAAATCTTTATTGGATATGTGTTTTCCAAATATTTTCTTTGCCTGAGAGGGTTGGCTTTTCACCTTATTGACAAAGTTGTTTGAAGCACAAAAGTGTCTTAAGTTTGAAGAGGTCCCATTTATCCATTATTTCTTTTGTTGTTCATGCTCTTGGTTTAAGGTTTAAGAGACCACTGCCTACCCTCATGTTTTGAAGATATTTCCATACATTTTCTTCTAGGAGTTTTATGGTTCTTATTTTTATATTTAGGTAATTGATCCATTTTGATTTAATTTTTGTATAAGGCGTGAGGTAGAGATTCACTTTCTTTCATTTTGATATACATATTCAGTTTTCCCAGCACCATTTGTTGAATAGACTGTTCTGCCTCAGCTGGGTAGGTTTGACAACCTTATCAAACATCACTTGACCAAAGAGGTGAAGGTCTGTTTCTAGTATCTAATAACAGCTTTGCTTAAAGTCTGTTTCATCTGATATATGTATAGCTACTCCAGCTTTTTTTGGTTAGTCTATGCATGGAATAGCTTTACCCAGACTTTTACTTTCAATCTAGTTGCATCCATGTTAATAAGGTGAATTTGTTGCAGATAGCATGTAGAAAGGTTATGTTTCTTTATCAATTCTGCCAGTCTTTCTTTTGACTGAGGGATTTAATCCATTAGTATTCAAGGTTATTACTCTACAGGCCGTTTTTATTTCACCCATTTTGACCTTTGGGTTTTATCTGTAATATCTTCTTTTCACCACTGTTTTTATACTTTGAGTTACTTTTACTCATAATATTCATTTCTAGACTCTCTCCCAAGACTTGCTCTCCTGTGTTTCTTTTCAGACTATAGCACTCCCTTTCGTATTTCCTGCAAAGCTGGTCTCTTCATTACAAACTCTCTCAATTTCTGTTTATCTGTGAATATTCTAAACTTCCCCTCATTTTTGAAAGACAATTTTGCCAGATATAAGATTCTTGGCTGACAGTTTTTGTCTTTCACTATCTTAAATATATTATACCACTTCCTTCTTGCCTCCATAGTTTCTGATGAGAAATCCACACTTAATCTTATTGGCCATCTCTTGTATGTGATGAATTGCTTTTCCCTTACTCTCAGGATCCTCTGTTTATCTTTGGCATTTGGCATTCTGATTAGTATGTGTCTTGGAAGAGTTTTATTTGGATTTTAAAGTGGGAATATGTTGCCCTTCTTGGGCATGGATATGTATGTCCTTTAATAGGGTGGGAAATTTTTCTACCATTATTTCCTGAAGTTTTCCTTTTGCCCCTTTTCATTTCTCTTCTCCTTATAGGACATCCATGACACTTATTTTTGCATGTTTCTTGCTGTCATTTAATTCCCTGAGACCATATTCAATATTTTTCATTCTTTTCTTTATCTGTTCTTTTGTATGTTCACTTTCAGAGGTGCTATCTGCAAGCTCACAGATCCTGTCTTCTGCTCCTTGAAATCTGCTCTTATATTCCTCCAGTGAATTTTTATTTCATTTATTGTGCCTTTCATTCCCATAAGGTATGATATATTTCTATGTATGCCTTCAATTTCTTCTTTGTGCTCACCCAGGGTCTTCTTAATGTTCTTAATCTCTTTAGCCATCTCCTCAAATTTATTGAGGAGATTTGTTTGAACATCTATGCTTAGTTGTCTCAACTCTTTTTTTTTTTTGTCATCTGGAGAATTAGTTTGTTCCTTTGACTGGGCCATATCTTCCTATTTCTTGGTATGGATTACAATTAATTATTGGAGTCTCAGCATCTGATTTACTAGATATATTTATTATTGTCTCCTTTTCTGACTTTAGTCTAGGGCTTAATATTTGATTGGCTTTGTGCTTCAGCCCCTCTTGGATACTAAGTTCATCTTAATTTGGAACTTTGTTGTGGCTTCTGTAGCCAAACTAATTTTTTTTCAGGTATTTTTCATCTGTTTCTAGCCAGTTCTCCCTTGCTAGTTGTGGAATAGGAGCAAAGGATGCAGTTGGTACTGTAAGCTGTGAAGGCAGAAGCAGCCCATATTGCCCCAGGAACTGACCAAGTTGCTCCCAACTTTCTACTCAGTCAGGTTATGGAAGGAGATGAAGCTGTGTTCAGTAATCCAAGCCATGTAGGCCAAGACCATCTTTAGTTAGCCAGAGAGACTCTTGATGCTCCATGCCTCTTCTGTCCTGGCCTAGGTCAGGGATGAAGGCATAGGTGTGGGCAGAAACCTGAGCTCTGTGAATCAAAAACTGACCACAGTTGCTCATGTAGACTGAATGAGCACCAGCCCTCCTCTTTCTATGTCAGTGGTGGGAATGGAGCCTCTTTTGTGCCCAGCAATCTGGTTGATGCAGGCCAAAAGTGAATGCAGTTGTACAGGGAGTGTGAGGAAGACCTGTCCTTCCTCCTGTTCTGTCAGGGATAGGGATGGAGCCACAGATGTGTCCCATAATCTAGTTCATGTGGACCAAAAGTGACTGCAATTGTGAGGGAGCATTGTGCTTTCTCCTGTCAAGAGTGAGGATGGAGTCAGAAGTCTTTCCAACAGTCTATTCCATGAAGTCTGTAAGTTTGCTGCAGTTGCCTAGAGAGGCTGAGGGAACAATATCCCTTCTGCCCTGTCATGGATGGGAATGGAGCCATAAGAGTGTCCAAAATGCTAGTCCATGCAGGCCAAAAGCACCTGTACTTGCCCAGAGAAATTGAGGAAACACTGCACCCCTCCAATATTATTGGGGGTGAAGATGTATTCACAGGCCTGCCCACCAGTCTAGTCTGTGTAGGCTGAAAGTACCTGCCAGAGCTGGGGATGGAACTAGGCAAGGGCTGCAATCCAACCTGGGCAGAAAGAAGCCATTCCCTACCTTCACTGTGATTTTCAAGCAGCCCTGCTGCCATGCATGCTGGGGGTTGAGTTAAAATGGAGGCTTCTAGTCTCTTCCTGACTTGGACAGGCTCAAACTTTATCTGCTCTTAGGATTGGACTTTAGCTAGACAAATTTACCAATTAGTAGCTGTAATCAGTGCCTGATTGTCTCTTCCTTGCTCATGTTTGGGAAATGGAGCTTCCAACTCCAGCCAGGGAATAGCTCCTGAGACATCTTGTGCTGCCAGTGGGGGATGGACACTGTCCTCCATGGTGTGGAGTGATTTACTCATGAATCTTCATTGCAGACTGGCAGTCTTCTCCTTCAGTACTTCCAAGGATGTTGCAGGATGCTCTTTTGGTCTCCTGGGCCCTCCAAACAAGTCATTTAGATTGTTCTGGGTGATTAGCAAATGCATTGTAGGACAACTTTACTATTGGGACTCCTTAGTCTAACACCATCTTGCCCCTTTCACCAGGGAATTTCATTTTGAGAGGGAGGGGGAGAGAGAGAGAAAGAGAGAGAGAATTATACTGTTTATTACATTAAATTTATTACCAATGGACAGCACACTAAGTTTTTGGCAAGAGTGGTGTGTTCATTGATAGTAATTGAAAAACCTGACAATGAAGATTTTAAGGGAAAAGAATCATGACAAAAGATTGAGTTATTTTATATTGATAAATTTCAATTCACAAGGAATATTTAACAAATTTTAAATTGATGAACCTAATTATATAACCTCAAAATATATTATTCAAAAATAATAAGAAAGTTAGAAATCCATAATAGCATTGGGAAATTTTAAAACATCCCTCTTGCACTAAAAAAAATTCTACATGCCTTAAAAAAAACTCAGAAAGACCTAGACGATTTGAAGATATCGTTAACATACTTGATATAATTGTCAAACAGAAAACAGCCACACATAATGGATATGATTAGACATAAAACAAATTGAAATCATGTAGTTTGCTCCATAACCACTGTGGAATTTATTTAGAAAGTCAATAACAGAAATATAAATGTAATATCCTTATATGTTTAGAAAATAAACAACAAATATCTCAAGTATTGTGATGTAAAGGAGAAATGATTTAAAGGTGAAAAATTATTTTTAAATGATTGATATAAAAATACCATACATCACAAAATTATTAGCTGTTGCAGGTAATATTGTTATTAGAAGAAATTTTATAGACTTAAATGAATGCAATGTCAAGAAGAAAGGTTGAAAAGTCAAAGATTGAAGTACCCATCACAAAAGTTAGAAGGAGAATGGGAAAATGCCACTTAACCCACAGATAGTAGATGAAAAATAATGAATATATATGTATATAAATTCATAAAATAGAAAAACATTAAATAGAACAATAAACAAAACCAAAATTTAGGTTTACAGAAGATTACTCTTTGCCAGGGGAAGAATGACATGGACATCCAATATTAGAAGTGAAAAAGAAATAACATTAAGAAGGGAATATAGATATAACAAAAATATTATGAACATCTTTATGCAAATAAATTTTAAAATTTAGGTGAAATGAACAAATTCCTACAAGGTACAAAATGAAAGAACCTCACCGACATTATAGTAAGTAAAATAAGGCAGTTACAAAAGAGGGCATATAATATAATTTCATTATAAAGAGTGCAAAAAAGACACAAAAGTACTTGATATTTTGACAACTCAGAAAGTGGCTACTTCAGGACAGTATGAACTACAAAAATTTAAGAAATTTACTTGGATGGAGGAGAAATTCCACAGTTTGATCTAAGTACTCTTTCTGTGGATATATTCATTTGGCTGTACACATAGGATATACTTTATGTATTTTATATATGAATAAAAAAAGTGAATAAATTAATTCCTCTGTGCAATCTAGAAAGACTGAAAATTCTCTGTATTCTCCATATAAACTTGTCAGATTAATTGCTTTTTTTGCAAGTTATAGTAAACAATAGTTAGCTAAGATGTTTCAAGTCCTCCATATGTTCTAATTTACTTACATATAATTCTGTGGTGAGATCTTAAGATTCTTGATGATTTCTCTTTTTGTTTCTCCTTTTTTTCCTTGATTAGGTTAGAAGGAAATTTATTCTATATTATTATATTGTTGATTAATTCCAAAGAAGTAGCTAAACATTATTTTACTATCCTTGTTTTCTAGTTGCCTAATTACTATGTTATTCTTTATTAACTCCTTCATTTTATTCTGTCATTGTTTTTATTTAGCATTATAGTATTACTGAAAAGAGTATTAAAGCACATATTGTTTTTTTATTTTGAGCATTGCTTAACCTGTATTATTTAGATTCCACTACATATTTTTATCATTATTTTAAAATTTTGTCAATTTTATTAATATTAGAGTTTTTAAATCCAAATTTAAATGGCCTATTTTGTTTATATTTTAAAATTAAATTATATTTTATTACATTTTTTAACAGCATGCTAGCTGTATTATTTAATATGTTTTGATTTCTCCATGTTTTCCTTGTAGCTTCCTTTGCCCACACATTTATTTTGAAGCTTGTTGTCTAATTACATTAAAGAGTGGTCATAGTGAAGACGCTTAGTGTAGAGATGAATTTACATTTATGACCTGATGTAATGTTATAGCATATTGTAATAGATTAATTAAAGTCTTTTAAATTTATGGCCAAATAAGACACATTTGGTTTTATATCTCTCATATTTCTTGTTATATTTTATATACAAAATATTCTGTAATATTGCCATATTAAATATTGTATTAAATATTTTTAGGTTGTCTTTACTTTTAAGAATTTTATTGAAATTAAAATAAAGACATTTGCACTTATTTTGAATAACTTTTCACAAACTGAGCACATCTTTGTAATTAGCCTTCAGATCAGGAAATGCTTTAACACTGCTACTCAAAAATTTCTTAGTTTTCCCTTCCAGTTACTAACATCCACCGTGCCTGGCCCCATCCAGTGACTACTCTCCTAATTTACAATTACATATATTATTTTGTCAGTTTCTGATTTTATACTCATGTAATCACACAGTTTCAACTATTTATATAGGACAGGAGAGACAAGTCAACCATTACAAAGAATCCTGTAGATTTGGCAATGACTTGGAAAGGGCACCCAATTCAGAAAACTGGTTAGATATAGGCTGAGTCCAAAGAACATTACATTTATTAACTTTATTAAATTAAACTGCTTTCTTGAGATGATCATAAGATATTTATCTTATTTAATGTTAAAATGTAATCTGTGCTTATGAAAATTAATTTTCAAAAGTCAAATATAATCAAACTTGCTTTCCTATTATTTGCCAAAATTTCTTCCTTAAATATTTAAAAATGCTATTGATGATTCCATCCTTCCATGAATTTTCCTTTGTACTGATTAATTTTTATAATTTCCAAAATTGTAATTATCCAAGGAAATAATACTAATCATGTTTTATACTTTTTCTTCTATCAATTTTGTTAGTTTTTATTTTCTGGGAGTTTGTCAATATAATATAAAGTATAATATTCATTACTATAAATGTAACATTGTATCTTCTTATAAAATATATGGTTATAATTTTTCTTCATTCTTAATAAGTGCTAAAAATTTTATAAATTCATTTGTTATAAGGTGGTATTAGTTTTTTAAGGATTAATTTTTGGCATTTTTGAAACTATTTTCAAGGTATGCAGAGAAGTTTATTAAGAAAAAGAAAACTAGAAATGCAATAAGTACACATCCCAAGACATGGGTTGGGGGAATGTTAAAGGATGAGACATGCATGTGGGATCCCAGATTAGTCCTCTTAAAGACCTTTCCTCCTTCCCTTCCCTAATATTGAGGAGGGACCCAGCTGTTTGTTATTTTGATTGGTTGCCTTATAATACCTGCCTGTTAGCTCCCAAGATCCCAATGAGGAAACCTCTTGTTTGGAGATATCTGGGCTTCCCCTTGACTCCAGAATGAGTTCCAAATGGGACCTTGTGACCAGGGTCTAGGTGGGATCACCAGTCTTTGGATGGGGTTGGGGAACATTGCTTTCCTCTGTCTCTTGGCTTGGCTCACAAAATATGTTGGCAGTTCTGGGCTTCTAGGTTCCTGACTATGTCATAGAAAATAATTTAAGGACATGCCATAGAGTAGGCAACAGAGTGAAGAGGTTATTAAGAAACAAGAAAACTAGAAATGAGACAAGTACACAACCTGAGACTTGGCTGTGGTCATGCACAGGATGAGGTGCTGAAACTGTTATGGATTCGTTTCCTGTTTTGTTAATTTATGTATTTGTCTTAATTATTTCTTTATTTGTATTTTGTTTTCTTTATTTGTAATTTGTTGTTTTTCTAACATTTGAGATAAACATTTACATCACTATTTTTCAGCTTTTCTTCTTTTCTCTTATATAATATTTGTGTCTATATAATTTCCTCTAAGCAAGGTTTTTGTTGCATTCTGGCAGGTTTTTTGGTTTTGTTTTGTTTTTAGGTATGGGTGCCAGGGATTGAACATAGCACCTCATATGTGGGAAGCCAGCACTCAACCACTGGGTTACACTGGCTACCCCAAGTTGGTTTTCTTATCTGTTCGCTTGTTGTTGTTTTTGTTTGTTTGTTTGTTTGTTTTTGTTGTTGTTTATAGGAGGTACCAGGAACCAAACCTAGGGCCTCCCATTTGGGAAGCAGACAGTCAACCACTTGAGCAACATCCATTCATTGCATCCTGCCAGTTTAGATATGTTATATAGTAAGTATTATTTCAAATTTTCTTCTAATTTTTATTTCAGTTTGGTTTTGGACATATTAGTAATTACAATGTGAATGACTAAATGAATAAACATTTAAGGGATTTTCTACTTATCATTTTAAAAACTTAACTCCAGGGGTTCAGTAAGATGGCATCAGTTTAAGGGTGGACTCACCATCTCTCTCACAAAAAATGGCTGAGGGGGTAAGATCCTGCCCCAGTGAACAGTTTGGGGAACCTACAGAGCAGAAGGCTTCAGGGCATTGATCTGGAGAAAGCTGGACAAGGAGATAAAATGCTCAAGGTAAAACCCTGAGATTCATGTCTCTGAGTCTGGAAACTGTCAGACTGCTAAGCCCCACTCTCAAGGCAAAGCTGCTGATAGCCCTGAGCCCTGATTCCCACTGGCCACCCAGCAGGAGGGATCATACTCCAAAAGTGGGAGGGTTCTGGAGAGTTAGAGATGGGTTTCCTTTCTGTATGTTTGGTTGCTTGGACCCCCTTTGTGCTTTGAGGAACATACTAGCTGGCTCAAGGTGGAACCAGGAAAAGGGGAGAGGCAAATCTGCTGAGCAGCCTGATTTACCTTATCACCTGGCATAGAGAAATTTGGCCTGAAGAGGGTGGAGTCAGGCAACTGACTAGTCCCATGCAGAAAACTATCAAAATTTCAACCCCCTTAAGAGAGATGGGCAATAAGAAGTGCCAAATAAGCTTCCAAGAGCATATTTAGAATCTCCTGGGAGGAGTGGGTGATCAGGAAGAGGGTGGAGTCATTTCTTTGCAGTGAATTCAGTTACCAGGGTCCCATTTGAATTTCAAAAGGGAACTAAACCTGACCATGAGAAGTGATGGGAAATGCCCTCTCACAGGCTACTGTGTCCTGCTGCCCTGGAAGAGAAATCAATAAAAATAGAAAGGGGGCAAGGACAGACTCCTAATCAGCAGGAATTTATCCAACTGCAAACAGTCATCAATGTAAAACACCACATAAACAGATCGAAAGAAAAAATCACATGATCATGTCTATAGATGCAGTAAAAGCATTCAACAAAATACAGCACACTTTCCTTATAAAAACTCTGCAGAAAATAGGAATAGAAGGAAACTTTCTGAACATGATAAAACAGTATATATGAAAAACCCACAGCTAACATGATATACAATTTTGAAATCCTAAAAGCTTTCCCTCTAAGATCAGGAAAGAGACAAGGATGCCTACTATCACCGCTCCTATTTAACACTGTGTTAGAAGTATTTGCTCAAACACTGAGGCAAGAAAAAGAAATAAAAGGCATCTAAATTAGAAAGAAAGAAGTAAAATTTCATTATATGCAGATGAAATGATCCTATAAATAGAAGCCCTGAGAAATCTACAACAAAACTTCTAGAACTTATGAGTTCAGTAAAGTCACAAGTTATAAGATCAATGCACAAAAATCAGTAGAATTCTTGTACACCAATAAAGAGTAATCTGAGGAGAAAATCAAGAAAAGAATACCGTTTACAATAGTAATTAAAAAAATCAAATACATAAGAGTAAATTTATCTAAAGATGTAAGTGACTAATACAAAGAAAACTACACAGCACTGTTAAAGGAAATAAAAGAAGTCTTAAATGAATGGAAGAATATTCCCTGTTCAAGGATAGGAAGACTAAATATCATAAGATATCTATCTTACCCAAATTAATATACAGATTTAATACAATACCAATAAAAATCAACACAGCATTTTATACTGAATTGGAAAAACTAACTATGAAATTTATTTGGAAGAGTAAGAGGCCTCAAATAACCAAAGACATACTGAAAAAGAAAAATGAAATTGGAGAATAACTATACCTGATTTTAAAAGACACTAAATTCCCACGTTCTGGTATCCCGACGGCCAGACTGTAGGTTTGTCCTTGCGGCGGTGCTGACGCTGTAGCAGTGTACAAGTTACGGCAAGCGGAGCCATGGCAGGGCAGGCATTTAGAAAGTTTCTTCCCCTCTTTGACCGAGTCTTGGTTGAAAGGAGTGCAGCGGAAACTGTTACCAAAGGAGGAATTATGCTTCCAGAAAAATCTCAAGGAAAAGTATTTGCAGGCAACAGTAGTAGCTGTTGGATCGGGATCTAAAGGAAAGGGTGGAGATATTCAACCAGTTAGTGTGAAAGTTGGAGATAAGGTTCTTCTCCCAGAATATGGAGGCACCAAAGTAGTTCTAGATGATAAGGATTATTTCTTATTTAGAGATGGTGACATTCTTGGGAAGTATGTAGACTGAAATAGATCACTATTGAAATGGCATCATGTGAAGCTGCCCATTCCACTGAAGTTCTGAAATCTTCCATCATGTAGATAATTTCCATGTCTCTCTTTTATAATAAACTATTGATAATCCAGTGTCTCTAAAATTTAGTTTCACTGTACTAATATAAACATTTTCAAATAAAAATATGTAAATGAATTAAAAAAAAAAAGACACTAAAAAACTACATTGGTCTAAACTGCATGTTATTGGCACAAGGATAGACATAACGATCAGTGGAATTGAATTGAAAGTTCTGATATAGATCCGTGCATATATAGTCATCTAATATTTGACAGGGTCACCAGGCCTACTCAACTGCAAGAGAATGTCCTCTTCAATAAATGGTCCTTGAAGAACTGGGTATCCATATCCAAAAGAATGAAGAAGCTAACACCTTATAAAAAAAATAAACTCAAAATGGATCAAAGAACTAAATATAAGAGCCAAGACCATAAAGACCTTGGAAGATAATGTAGGGAAACATCTACAGGACCTTGTAACAGGAAATGGCTTCATAAAATTCTCACCCAAAACACTAACAGCCAAAGAAAAATATAGACAAATGGGATTTCCTCAAAATTAAAACTTTTTGCACCTCAAAGGAGTTTGTTCAGAAAGTTAAAAGACTGCCTACCCAATGGGAGAAAATATGTGGTAACCATATATCTGATAGTAGTATAATATTCAGCATATATAAAGAAATCTTATATCTCAAAAATAAAAAAACAGGCAACCTATTTAAAAAGTCGGCAAGTGATTTGAACAAACCCTTTTCCAAAGAAGGAATACAAATGGATAAAAAGCACATGAAAAAAAAATGCTCAATATCACTAGCTATTAGGGAAATGCAAATCAAACTACAATGAGATACCATCTTACATTCATTAGACTGGTGGCCATTAAAAAAAGAGGACTACAAGTTTTGAAGAAGATGTGGAGGAATGGGAGCCCTCATCCTCTGCTGGTGGGAATGATCCAGCCATTGTGGAGGACAGTAAGGTGGTTCCTCAATAAACTAACTATAGATCTGCCATATGACTGAACAATTCCACTGTGGGTATATACACAGAAGAACTTAAAGAATGGACAGGAACAGATATATGCACACCAATGTTCATAATGGCATTATCCACTATCGCCAAAAGTTGGAATCAATCCAAATGCCCATCAACAGATGAATGGATAAACAAAATGTGGTATATACATACAATGGAATATTACTCAGCTGTAAGAAGGATTACAGTGCTAATACACGGGATAGCATGGATGAATCTTGAGGCCTTATGTTGAGTGAAGCAAGGCAAGCATTGAAGGACAAATATTACATGACCTCTCTGATATGATTTAAGCAAATCTAGCTGACTCAGATAGCTAGAGACTGGAAGATAGGTTTACAGGAAATGGAAAGGGAAAAGAAGGTTGTAAACCTTCTTGTGAAAGCTATGACAAGGTGGAAGTGAGTAGTTGGGCAGCAAAGGGATGTGACAGGGGTGTAGAGATACTATTGGGTTGGGTGGTGCATGCTTGGAGGGGTATGGGTTGGACATTCCATCAAACTAGGGGAAGTGTTGGGGGAAGGAGCAGGTGAACACTGGGGAGTGGTGGGTATGTGGGTAAAACTACAATGATGAGAAAACCCTTTTGGTAATATGACAATGAAGGGTTACTGGAGGGTGTTGGATAGGGGGGCATTTGGGACAGGGCACACCTGGGGCAGTCTTCAAAAGAATGTGCAAGTGATCATTTTGCCATAGCGTGCTGTGTCAGTTGGGGGAGACCCATATAATGAGTGGGAAGGGGTTGGACTCCCATGCTAGGGAGGCCCAATATGTTCTCAAACAGAGGAGAGACTGTCTCTTGAGAGCATGGGCAGTTACCAATAAGGGAGGACAGACCAGTGTGTCAAGCCCTCAGCATTGTAGCAAATATCTATGAATTTTTTCCTTCAATGAGTGAATCCTGGTGGTCACCATGGACCCCAAAGGGAGTGGGAGGAAGGAATAGAATAGATGGTAGAGGGGGTATATAGGGGGCAATGGAAGTACTCTGCATGATATTACAATGATGAATACAGGCCATGTTAAATTTCATCAAACATTTTTTAAATGTATGGTCTAAAATGTAAATCATTGACCAAGGTTAGTAGCTATGTTTTAATAATTGCACATCAGTTTTAACAAATACACAATCCACATATAAAATGGTTATTAATAGGGAAGGGGTAAAAGGGGGAGGATGTTGGGTATGTGGGAGTCCCCTATATCTTGTATGTGACTTTACTGTGACCTAAAACCTCCTTGAAGACAAAAAAAAAAATAAGACACTGGGGAAGTAATGGAAGAAAATGCCACTATACACACAAGACAACAGATATTACAATGATGAAAGACAAAACATCAAAATGAATTTTTTAAAATATTTTTCCTTTTTTTAAACCTCATTTTTAAACTTAATTTTAGTTTTAGTTTTTCTAACTTACGTATTTTATTTCTTATGTTTAAAGCTATCTTTTATTAATTCATTTTCCATTAATTGAATTTGGCAACATTCTTGGTTATATATATTTTTTCTTTCATATATATTTTAAAAGATGCTTAGATTACATAGATGTTACACAAAAATTACAAGAATTCCCATGATCTCCACCTCCCATAACTCCCATAACATCTCACATAAACCTCTTTCATTAGTATGGCACATCACCTGCAATGGATATACACATCCTGGGGCTTTGCCATTAAGCATAGACCACAGTTCACATCATAGGCCACACTCTCTCCCACACAGTTCTGCATGCTGTATGCTGATGTAAAATGGCCTATATCTGTCACCACAACGTCATTCAGGACAACCCCCAGTCCTGAAAAAGCCCCAGTATTACAACTGCCCTTCCATTCCCCACACCAAAAGCATCTAGTGGCCACAGGCTTCACCTCACTGTTAAAATTTTTTCCATTGCTTGAATCCCAATATGTCTACAACAGAATACCATTAAGACCACTCTACTCCATAGCTCTTCCTCCAATCCTGAGGGGACTGGAATGGTGATGTCCACTCCATATCGAAGTGAGAGTGGGCTTATATCCCATGGATACAGTGCATGGGATTATCCTGCCTTCAGCTGCAGGCTCTCTCCATTACCTGGGATGGCCGTTGTCCATCATCATTGTCTCCCCACCAGGTGACTTGGGAGAGTCCATTGAGCTGTAGAGTAGGAGTTGCAGCTCCACCGAGATTCCAGGCACAGCTGGCACATAGGCAAGCCAGAGGCTCCAGTCTCTGGAAGTACACCTACAAACTCCAGCCTCACATATAGGTTTGAATAGAAGGAACTGATGGGCCATGTGCAGGGAGGACTTATTTGAGTCCAACTCTGTCACTCTCAGGAGCACAGATTCCAAAGAAGAGCCAACTGATAAGGTGTCAATCTCTGGGGCTATCCCCCCTTATATAGGACCTGGGTGTTTCCAGAACCCTCAGGAGTCCCTCTGTGTGGGGTGATATCCACTTTGGTATTCTTTGAGATCCTACTGAGGTGTGCGTAAGCGTTACCTCTGGGATGACCTCCGACTCTCTTTGAAGTCTCTTAGCCACATGAACTCATTTGTCTTTACCTTTTCCCCCTTTTATTCAAGGTTTTCTTTTCCCAGTCCTATTTCCAGTTGGCACTTGGTATTAGTCCCTCGTTGCCAGGGAGACCCATCCCTGGGAGTCATGTCCCACCTTGGGGGGAAGGTAATGCATTCATATGCTGAGTTTGGCTTAGAGAAAGGCCACATTTGAGCAACAAGGAGGCTCTCAGGTGGCAACCCTTAGGCACCCCATAACAGTGGGCCAAGTTTCGATTACAAGAGTATAGACACATAAGGCTAGTCATCAATAAAAAGAACCCAACACTGGCCCATCCTCTTTTGCCAGACACTGCCCCTGCTCTCCGGGGACTATTGCTACTCCCTTGGAGAATGTGGCAGAGCTCTCCAGGCTGGGAATTCAGTATTCCCTCATTTAATGAGTGATTGTCTATCCACCACGACCATGCTCCATCCCTCAATCATTTGAACAATTTTATATATCTTTCATGTATATTCAGATGAACTTACTCCCATGAATCCCCCATCCCAGACCCCCCCACCAATGATCCTCTGCTGCCCCCATTGTAACCCTTCTGTGACCTAAACCTTCCTTGAAGCTGAAGCCCATATAATAACCAACCACAAGTAATAGGAAAATGAAATAATAATGATAAGCTTAAATGCAAGAGATAAAATACAAGGAAATCCAGTAAAAAGAACTAAAAATAAAATAAAATTAATGGATTTGGACATTCAGAAAAGAAAATGGGAAAAAACAAAGGAAAAATATTTTTTTTATTTTTTTCTCCTTTTATCACTGCATTATTGGATGTCCAGTGTGTACCGTGACACCTTCCCCCTCCCATTCCCCAGTGTATCCCAATTTTTCATTTAGTTTTCAAAGAAGTTTTAGGTCTCAGCAAAGTCACACATGGAATACTAGAGATTCCCATATACCCAAATTCTCTCCCCCTTCCCCACCCCATATTAAAACTTGTGTGTGTGTGTGTGTGTGTGTGGATGGTAACAGTGTTATAACTGTTATACAGATAGTGAAACATAGCTATTAAACATTGTCAATGGTTTACAACATAGTTTACATTTTAGATGGTACAGTTTAATATTTTTTGATGATATTTACCACGTCCTGTGTCCATTACTGTAAGGTAATGAAGAACATTTCCCATGACCACTAAATACCCCCTGTTTGATCTTTTTTGTTCCTTCCTCTCCATCCCCCGGGGGATCTGATACTCCCATGTCTTGTCTCATGGGATGACAAGATTCATACTTACATGCCCTGGGTATTCTAATCTGCCCTTCCTAATCTACCCACCTATTAACCCTGCACCACCAAACCCAGTAATATCTCTACCCATCTGTCCTATCCTTCAATATGTAACTATACTCTATCACTTTACCATAGATTATGCCCATATGGGTGATGGCTCGCAACCTACCCTTCTCTCTCTCTCCCTTGTTAAACTATCTTACAGACAGTGGTTCTCAGAGATTGTTGAATTTCCTCAGTTCAAATCAATGAGATCATAAACTGTTCATCCTTCAATGCCTGGCTTGCTTCACTCAACATAAGGTCTTCTAGACTCATCCATGTTATTCCATGCGTTAGCACTTTATTCCTTCTAACAGCTGAGTAATATTCCATCGTATGTATGTAACACATTTTGCTTATCCATTCATCTGTTGATGGGCACCGGGACTGATTCCAACTTTTGGCAATTGTGAACAATGCCGCTATAAACATTGGTGTGCATATATCTGTTTGTGTCTTTGCTTTCGATTCTTTTGGGTATATACACAGTAGTGGAATCACTGGATCATATGGAAGATCTATTGTTAGTTTTCTGAGGAATTGCCAAACTGTCCTTCACAGTGGCTGGACTGTTCCACAATCCCACCAGCAGAGGATGAGGGTTCCTATTCCTCCACATCCTCTCCAACACTTATATTCTGCTGTTTTTTTAATAGCTGCCATTCTGATGGGTGTAAGATGGTATCTCATTGTTGTTTTGATTTGCATTTCCCTAATAGCTAGCAATGTTGAGCATTTTTTTCATGTGCTTTTTAGCCATTTGTATTTCTTCCTTGGAGAAGTGTCTTTTCAGGTCACTTGTCCATTTTTTAAATGTGTTGTTTGCTTTTTATTTTTGAGGTGTAGGGTTTCTTTATATATGCAGGATATTAGGCTCCTATCAGAATTATGGTTGCCAAATATTTTCTCCCATTGGGTAAGCTGCCTTTTTATTTTTTTAATAACATCCTTTGAGGTGCAGAAGTTTTTAATATTGATGAGATCCCATTTATCTATTTTTTCTCTTGCTGCTCATGCTCTGGCTGTGAATTTCATGAAACCATTTCCTATTACAATGTCCTGTAGATGCTTCCCTACATTATCTTCCAAGGTCTTTATGGTTTTGGCTCTTATATTTATATCTTTGATCCATCTTGAATTGATTTTTGTATAAGGTGTGAGATGGTATTCTTCTCTCATTCTTTTGGATATGGATATCCAGTTCTCCAAGCGCCACTTGTTAAAGAGGCCATTCTCTTCCAATTGAGTGGGATTCATGGCCTTGTCGAATATCAGATGATGGTATATGTGAGGATCTATATCAGAACTCTCAATTTGGTTCCATTGGTCAGTAGGTCTATCCTTCTGCCAATACCATGCAGTTTTGATCACTGTAGCTTTGTAGTATGTTTTAAAGTCAGGTAATGTGTTACCTCCAACTTCATTTTTCTTTTTCAATATGTCTTTGGCAATTTGGGACATCTTACCTCTCCAAATATATTTTGTGGTTAGTTTTTCCAGTTCCTTAAAAAATACAGTGTTGATTTTTATTGGGATTGCATTAAATCTGTAGATTAGTTTGGGTAGGATAGACATCTTGATGATGTTTAGTCTTCCTATCCATGAACAGGGAATATTTTTCCATTTATTTAAGTCTTCTTTGATTTCCTTTAACAGTGTTGTGTAGTTTTCTGTATATAAGTACTTTACATCTTTAGTTAAATTTATTCCTAGGTATTTGATTCTTTTAGGTACTATTGTAAATGGCATTTTTTTCTTTGTTTCCTCCCTAGATTGCTTGTTATTAGTGTACAGAAATGCTACTGATTTGGGGGCATTGATCTTGTAGCCTGCAACATTACTGAACTCCTTTATAAGTTCTAGAAGCTTTGTTACAGATTTCTCAGTGCTTTCTATGTATAGGCTCATGTCGTCTGCAAATAATGAAATTTTTACTTCTTCCTTTCCAATTTGTGTGCCTTTTATGTCCTTTTCTTGCCTCAGGGCTTGCACAAGTATTTCTAAGACAATGTTAAATAGGAGTGCTGAGAGTGGGCATCCTTGTCTTGTTCCCAATCTCAGAGGGAAGGCTTTTAGTATTTCACCATTGAGAATGATGTTAGCTTTGGGTTTTTCATATATACCCTTTTTCATATTCAGAAATTTTCCTACCATTCCTATCTTTTGTTGAGTTTTTATCAAGAAAGAGTGCTGTATTTTGTTGAATGCTTTTTCTGCATCTATAGAGATGATATTGTGATTTTTTTCTTTCAATCTGTTTATGTGGTGTATTACATAAGTTGATTTTCTTATATTGAACCTTCCTTGCATACCCGGGATGAAACCCACTTGGTCCTGGTGTATAATCCCTTTGATATGTTGTTGAATGTGATTAGCAAGTATTTTTTGTTTAGTAATTTGGCATCTAGGTTCATTAGAGAAATTGGTCTGTAATTTTCCTTTCTTGTGGTATATTTGTTTGCTTTTAGTATTAGGTAATGTTAGCATCGTAGAATGAGTTAGGCAATGTTCCTTCTACTTCTATTTTTTGGAAGAGCTGAAGCAGAATTGGTGTTAGCTCTTTCCAGAATATTTGGTAGAATTCAGCTGTGAAGCCATCTGGCCCTGGGCCCTTCTTAGTTGGGAGGTTTTTGATGACTGAGTCAATCTCTTTACTTGTAATTGGACTGTTGAATTCATCAATTTCTTCTTTCATCAATGTAGGCTGTTTGTGAGTTTCTAGAAACTGGTCCATTTCCGCTAAATTATCATTCTTGTTGGCATACAATTTTTCAAAGTATCCTCTTATGATACTCTTTATTTCTGTGGGGTCAGTAGTGATATCCCCTTGCTGATTCCTTGTTTTGTGTATTTGCATCTGTTCTCTCTCTCTTTTTTTTTTTTTTTTTTAGCCTGGTTAAAGGTATATCAATTTTATTGATATTCTCGACGCACCAGCTTTTGGTTTTGTTTATTGTTTTAGTGCTTTCTTATTCTCTATTTCATTTAGTTCTGCTCTAATCTTTGTTATTTCCTTCTTTCTACTTCCTTTAGGTTTAGTTTGTTGTTGTTATTCCAATTCCTCCAAGTGTGCTGTTAGGTCTTCAATTTTTGCTCTTTCTTCTTTTTTAATATATGTATTTATGGCTATGAACTTCCCTCTCAGGACTGCTTTCACTGCATCCCATAGGTTTTGATATGTTGTGTTGTCATTTTCATTAGTTTAAAGGTATTTACTGATTTCTTTAGCGATTTCCTCCTTGACCCACTGTTTGTCTAAGAGTGTGTTGTTTAACTTCCATATCCTTGTGCCTAACCTATTTCTCTGGCCCTTAGTGATTTCCAATTTCATTCCATTGTGGCCAGAGAAATTACTTTGTGTAATCTCAATTTTTCTGAATTCATTGAGAGTTGTTCTGTGGCCTAGCATGTGGTCTATCTTGGAGTATGATCCATGTGCACTCAAGAAGAATGTAAATCCTGCTGTATTGGGGTGTAGTGTTCTGTATATGTCTATTAAGTCCAGGTCTTCTAATGTATTGTTGAGAGCCTTTATTTCTTTATTGATTCTCTGTCTAGATGTTCTGTCTAATGATGATAATGGTGTATTAAAGTCCCCTGCTATAATTGTTGAGGCATTTATTTTTCCACTTAGTTTTTCGAGAGTTTGCCTCATGTATTTGGGGCACCCCAGTTAGGTGGGTAGATGTTTATAATTGTTCTCTCTTCTTGAGAGATTACCCCTTTTACTAATATATAGTGTCCATCTTTGTCTCTTACAATAGTTTTGCATTTAAAGTCTATTTTGTCTGATATTAGAATAGCTACTCCTGCCCTTTTTGGGCTATTGTTAGCTTGTAAAATTGTTTTCCAGCCATTCACTAATCAAGCACTTTCCACTTCCTGGACTTCCCAGGGTAGCTGAAACTCTGTTGCTTGTCAATGCAGACCACTAAAAATGCCTGACTCCGCCCCTTCTGGATCCAAGCCCCAGTGTCACCGGGCTGCTGGTAAATCAGGTTTCCTCAGCAGATTTGCCTCTCCCCTCAGCCTGGTACTGCTTCAAGCTGGCTTATCTGCTCCCCAAAGCTATGAGGCGATCCAGGCAGCCAAATCAAAGGCAAAAATATCCCCTCCTTGTCCTCCACCAGAACCCTTCCTCTCTTGTAATGTGCTCCCTCTCCCAGGATCCGCGGGGCCCAGGAGCTTATCCCTGGGCAGCTAGGCAAATCAACTCCCTCAGCAGATTCACCCCTCCCCTCTGCTGGGTGCCAATTCACTGCAGCTGTTTTGTTCACCCAAGCTGCAAGGGTTTTGAGGCAGCCAAATCCCCAGAAAATAAAGCTCTCTCCCCCCTTTGCCAGAGCCCCCCCTCTCAGAGAACGCCCCCTCCCACCAGGCCCTGTCACCCAGTTGCAGGGCCGCGAGTCATGGCTCCAAATGGCTTTTTCTCCCCCCTAAGGGTAGGGCTCAGCTGACTGTGTTAACCACCGCAGGTAGGCTTAAAACTCATGAATCTCTACCGATCAGTCCACACCATCAATCTGCGTAGATAGATTTCCCAAGCTTCTCACTCCACGTGCCCACAGCACAGACCCCCAGGCAGGACCCAGTCCACAATACGCCGTGCTCTGGGAGCTCTCCACGAGTACTCTCCTAAACTGATGCCATCTTGCTTTTATCCCTTCTGGTTATATTTTTTTAAGATGTTTTGGATTACAGAACGGTTACAACTATGGCAAGGGAGTATCAATCATGTGGGGTGTCACTGATGGGGGATACATGGAAGGAATTTCACCTGGGCATATATATAAGGTCTATAAATATGATCGAATGTTCCTAGGCCATTTCCACCTTGGGTAGAGATTCACAAAACAGCAGAAGAATTGTTGAATATCCATTCTGGGGAGCTCTAACACATTCTCTAGTGGAACATCAACAATCCCCCAAGTACAAGGAGGGGCAATGACTACTGAAAAAGGATGGTCCATTGATGGACCCTTGATATTGATGACTATGCTTATGAGCCTTTTGTTCTGAATTTTCAACTTGGCCTAGTGATGCAGGTTGCCTAAGAGTTATTTCCTGAGGGCCTCCTTGTTACTCAACTGTGTTCTCTGTCTATGCCAAACTCCACATGTGAATGCATTACCATCCCCATAGTGGGGGATATGACTCCCAGGTTAAGCCTCCCTGGCACCAAGGGATTACTACCAAGCACCAGCTGGTGATACAACTGGAAAAAGACTTTGAATAAAAGAGGGAAAATGTAAAGACAAATTAGTGTATATGGCTAAGAGACTTGAAAGTGAGTTGGGATGTCATCAAAGAAGTAACACTTATGCATATCTCAGCAGGATCTCATAGATGGCCAAAGTGGACACTACCCCAATGAGTGGGACTCCTGAGGGATCTGGAGACACCTAGGTCCTGTGGTAATGGTGGATAGCTACAGGGTTTGGTGCCTTTCCAGTGGGCCCAAGTGTGACACAGTTGGACTCAGATGTAACTTCTCTACACATGCCTCTTATAGTTTGAACCTATAGTTTGTGCTGAAGTTGGTAAGTGTATGTTCAGGAGATGACTTTCTTGGCTGTCCATGTGCTGACTTGGCCTTGAGTTGCATCACCTGCCTTCCAGTTCATTGGACTCCCCCAGGACAGCTGACAGGGAAGTGAGGATGGACAACCACCACACAAAGGAACTGAGAGAGTCTACAAATGCAAGCATGAGAGTCCCATCCATCAGCCAGATGGGATCAAAGTCCCCTCTCAGTTAAAGTTGGAGTGGGTATCACTATCTCAGAATCCACAGGATTGTCGAATAAAATATGGACTAGAGTAGATAGACTTACTGGTGTTCTACTATAGAATTATTGTGATTCTAGCAATGGAAGAAATTATATCATTGATGTGCTGAAGTTAGGGAGAGGGAAAAAAAGGTGTAATATGGGGGCATTTTCAGGACTTGGAATTGACCTGGATGACATTACGGTGAGAGATACAGGCCACTATATATCCTGCCATAGCCTACAGAATTGAGGGGGAAAGAGTGTAAATTTCAATGTAAACTATAGTCTATGCTTAGTGGCAATGCTCCAGAATATGTTTATCAATTGCAATGAATGTAGCACACTAATGAAAGAAGTTGCTAATGTGAGGAAAAGTGGGAGGTCTGGGAGTAGGGCATATGGGAATCCCTTATTTTTTTTAAGTAACAATTGATGTAATCTAAGTATTTTTAAAAATAAATAAAAAATATATTTTAAAAACACTTAACTCCATATGTCCATAGAATATTCAATACAAAATCTGGCATTTTTATAACTCATATTTTATATATAAGAATAGCTCAATTTTATATGCCATGTTGTTTGAATTTTGTATCATTTCTCATATGAATTATTGACTAAATTTTTTAAATCTTTATTGAATTATAATTATGGACTTTACCATTTTCACTGCCTTTTAGCCAGCTTTAAAATAACTATTTTTGAAATTATTTGCTCTGTTCATATGGGAAAAGTAGTGATGTATTATAACATTATTTTACTAAATTTAATTTTTCCATTTTTACATTCCATGTGTAAGATTTAATTTATAAATTTTCAGTCCAATCTCTTTGCCCATTTTTTTCTTTGGAAATTAGACTTTTTTTCCTCCTTAAAATTCTGGATGAGATATTTATGTATTAACATGTAAAATTCACATTCCATTTTGTGAAATACTATTGCTTTATAGTTTGTCAATTTTTGTACATGATGCACACTAATACCTAAAAAGCTACATTTATTTCAAATATCCAAAAATATCTTTCCAAAATTTCTTCATATAAATTAAATATCTGCCTCCAGGTAGATTTTACTCTAACTCTGTTCTTTGGATTCTATAAACATAAGGCTTATTTATACCAATCACAAATTAGTAAAAATTTACAAATAGCCCCAAAATGAAGATTTTTTTGTTTACCTTGCTTGCTAGCTGTTTATTTTATTTTATTTTTCTCGTGAACTTAGATGTGAAATTTTTTTTTCTTTTTTTTTTTTAATTATGGGTAAAAATCAAAATTCTCACAATACATACAAACATTTGCATAATGATATATAAATATATGTGCATATATGTGTATTTGCTTACAAAAATGTTATTTATATATATATATATATACATATATTTTAAGAGGTGCTTAGATTACCTAAAATATTACACGGAACCCACTGGGATTCCCATGTTGCCCACCTCCCACACCTCCCACCACATCCCACACAAACATCTCCCACAAGTGTGGCCCACCAACCTCAATGAACTTACACATCCTGGAGCCTT
This sequence comes from Tolypeutes matacus, assembly GCA_026826555.1. Classification (NCBI taxonomy): domain Eukaryota; kingdom Metazoa; phylum Chordata; class Mammalia; order Cingulata; family Chlamyphoridae; genus Tolypeutes; species Tolypeutes matacus. The sequence goes on from JAKSZT010054581.1 coordinate 536,112, forward strand.
GCCACCAACCATAGACCACAGTTCACACTGTAGACCACACTCTCTCCCACTCAGTTCTGAGTGGTGTGTGTTGCTAGCTGTTTAGTAACAATTTTAGGATATGTAGTCTAGAGTAATTACCAGCTTTCCTCTATTGTTTCAGTATTTTATTTTTTTCATTAAAATTTAAAAATTACATGATCACAATAATATCAGTAACAAACATAAGGGCAAATAACTGAATATAATTTCCATTTCATGTGAACCTAACTACTTTTATGCACCTAGGGCTATAGACAGTGTTCCCTGAGGTATCTATAAATTTTTCTCTTTATTTCAATTTTCTGGTCTCCATCAATTCTGTTCATTGTTATTTTTTGTCTGGGTACAGTGTATTTATTGATGGTACATGACAAGGAAAGGCACTCTGAACCCCTCCCCTTCTTCAGGGGTCTGTTATGGAAGCCCTGGAGGATGAATGATTTCCAAGTTAGGCTAGGACTCCCCATCAGTGACTGCTTCTCTCTTCCTCTCATGCTGCTGCTGGGGCTGCTGGTCCTGGGGTCTCTTACACCTTGGAGGTCAAGTGGACCATAAGGTCCACCACTCTGTTGCTATAGACTAATTCATTGTTGTACCAGGAAATGAGCTTGGCAAAGTGTTTGTGAGGGCAATGCCAGCCACAACATCAAAATTGTTAGAATGCGTGTCACTGTTAAAAGTCTCACGAGACAACCTGGTCCTCAGAGTACCTAGGATGCTATTCAAGGAGCCTTGTGATACCTGCTTCACCACCTTTTTGATGTCATCATATTTCACCACTTTCTCCAAACCAAAGGTCAGATTCACATGACAGCATGGTTGATATTGAGTATTGAAACAGTTTCACCAGTTAATAACCAGTTACAGTTATTTCACCAGTTATTGTATTATTTGAGATTACGTTAATTACGACCATGAGTCATAATTTATCCTTGGAAAAGATTTGCAGAATTTTAATATTATTTATAGTATTCAGAAAATGCACTCTCTAACTTTGCTGTCCAATATAGTTCAATCAGACTAGCTATATTTCAAGTGCTCAATAATGAAACTTGGCTAATAGCTATCATATTAGATAGTGTCTAGAGAACATTTTCATCAGCCCTGAAAATTTTAATGTATGAATATTTCTTTGCTTTCTTTTATTTCTCTGCCTACTTTCCTGATCTTTTTAGTAACATTGAAAGTCTCAAAAAATCTATAGGTATTTAAATTACTCCCATAAAACAACACTATTTCCCCTTCAGAGGCCTCTATTTTATCTAAGACAACTCTATTATGAATGACATTAACAATTTCATAAACCTCTTTGGCAAGAGTTCAAAGGAGGATCCAAAGCTCTCAAATGGCCATTAATCAGTAATATTGAAATGAATATGAAAATGTGACAAAATCACCATCTTCCAGACTAGGGAAAGAAAGTAAATAGAATCTCCATTTAATAGAATTTGTAGGCTTATAAACAATTTTTCTTTTGTTTTTCCTTGCTAGCATTTATCTACAATTTACAGATTTCAAAGACATTGAAAGGCTAGAAGTACAAATTGAGGAAAATGTGATATAACTATTGCATAGTTTTCTACTGAAGCACAAAATATTCTCTTTAGTTTTGATGATTCTAATCTTATAATTTTGTTCTCCCAGGCCTGGGGCTTGGTAGTTGCTCCCTGAAGTTGGTATTTCTTCAATTTTTTTAGTCTTCCAAAACTTATTTAACCATATCCCTGCATAATCTTCTTGCTGTTGAAATGAGGAGCCTGTTTTATATTTTCCTGAGTAATCCCTGTCTTACTCTGGGCTCTGAATTTTCTCATACTCTTGGACTGAAAGTTTAAATCCCTGAGCATTGAATTCTCTTTCTGTCAGTCAAAAGCAGGTAGAACAACTCACCATCTAATTACTCATCAATATTGACTTAGCCAAGAGAGGCAGCCACTTAGTCCCCAGGGAACTTTCCTCAAGCAAGTAATTCAAAATCAACAATGGATCACTAGCTTCCCTTTTCTCTTTAGCACAAACTCCACATTGTATTCCAGGCCAAAGAAACAGTTAAATCTGTCCTAGAGTCCTACCTTTCAAGAAACTTTTCCAGGGAACACTCATGATTAGAGTGTCAGAAAATGTTGAAAAATTGGACTATTCTAAAATTAAAATCTTGTGATCATCAAAAGACCACAATACAATATGGAAAAGATAAGCCATATGGTAGGTGACAATTTTTGAAATCTCTCTCTATATATGGATATATATTTGGTGAGGAATTCATATCCAGAATATTCAAATAAATCCTACAAATCAAAAAGAAAAATGCAGAAAAATTACATAGAGAAGGGAGCAGATGTGGCTCAGGCCATTGGGCACTCACCTCCCTATGGAAGGTCCCAGGATTTCTTCCCAGTGCCTTCCAGTGCCACCTGGAGAAGGCAAGAAAACAATGAGCAAAGAGATGAGAGAATCATCTAAAAAAATAAAGTAAAAAAATAAATCTTTTTAAAAAATATATGGAGAGAAGTATAGATTTGGAAAAATATAATTTATAGAAATATAGTTATATTAGAGGTTCAGATTAGATTAGATTAGATAGATAGATAGATAGATAGATAGATAGATAGATAGATAGATATTTCATGATATTTCTATGTGGAGAGAAACCTGTATATGATATTTTTAAAAGTGCATATATTTTTATATATGTTCAGTTTTCTCCCTGACTTTATTCTTACATCATATAGTTATAATTCATGATAATTTTTTTTGTTACATTTTTTTGGGAGGAAGGTGGCCTGGTTTTAAAACCCAGACCATTTTTTTTTTTTTTGGTGAGTTTTTGTCTGGAATGGTATTTTCCATAGTTTTACTCTCAACATACCCATTTACTCTTGCTTTAGTCATATTTCTTATAAACAGCTTAAAAATAGCCTGTACATTTATATTACATCTGAAAATGTATGTGTGAGAATCATGTAGATATCTTCCATTTTAATCATTATTTAATTTTTTCCATATTTAATGCTTATTTTTAAACTTTTCTCATTTTTGAGATATATATTTCTTTCTAATGAAACAATAATTTTAACAAGCTCAAAAAACTTGGTCTTTCCTTAACATCATTGATCTTTTGTTTATTGTCAAGATTTTGATTTCTTGGTTAATTGGCATGTTTCCTTAGAAATATTTTTTATTTATTTTGCCTCAACTATTTTTAAAGACAGGAATAAGCCTCACCAAGTTATTACTACCCATCATTCATCAATTTCTGGAAACATCATATGCTTATTTTTATTCTTACTTAAATATTTTCTGAAAATATTTGAGGTCTACATTTTTTTTTTTTTTTAGGATGCAAGGTTAGTTTTAAAGAAATTTAGATTAAAAAGGAGAAGGAAAACCAAAACCTGGGTTCACAATCCGCACGATAATTTAACAACAAAACCTTAAGGACTGTACCCCCCAAAACCCAGAACTGATTAATGAGTTTAATAAGCTCTCAGGATTTATAATTAACATAAATATCAATATTATTACTGTAGATGCACTAAAATGGATATTGAAATATAAAGAGAAACATACATAGTAGCAACAAAGAAGCATAAAATATTTAACCTCAAAATTAGCAAAAAGATGCAAGAACCATTATCTGAATCAAGAGATAAAGTAAAGTGGAGGAGAAGCAGCCCAAGCAGGTGAGTGCCTGCTTCCCACATGGGAAGTCCTGGGCTCAGTTCCTGGTGCCTCCTACAAAAAAAACAAAAACAAACAAACATAAAAAGCAAAAAACCAACTCAGCGAATTCCATGTGGCTCAGTGGTTGAGCAACAGCTTCTTCCATACGAGGTCCTGTGATTATCCCAGGGCCCTGGTAACCTCAAATGAATTTATTTATAAATAAATAAAAAAGAAATATACTGAACATGTCTACATGAATAGAGAAATACACCACATTCACTGACTGGAAAACCAAATATTTTAAGGGGTACATTTTAGTATAGCAATTCTTCATTTACCTCATGGTAGAGCTCATTCATTCTCTTAGTGACTGACAGCCTCCAAGAAGAGCCCCACAGCTGAAAGCCTTTCTAAGTACTCTGGAACAGGAGAATATAGCATGTCGATAGTCCAGAAACAAAATTGAAAAATAAAACTGGCATTTCCCGTAGTCAGTATTATTTTTGCTTTGTTCTTTTGAAGAAATATAGTGATTCCCTTCCTTATTTAATGTCTGCTTGTTTGTCCTTTTATTTATAGACTCATTACAGTGTTTCAATTACTCCTCTTCAAATGACAAATTGCATTCTATGTGTGTTCTCAACATTAATGTTTGTTTAATTTTAGAGCAGAAGTCTTCTCTCATCTCAATTCCAAGGTAATTCTTTGAAATATATATGAGTATGCTGTGGCATTATGCATGGTGTGATTTTTTGTATGATTATGTTCAAATAAACCTATGAAATGTTGTGCTAAGAAATGAGATGTGATAGTTCACAGCTCCTGAATGCAGATTTTCAAGAAAATGGAAAATCCATCTTCAAAAGATTAAGTGTAATTTAAAAGCATGACATCATTTATAATGTCAAAAGCATATAAAATAGATAGGGTTAAATCTAACATTTTGTATATAAATGTCTCAGTGTCTTCACCAAATTAAATCTTGAAATAAAATATCAATAATATCTAAACAGCCTCTCAATCAAAAACAGAGGTGGCATTACATCCCAAAATCCTCAAAATTGAGGGATGAATAAACATAGGGAGAATTCAACTAAGGACTAAAGTAGACTTATTTTTTTCTAGCAATGGAAGAACTTCTATCACTGATATAAAGGCAGTGGTCACCAGAGTTTCTGAGGAGAGGGAGAGAGAAGAATAGGCATAACATGGGGACATTTTGGGACATTGGACTTGTCCTGCATGACATTGCAATGATGGACACAGGCCATGATACATTTTATTAAAATCTATAAAATTGTGTGGAACAAAGTATAATATAAACTATAGTCCATACTTAGTAGCAATGCTTCAATGTATGTTCATCAGTTGTAACAAAAGTACCACACTAATGAAAGATGATGTTAATGGGGGAATGTTAGATCTTGGTTTATGAAGCTTGGAGACAGACCAAAGTTCAGGTGAAGAAATTTATTAAATTACCAGCATGGCAGGGGGCTTACATGAAATTTCAGCCTGTCTGCCAGCATGGCGGGGGTCTGAGGCACTACTTGAGCCCATTTGACTGATTTAGGCTGTTATTTAAATAGCATAGGGACAGGGTACTAGCAAGGACAGTGGAAAAATACTGACTTTTATTCTGTTGGGTGGGGGTTTGGGGTAGGATGAGGTAGATATGTTGAAATGTTTAACAGAATATTTGACAACCTTGAGGTCAGATTTAAGGTACCGCATGTCCATTTTTTCAGAGTGTGGGGGTTTTGGCCATCTGTTATTGGGGCAGGGGAGACTTATTGATGATGGCTGGGGGTTACAGATGGGCCATTTGTCTGGATGGGGCTAACAGGGAAAGTGTGGGAGGGGAAAAGGGTGGAACATATGAGAACCTCCTATTTTTTTAATGTATCATTTATATAATCTAAAGCTTCTTTAAAAAATAAATTTTTAAAAAATGTAAAAAAAAATTTAAGAAATAATGGAGGAAACTAGTACACATATAAAAACATGTCGCCAGAGCCAAGAAAGGAAATTAAACCAATGAGGGTCAATAACTAATTTATCAATATGTTGTTTGGCACCCTGTATAGGGTACATATCTTTTTTAAGCAGCATATAGTGGCTTGTTAGTTGGCTTTTCCTACTGGGAAAGCCCACAATAGTCCCATGGCAGTGTCTGCAGCAGTGAAATTATACCTCATTTATTAGACTTGCCATCGAGTTACTGGGGTCTGCATTCAGCCCAATATGACCTACCCAATGAGTTAAATGCCATGGTCATAGGAGCAAGCACAATGGACACTTGTGTATGATATCCATGAGCTGCTGGCAAGTGACAGGCAGCTGGAGCTGGTTGGCTAAGCACCACAGAGCCTGGTATCCATGATTTCTGCTTTTTCTGTTGATTCATTTTGCCACTTCTCAGGTCTCAGTGTTATGGGTTTGCCTCAATATTCCTGAGGGGAGTGTGACAGGAGTGGTCAAGGACATGATAGACAATCACCTTTTGCCACTGTCAGGTGTCCCAGATGTCCTTCCAAAGATCTCTCTCCCAGAGAATGCAGCCCATGACAGTTCATTTTCCTTGTTTCCAAGTTGCCACCCAAGTGGTAAGACCTTTGTACACTGACCAACTCTCAGTATAGATTGTTATTGCGTTCCCAGGCTCATGTACTTTAACCATCCATATGGTCCTTAGTTCAACCCACTGATTACTTTGCATCGTGCCTGTTGCCCATGAAATAGTATCAGTGCTGGGCTGCACAGTCACTGCCATCCACATGGGAGGCTGTCAGCTAGTCCAACCATCCATGTATCATGCGTTTTCTGGAACTGTTCTTATGCCTTCTTTAGTGGGCACTTCAATGCCAACTTGGGGGGTTGTAATTTGGGCTGAAGAATCTTCCACATAGGACACTGGGCCTAGGATCTCATGCATTTCAGTACTTAAAGGGCTGGTGTTGAAAACACTTCATTGAAGCAGATAAGCTTTCCAAGTTGGTAAGTCACTTAATTGTGCACTGACAGCATGGTTTGTTCCCAGGTCCTGTGATCCACCCCTGGATAGGAATGGCAGTCTTAAGAATGACTGGTCACTTTTGGGCTAAACCTTCTCCTTGCAATAAGGCATTGTATGCTCTATATAGTTGCTCCTCTAAGGGTTATGTCATAATTCAGCCCCTTTCCATAATTGTGACCAAAACCCAAAGGGTGCTCACTTAGAATGCTGTCTTTACCACAAACCACACCCAAAGCCAATATTGGTGCTGTCCACATCCATTCTCAGGGAACGTTAGGGTCTACCCTCCTTAGTGCTTGAGCTTGTGCCCTCTTTGCTTCTTCCAAAGCAGCCTGCTGGTTTCCCTCCCATTCTCAGGTGTGACCTATTCTGACTAGCATATACAATGGTTTTAATATTTCAGCTAAATGAGGGATGAGTGGTCTCCAGTCCCCAATAACCCCAGAAAGACCATTAATTATTTTTGAGTTTGTGGTGTGAGAAAACATTGTACTTTGACACTTAAAGCAGAGGATATACCTTTTGTCTGACCCAACCAAATGATGCCCAAGTATTTTACACAGCAGCCAGGGCTTTGCAGCTTGTCCTGATTGATTGCTCATCAGGTCTTTCAAGGTGAGATATTATTGTATCTGAAGCTTCTTTTAATTCTGAAAGAGAATTACTGTTTAACACAATATCAATATAATGAAATAGTTTTACAGCCACAGGTTTCTTCCACAGGGCCAGATCCTTTGCCAAAAGCCATGACAGATGATCAGGTTATGCATATAGCCGTGGGGAAACACCATTAAAGTCCATTGATAGCTTGCACACATGAAGATGAATGCAGGCTGGTTTGAAATGTCTAAAGAGATAATAAAGAAAGCACTGGCAAGATCTAAATCAAAGTGATAGTGACATAGTTAGGTACTAATTTCTTGCAATAAAACAGCAGTTTTTAGGACCTCTTCATACAGTGGTGGTGTTGCTTTATTTAATTCATAATAATCTACTGTCATGCACTATGTTCCATTAGGTTTTCATACTGGCCATACAAGACTATTGAAGGGGCTATAGGTAGTTATTATTATCTCAACATTTTCTAATTCCTCAATTGTAGCAGCAATTTCTTGGTGCCCCCCAGGTGTTTATATTGTTGGGTCACCAAAATTACTCATTTAGGGCACCTTTACTTGGGATGAATTAGCTTGTCCCCTTAGCGCCATCTTTATTACTCTGTATCGGAGGCAGAATTCTCCTATGGTAGTATGCAAGTGGCATTCTGGAGAATGTCAATTCTTAAAATATATTTGGGAATAGGAGAAATATACACTGTATATCTTTGGGGCAGTAAGTGTCCAATTTGTAAAACCAAATTTTGTTGCTTAGCATAAATTGTTTTACTCCCATAGCCATCTATAGCCAGCACTGGCCCATGGAATCATGCTAAATTGCTATGAATTAAACTACATTCAGCTCCTGTGTCTACTAAGTCTAGTACTCTTAGTTGATGAGTAAGAGACCAATAAATAGCTAACTCTATATGTGGCCTATGATTCCCAGGATCCCCAGTAACTGCCCTTATTCAGAGATCTTGACCCCTCCCCAGTGGTAGGAGGAAGGGTGCTTGCCAGGCTTTCTCTGGGAAAGCAGAAGGTTCCCAGAGTTGGGATGGCAGTTTTTTCCCCCTATTTTCCCTGCTCCCTCAGCATTCTGAGGGGACATTTTCATAAATCTCTTGTCCTTAGGGAGCATGCTCCAAAGTTTCACTTAAACCATTTTGGGCTGCCTACCTATTATTTCTAGGTGGCAATAAGGACTACCCACATTTGCTTGTGTGACACAGGAAGACCATCATGTCCTCAGGGCACCCTTTCTCCACAGATATTCTGATTCCCCTAAGTGTGCTATAGCCAGCCTGTGCAACTTACAACACAGGGTGCTTCACTGGGGGCTTAGGATTGACAACAGAGGTCCATAATAATGGTTGGGAGTAGTAGAATCTTTAGTGTCAGGCCCACAAAATTGGAAGCATAAATGGCATGTTTCATCCCCAATCCCCATAAAACTCTTCCATGGACTGCCAATGAGGGATGGCATGAGGAATATCTCCTTCATTAGGCCATGCAGCCTGGCATCCATTAACAAGCCATACCAATAGTGACACGGTTTCTGTTTCAGTAGAGGCAATATATAGATGCTGGTGAGTGGTGATGGATGACAAATTACTCATTAAAACCATTGCTACTACAACTCCTTCTGCCCCAGTGTCCCATAATCTTAGAAGCCAGTTATGCAAGGATGCTCTTGATCTCTGCCTATAGCTTTGCCCTAAATTGCCCAACTCAGCAGCAGTATAGTCCTTCATGGTTACACATATCTTTTGCTTGAGGGATTTAGAAATGCTGGACTTCAGGGGTTTGGTTTTGTAATTCCTTCAACTTCTGTTTTATTATAGGGCACACACTTGGCAACTCATCTTCTTCTACCTCCCATTCTTCCTCTTTCTCCTCATCTGAGGAGGAATCCATAATATCCCATGACTTAGGGTCCCACCAGGGAGTGGTTAATATCCTCCAGACTTCAACTAGAGGCAGCCTATGGCCCCTAGTTTGAGCACATTTATAAGTCAGGGTTTATAATTGATCATCAACTTGGCACAGGCAATCTGCTAAAGAATCTTTCATCTCTGTCTGTGCTAGGTGTGAGGCAGGTAGTACAGGGTAACTGGGGGAGAAGATGAGCCACAACATGCCTGACAGGCAACATGCCTGACAGACAACATGACTGACAGACAACATGACTGACAGACAACTTGACCAACTCATAACATGGCTTGCAGACTGCATTGTTGCAAGACCTTGCTGGGAACTTGAATATAAACTTGAGGCCCCACTTACTCTTAACAGGACCTCCCCTTGACCCCTAATATTCCAAACAGGCCTTGCCACCATTGGTGGGGTAACCAATAACAGCTGGGGCCCATCCCCTTATCATTAACAAGGGAGAGGAATAATTCACAGTTTAAAAGGTAACCACATGAGGCAGAGCACATTCTCTCTTCCTAAAGGAGCCCACACCAAATCTTGGTATGTATTTCTATCTTTCTCTCCCATTTCTCATAAAACTCTGTTCTTTCACCCATTTCCCAATAAATTCCTTTTACTGGCCTAACTAAACTGGTGTGTCCTTAAATTCATTTATGCGACATTGCCAAGAAACTAGAGAAAGCCAAAACTTCCCCGTCTTCAAATGCATATTCCTGTTTAGTTTAATTTTCTTCTAAGTGGTGCACAGAGGCCTTTGTTGCTTGTTCTGCCTTTGTAGCCTTCCGCAAGTCTCCTAATAGGAGCCATGCTATAGCCACCACTATTTGGCAATCTCCTTTTCCCTTAAATGCAGCTGCTCTGCTGCCTGCTGTATCAGAGCCAGTATACCTGCTGGAGACTTTAGGGTGTCCCCATATTCTCTTAGCATTCCCCACTCATCCAAGAGGGCAGCAACCCCTCCCCATATGGATGTTATAGGCCAACCTGGGATTTCCCCTGTGGATTATCCTTTCCCTGATTTCATGTCCACTACTGCTGACAGTTCTTCAGTCTCCTGCCAATGGATCACTAATTGTTCCAACCCAACTCAGAGTTGGTGCAGCCATGAGACCAAGGAACACACTGGTCACAGACTTAGACATAAACTTTATTGGGACTTATGAAGAGGAGAACATCTCTGATGGTGGTGGTTAGGGAATGAAGACAGCACTCCACAAAGAGATAGGAAAATGAGGAGTGATGTACGGGGTTTCAGAACAAGGACATTCCATAGGGTATGAGAATAGAGTTCCTGCTAGGGCCCCATGGTGGCCCACATGGGGTCTGGTGATGTTATCACAAGAATGAAGCTTTACCCCTCTGAGGAGATTTGGTTTATGATGCCATCTATGCATTATCTCCCCTCCAGGGAGAGTTGTTAACCTTTAACTTATGTCTAGGTCACACAGGCAGCTACATGCTGAGGACATTGGGGGAGCCTGGGCCCTGGGCCTCCACATAAACTAACACTCATATTCATTAGCAACCTTATACTTATATTCTGCTATCTATTGTAAAAAAGGGTAACAGAGTGTTATGTATATGTGTGTCTTTATGCATAAATAGAATACTCTTAATTATAAATACACCTAGTATGCAATTTCTTAAGGCCCATTACTCTAATGTATAAGTTACTGAAAATTAAATGGAATTGCTATAAATATCACTAGAGAATACAAAATTGAATACAATTAAAGTTAAAAATTGGGCCGTTTGTCAGATATTATATCTTGACATCACACCCACACACAAAGCTTTCCTTAAAAGTTTTCTGTAATTTTGCATAATTCCCTAGGTCCTGAAGATCCATTCCATAAACACCAGTGTTGACAATTATAACATAGTTGAAATGTGACCATATCACATTTAAACAATGGTTTATATCAATTACATTTATATAAAGTCTAAGTCTTTAATTTTAGTGTAGAAATCTATAGTCTAGCTTACAGTTGGGTATGTCATGCCTTGACTTCCAAAATTTTCAGTTTTGGAGGCACATCATTATACTTTTTAAAAATTAAAGTAAAATAACACACATTCCAAATTCATTATACTGTCTTCTTTCTAATATTCTACTTATTAAATTTGAAGGATATTTAATATATATTGAAATGACTGTTTTAGAAAATATGAAAAGGAATGAGGTTCAACATTGGAAAAAGACCTCAAATAAAATGGAGAAAAGGTAAAGACAAATGAGTTGATATGGCTAAGAGACTTCAAAGTGAGTCGGGAGGTCATCCCAGAGGTAATGCTTATGCACATCTCAGCAGGATCTCATAGACTGCCAAAGTGGAAATTACCCCAAATAGTGGGGCTCCGGAGGGTTCTGGAGAAACCCAGGTCCTATGGTCAGGGCAGATAGCTCCAGAGTTTGGTGCCTTGCCAGTGGGCCCTACTTTGGAGTTTGTGCTCCTGAGAGTGACAGAGTTGGACTCAATTATGACTTCCCTACACATACCTCTTCTGTCCCTTCTATTTAAATCTATACATGGTCCTGGAGTTTGTAGGTGTACATCCAAGGGACTCTAGTCTTTGGGCTGCCCATGTGCCAGCTGGGCCCGTCCAAGAGACTGTAATCTTAGTGCTCTTTCCATGTGCCAGTTAGGCCCTGAATCTCAACAGAGTTATCACACTTACACTTCAGTTCATTGTAATCACCCAGGACAACTAACAGGGATATGATGATGGACAATGACCATCCCAAGGAAAACAGAGTCTGCAGCTACAAGCAAAGTAGTCCCATCCATCTATCCCATGGGAACTAAGCCCCCTCTCAGTTGGAGGCCAAGTGGACATCACCATCCCAGAATCCTCAGGATTTGGGAGAGAATGATGGACTAGAGTAAACTTACTGTTATTCTACTACATACTTACTGTGATTTTAGAAATGGAAGAACTCTTGTCATTGATGTGCAATCAGTGACCACTGGAGCTTCTGGGGGGAGGGAGAGGGAAAAATAGGTGTAATATGGGATCATTTTTTGAGACTTGGGAATAATGCTGAACCACATTGTAAAGATAGATACAGGCCATTGTATATCCTGTTATAATTTACAAAATTGTGTGGGAGAGACTGTAACCTATCATGTAAACTATAATCCATGCTTAGTGGCAATGCTTCAAAATGTGTTCATCAATTGTAACAAATGTACCACACTAATGAAGCATGTTGTTAATGGGGGTAAATGTGGGTGGTGTGGGTAGTAGGGCATATGGGAATCCCCTATATTTTTATGTAACATTTATGTAACCTAAGTATTTTTAAAGAAAAAAATTAAAAATTATTTTAAAAACCACATGGCCTTTATAAAAAAATCTCTGTTCCATTCTCCTTTAGAAACCAAATTCCCATGGAACGTGCCCAGTCTCCCATGTTCCATTGAAACCCCATTTCTCTTTTTCCAATTTAGAATGTGCCTTATTGTCAGGATCACATAGAACTCTGCTTTCAGATGAGAATTCTACTATCTTCTCCTAGGATGGGGAAACTTCTTTGCCTGAGATGTTGTCAGCTGTTCTGAGGCTTCTTCTATCCAGTTCCTCCTTGTGCTATGGAACCTCATGAATTTGGGGGGGTTTCTGTGACATTATAAGGGATGGAGTAGAGGTTCTTAAGTTGGAGGTAGATTACAGTAGCCTGAATGGAGATTTTCACAGAAAGGTGTGCTTTCCCAGCCTGAAACAGTGCTTTTTCAAAGTTAAGTTGTCTTAGGGGAGGTCATTAAGCACTTCCTCCCTCTGCAATAGAGGATGTCTTGCTCTAAGTATCTTCTGCCAGCTCTTCTGCCTCTGCACGTTCACCAGTTCTTTTCTTAGCCTATTCAGCTCCTGTTTCTGCTGTTCCAGCTTATAGTGCAAGTGTTGACAGACTTATTCCCTTTCTTTTGCTTCCATGTTCATGGCCACCATCAATTTCGGCTGCAACTACTGGTGCCATGTCTGGATGGGCATAGTGCTGAGGGTGGCTGTTGCCTCTTCAGTGTCTCCTGGTAGAAGATGTGGCAGCTGAATTTCTCATTCATGCCACACTCTGTGCTCCAGGATGACCTCCAATGAGGGGAACAGATGACAGCAGGTCACACAGGGGAAAACTTGCTTCCTGATAATGAACCAGTATATGTACACTGCACAGTGCAACACTTACTCCTTCACCTAGACCATGGGCTAAGGGGTACATGCCTCAGCAGCCCCTACAAGGTATCCAAGGAGGTTAAACTTGGCATTAGTTATACTAGTGGGAGTGCAAATTCTATGGTGCTCATTTTGGAAAGCTTAGTCTGAAATAATGGGATGTTTTCCCATGGGTGAAAATGTAATTTTGGTTTCTCATTCAACACCTACCTCTTTTACCATGTTATCCTTGGTAATACATGCACAGCTGACCCATTGATCTCTGAAGAAATTATGTAGCTTGATGAATTTGAGGTCTGCTCAGAAGAAGCTGAGGAAGACCTCCCTGATATCCTTGGGAGTCTTACTAGGTTTGCAACTTGGAATTAATGAATTTAATGCTATAGGCTGCTCAGAACCTTCTTTTGATTTGCAGCCTCTGAGAAGTGACAGTTATGTACATGAGTGACCTGGGCCCAGGGGTCCAAAGTTACAAGCCCACCACTCTGGTCTCATGCATCCCTGTAAGTTTCTCCATCACTATCATCTTCCAAATGTGTGAAATCTCATTGCTTATTCTCCCTCATTGGGGGACAATGCTGTGAACAATGTCCTGTGCTTGATTATATTAATGATAATATTGCCTTATAGCAGGGGTTTTATTCTTTGAAAATGCTGTAACACTTACTGGTATTTTATAATTATAATTGGAGATTCTTCTGTTTTAATTTTCTTTTTATTTTGGCATTTACTTTTTGAATGCCAATTGAATTTTCTCCTTTACAACATGTAAATGGTCTCATATTCCTGAACCTTTGTAATACTAAGTGAATCTCTGAAAGAAGTTTTCTATGTAAGTATATAGGTTTAATTAGAAGGGATAGAAGAGCCATGTGTAGTGAAAGCACAACTGAGTCCAACTCTGCCACAAACTGGGGAGCATAAAGTCCAAAGTAGGGCTCAGTAGCAGGATGCAAAACTTCTGAACTCTCTGTCCTGCCTATAGTGTCTGGATATCTCCAGAGCCCTCAGGAGCCCCACTATTTGAGGCAATATTTACTTTGGCAGCCAATGACATCCTGCTGAGGCATGCATAAACATAATCTTTGGGATGACCTCCTGACACACATTAGCCATATAAACTCAGAGTCTTATAGTCATATAGTCTTATAGTCTATAGTCTTATAGTCTCTTAGCCATATAAACTCACTTGTCTTTAACCTTTCCCACTTTGGGTCAAGATCTTTTTCCAATTGTGTTGCTAGTTGGTGTTTGGTAATAATCCCTCAGTTCCAGGGGGGCTCACCCTGGGAGTTATGTCCCACATTGGAGGGAAGGTAATGCATTATGTGCTGAGTTTGGCTAAGAGAGAGTACACACTTGAGCAACAAGGAGGTTCTCAGGAGGTAACTCTTACGCACCCTAAATTACTAGGCTAAATTTCAATTTCAAAAGTTAAGGTTCATAAATACAGTCATCATTTTCAAGTGTCCAACAATGGTCCTTCCTTCTTCATTAGATTCTTCTGCTGTACTCAGGGGATACTTGCTGTCCCATTGGACTATGTGGTAGAGCTCTCCACGAGGGTAATTCAATATTCTTTTGGTTAGTGTGTGAATCTCCACTCACCCTGACTATTTTCCATGAACACTTGAACACATTCATGTAAGTATGCTCTAGGTGAACCTTCTACCATGCATCCTCCATCACTGATAGCCCACACCAATGATCCTACCCTGCCACAGATATAACCCTTTTGTGAACCAAAGTTTCTTCAAAAATAAAACCAACAAAATAACCAAATACAATTAATAAGAAAATGAAATAATAATGATAGTTTTAAAAGTAACAAATAAAATTTTAAAATTTTTTTAAATTGTTATAATAAAAATATAAAATTTAAAATAATTTTGAGATATCTTTCTTCACTGTAAGATCAGTTGTGTTGTGTGTATGGTGATATTTTTTTCTGTTCATTTCCCCCAGTGTCTTATATTTTTCACTTTGTCTTCAAAGAAGTTTTAGGTTACAGAAAAGTCATGTACAGAATATAGGGAATTCCCATATTACCATCATCCTCTCTTTCCCCCTTACCTTATTAATATCATATTATATGCGGGTGCTATTTTTTTTTACAATTGTTGTACAAATATTGAAACTTTGCTACTAATCATGGTCAATGATTTCCAAGAGAACATTCACAATGTTGTTGTTTCAACCACATATTCACAAATCCCCAGAGTTCACCTGCTTTCTCTCTCAACCCTTCCCCCAGTTCCATGGACAGTCCAATCCACTCTTCCCACTCTATCCCTTCACAGACTTGCATTGCCTAACCCAATTGTATCTCTACACCATTGTCATGCCTGTCCACTGCACAACTACATGTTTCCAACTTATCATAGATTTTGCCCATAAGGGCATTGGCTCACAAACTTCTTCACCCTTTCTGTCTCTGGTAAACCTATCTTCCAGACTCTCACTCTGTGAGTTTGCTTTCCTTCAGTGCCTGGATTTCTTCATTCAAAATGAGGTTTGTGAGATTCATCGATGTTCCCTTATGTGTTAACGCTGTATTCCTTCTTACATCTGAGTAATATTCCATTGTATGTCTAAACCACATTTGTTTATCTATCTATCTGTTGAATCTGTTGATGAGCATATGGGTTATTTCCAATTTTTTGGCAATAATGAATAAGGCCACTATAAACATTGGCGTGCATATTCCATTGGTGTTCGTGTTCCTGCTTTCACTTCTTCTGGGTATATACTGAGGAGTAGGATTGTTGCATCATATGGCAGTTCTATAGTTAGGTTACTGGGAAACTGCCAAACTGTGTTCCACAATGGCTGCACCATTCTACATTCCCACCAGCAGTAGATAAGTGTTCCCATTCCACTACATCTTCTCCAACATTTATAGTCCTCTTTTTTTTTTAATACCCATCAATCTAATGGGTGTAGTTTTGATTTGCATTTCCCTAATAA
The DNA here is from genome assembly GCA_026826555.1 of Tolypeutes matacus. Lineage (NCBI taxonomy): Eukaryota > Metazoa > Chordata > Mammalia > Cingulata > Chlamyphoridae > Tolypeutes > Tolypeutes matacus. Next base: position 552,486 of record JAKSZT010054581.1, read on the forward strand.
CCAGTGATGTTGAACATTTTTTCATTGGCTTTCTACCCATTTGTATCTTTTCATTGGAGAAATGCCTATTCAAATTACTTGCCCATTTTTAAAATGGTTGTTTCTCTTTTTATTTTTGAGGTGTAGGATTTCATTATACATGCTGGATATTAGGTCTCTTTCAGATATATGCCAAATATTTTCTCCCATTGATTAGGCTACCTTTTCACTTTATTGAAAAATTTCTTTGAGACGCAAAAATTTTTAATTTTGAAGAGGTCACATATATCTATTTTTTTCCTTCATTGCTCATGCTTTGAGTGTAAAGTTCATGAAACCATCTGCTAGTACAAGATCTTGTAGATCCTTCCCCACATTATTTTCCAAGTCTTTATGCTCTTGGCTCTTATATTTACATCTTTGATCCATCTTTACTTAATTTTTATATAAGGTGTGAGATGGTGTTCCTCTTTCAAAATTTTGGGTATGGATATCCTTTTCTCCTGGCACCATTTTTTGAAGAGGCCATTCTTTCCCAATTGATTGGGCTTGGTAGATTTGTCAAATATCAGTTGACTATATCTGTGAGGATCTATATCAGAACTCTCAATTTTGTTCCATTGGTAAGTAAGTCTATCCCTGTGCCAATACAATGTAGTTTTGACCACTGTAGTTTTGTAGTATGTTTATAAAGTCAGGTACTGTGACACCTCTGATTTCATTTTTCTATTTCAATATGTCTTTGCTTATTCAGGGGCTCTTGTACTTCAAAATACATTTCATAGTTAGCTTTTCCAATTAAGTAAAATATGCTGAGGTAATTTCTATTGGGATTGTGTTAAATCTGCAAATCAGTTTGGATAGGATAGACATCTTAAAGATGTTTAGTCGTCCTGTCCATGGAAAGAGAATATTCTTCCATTTATTTAGATCTTTGATCTACTTCAACTATGTTGTGTGGTTTTCTGTGTACAAGTCATTTACATATTTAAATTTATTCCTATGTATTTGGTTCTTGTAGTTGCTATTGCAAATGGGATTCATTTTTCTTGATTTCCTCCTCAAATTGCTCATTATATTATCGTGGAAATTATTGCACAATTATAGGCAGTGGGGGTACCCTAAGAAGAAATAATGTTAAGTTTTCCAACATTTGGTATGCAAGTACCTCTGACATGGAGTTTCATGCACTTAAACACATATGCATAAAATTATTTATTGCACATGTAATTTTTTTTTCTTTTTTGCACATGTAATTTTATGCACAGATTTGCATGTATAAATATTTATTATTCATTCATCCATTCAGAAAATATTTTCTATATAATTACTACATGTAAGATGCTGTGCCAATCTTGAAAATGAAATGACTAGAAGGTCCCTCAACATTTGGAGTGCAACAGTGCCTGGTTTAAAAGTGTTTTAGTTAGGGGAGTGGATAGAGCTCAGTGGTTGAGTGCCCCTTTCCCACATATGAGGTCCTGGGTTCAATCCCTGGTATCTCATTTTAAAAAAAGAAAAAAAAACATTTTATTTATATTTTGCAGTATAGCAAATGAACCCCAAATGTAGAAGCTTATAAAAAAACATTAATTTACTGGAGAGCTCTGTCACAGTCTCCAAGGGAGCAACAATAGTCCTCTGAGTGTAGGGACAGTGCCTGTCAAAATAGGATGACCCACTGATGTTTTTTTTTTTTTTTTGTTTGTTTGTTTGTTTGTTTTTTAATTGATGACTACCCTTGTGAGTCTTTGCTCTTGTAAAAGAGACTTAGCCTGAAGTTGTGGGGTGCCTAAGGATTGCCACCTGAGAGCCTCTTTGTTGCTCAAATGTGGCCTCTCTCTAAGCTAAACTCAGCATATGATTGCATTACCTTCCCCCCACCGTGGGACATGACTCCCGGGGATGAGCCTCCCTGGCAACGAGGGATTAATACCAAGTGCCAACTGGCAGCTTTGCACAGTGGCAGTATCGTAGCCAATGAGGCTTATCCAAGGCACGATTATTGCTAATTGAAAACTTTTCCCAAGTGCCAACTGGCAACACAACTGGAAAAAGACCTTGAATAAAAGGGGGAAATGGTAAAGACAAATGAGTTCAAGTGGCTAAGAGACTTCAAAGAGAGTCGGGAGGCCATCCCAGAGGTAACTCTTACGCACTCCTCAGTAGGAGCTCATAGAACATCTAAGTGCCTATCACCCCACTCAGTGGGGTTCCTGAGAGCTCCAGAGACACCCTGGTCCTATATAAGGGGGGATAGCCCCAGAGACTGATGCCTTATCAGTGGGTTCTATTTTGGAATCTGTGCTCCTGAGAGTGACAGAATTAGACTCAAATAAGTCCTCCCTGCACATGGTTCACCAGTCCCTTCTATTCAAACGTATATGCAATGCTGGAGTTTTTAGGTATACTTCCAGAGACTGGAGCCTCCCGCCTACCTATGTGCCAGGTGTTCATGAAATCTAGGTGGAGCTGCAACTCCTACCCTACAACTTAATGGACTCATCCAAGTCACCTGGTGAGGAGACAATGTTGGGAAATGGCCATCCCAGGGAATGGAGAGGGCCTGAATCTGCAGGCAGGATCATCCCACTCACCATATCCATGGGATATAAGCCCTCTCTCACTTGGAGGTGGAGTGTACATCACCATCCCAGTCCCCTCAGGATTGGGGGAAGAACTATGGACTAGAGTGGACTTGATGGTATTCTCTTGTTCACATATGGTGATTCTAGCAATGCAAGAAATTATAACAATGAGGTGGAGCCTGTGGCCACTTGACCCTTTTGGGGTAGGGAGGGGACGAGCAGTTGAAATACAGTGGCTTCTTTGGGAGTTGGAGGTTGTCCTGAGTACTGTTGTGGCAACGGATGTAGGCCATTTTAAATCAGCACACACCACTCAGAACTGAGTGGGAGAGAGTGTGGTCTACAGTGTGAACTGTGGTCTATGGTTGGTGGCAAGGCTCCAGGATGTGTAAGTTCATTGAGGGTGGTGGGCCACACTGTGGGAGATGTTTGTGTGGGATGTGATGGGAGGTGTGGGAGGTGGGCAACGTGGGAATCCCAATGGGTTCCGTGTAATATTTTGGGTAATCTAAGCACCTCTTAAAATATATGTGTGTGTATATATATATATAAACAACATTTTTGTAAGCAAATACACATATATGCATATATATTTATATATCATTTTGCAAATGTTTGTATGTATTGTGAGAATTTTGATTTTTACCCATAATAAAAAAAATAATAAATAAATAAATAAATAAACATTAATTTACTGCACTCATGACTTTTCAGAATGGCAAATTGAGATTCTTATGTTCTAGTCCCGGCTCAGCTGTATTCAAGTGGACTTGCCCACATATCTGCACTCTCCTGCCATGTCTGTTGGGGCCAGCTAATCTAAAATCAACTCAACTGCAATAGCTTCAACCTTTTTCTGTATGGACTCTATCATCAAACAAGCAAAGTAGGACACATTCACATGGATTTTCAGTCCTCAAAAAGCAAGAAGAGGGCACAACAGTGTACACATACTTAGAATTCTCTGCTTTTTTCTGGTTTGCTACTGTATCAATGAATAAAGCAATCATAATATTGGTCCTATTTGAGGGTTGGAGAAAGTCTTCTGCTCTTTATAAAAGTACCTAAAAAGCCACATTAGAAGGCAAAGGTACAGAGAGAAGAAGAATGCATGGTCATTTTTTTTGCAACCAAATATAACAAGTAATGTAATTAAGCATCTTTCAAACAATGTGAATTGTTTATTAGTGCAATGAAATACACAACAGAGTAAGAAATTCTTCAAAAAGTAAGGTCAGGAAGATTTCACCCAGGAGGTCATGTTCCAACTAAATTTATAAAATATAAATATAAATGGATGGCTAGGAGTTTGAAATGGCACAAGACATTCTGAAAACCCAAAGTGTTTTCCCGAAGCCATAGTGCATAGTGTGAGAAAAGTCTGAAGAGGTAAGATGGGCAACTGTGGCATTTTTCTACATCCATGAACAAGTACATATCTTCTTTTTTGTTTGTGTTTTCTAACCATGTGTCCCTGTTCTACTTTCTGGATTCACTCAAATCAAGCCAATCTCTTCCTCAGATGAATGATTGTATTGTGTCATAGTTGTCAGGTGCCTCCCTACTCACCACCCACAACTTTATCAAATGCTTCCTAAAATATTTTCCACAATTTCCTAGTTCTTCTTTTCTAAATGGCCTCCAAAACAAATACAGAGTTTTGATTCAAGCAAAGGACAGTGGATTTTTACAGGAAAGTACTCCTAAACCACCCAGACAAGTTGATCACAGAGATCCTGAGCTCAGTCTTTCTTGTGAGGTAAATCATAACCCTGTTATAGAAGCCCCAATGTGAAGTACATGGAGGGGTTAAGGACATTTACAATAACATTTCTTGGGTCTCAGGATCAGTAAGATGGAATAACATTGGCACATCCAGCAGCCAGATCCCACAATCCCAGTCTGCTGGATTTCAATGAAGGATGTGTCCTTTGGAGGATTTACTATTATGTGTCAGACACTGTCATAATTTCTAGAACTGCAAAGGTGAGGTAGAATTGGTCTTTACCTCAAGTTGCTACCATCCATTTGAAGGAGACAGATTTGTGACTGAGAATCTCCCATGAAACATAATAAGTGCTATAATGGGGAATAATTGCATGCCCTCAATACATTAAACATGAAAATCTAGTTAGGATACACTCAGTAAGTATGACCTAACTATAATAATGACAGCATACATTCACATGTTCTTATTCTGTACCAGCCATTCAGGATTTACATTATTTACATATATTAATATATATCATTCTAACTACAACAGTATATGATGAGCAAAGTCTTCCCTATTTTACAGATCAGGGAAATAATGCATAGAGATCTCAAATGAAATCACCAAGATGACAAGAACAGAAAGTGCTGGAGCTGAGACCCAAATACAGGAGCTTGGCTTGGATCAACTCTCTTAAACACCATGTGTCTTTGAGGCAAGTTGAGCCAGGGCAAGGGAGGGGAGAGGAAATCTTCAAGTCAGAAGGGACAGACTGTGAAGACTCAGAGGCAAAGGGAACTGAGAGTGGTTCTGAGTGGACCTTTTTTGAACAAAGTTGAAGAAATAGGCTTCAACCAGTGTCAAATAAGAGGTTTGGGAGAAAGCAACAGCCCATCTTGGTAAGTTGTTATTCCCTGTACCCCTATCACTCTACCCCAATGGATGGCTATCTGTTTGAAAGTAGGGAGAAGTTTCCACTTACTTTTATTACCAATTCTCTTTCTCAATGCAACCAATCTCCTGCTTCAACAATTGTTCACTATTTTATCTTGTGATTTTTAGGATCAAACATGGTTCATGGAACTGAGCTATGTCTCTGATGATGTGACAGAAGGGTTACTGCAAATCTTATCACTTATTCAGTTCCCAAGTGTTCTTCCATGAGGTTGGCAATCTGAGATCTGCCTGTGGGAAAGAAAATTTGGCTACCTATTGATGAACATTCGGGACTAAACTATTCCCTACCTCGGGAGAGGTGGGAACATCACCTACAACTGGGAGGTGAGATAAAAATCCTTCAGAGGTTGTTCTTGGTTCACATTCACCTAGACAAGGTAAACCAGTGATCAGGGATGAGAAGGCCTATCTTTAAGCTTTTAGGTTAGGATGAAAGGAAAATTATGTCTGATTGATGGGAGCTAGTTTGTGAGGGATCTGATTTTTTCTGGGTCAGATTTCCCCTGATTTCTTTTGGACCTGGTTTCCCATGGGCCAGAAGAAACAAAATAAGGAGTTAGAAGTGAAGGTATGAAGTTCACTGAGACTTCCCCTTAAAAAGTTCTTCTTATCAATTATGAGACAATTAATATATGACTGAATAAATGAAGGATAAATGATTGAGTAAACACCAGAATTCTACTTTGAGCCTGAGGTGCATTCCAGAATAGGAATAGACAAGTTACAGAATTATCAGGACTGTAATTTAATTATTTTATATAGATGGAAAAGAGGAACTTAAAAGGCAACTGGAGCAGAGATATGTGTACCTGGGAAAGGGTGGTTATGGAGATTGGTACTTCATTTTTAATCACATTTTATAATTAGATTGAATGCATCATTTTTTATAAGAGAAGTTGTGAGTTTACAAAGCAATCATGCCTCACATATAGGATTCCCATACAGCTCCTTCCAATCATATCTTATATTGTTGTGGAAAACTTTTCTATAAATGACAAAACTACATTCAAATACTATTAACAATGTCTTGCTATGGTGGATACAGGCCATGTTAAATTTCATCAGAATTTATAAAAGTGTATGTAAACCGTAATGTAAACCATTGGCCATGGTTAGTAGCTATGTTTCAATATTTTTACATCAGTCACAAAAAGTGCACCATCCACATATACAATATTATTAACAGTGGAAGGGGGTAAAAGGGAGGATATTGGGTATTAGAGAGTCCCTTGTATTCAGTACATGACATTTCTGTAAACTAAAACTTCTTTGAAGAGAAAATGAATAAAGTAAGACCCTGGGGGACTAAATGGAAGAAAATGTCACTGTACATACAGGACAACAGATCCTACAGTGATGAAAGACAAAATGTCAAAAAAATCCTTAAAATTTTTTTTCATTATTTTTACTATCCTAAAATTTTTAATTTTTATCTTGAAAAATTTTTAAATATTTTACTTATTTTTAAAACTATCATTATTTCATTTTCTTGTTAATTGTATTTGGCTATATTATTTGTTTCATTTTTTATTTATTTTTTATTTTTATTGTGGGTAAAAATCTAAATTCTCACAATACATACAAACATTTGCAAAATGATATATAAATATATATGCATATATGTGTATTTGCTTACAAAAATGTTATATATATATATATATATATTATATATATATATACACATATATTTTAAGAGGTGCTTGTTTCATTTTTGAAAAAGTTCTGGGTCACAGAAGGATTACAATTGTGGTAGGGGAAGATCATTGGCGTGGGGTGTCATGATGGGGGAAATATGGGAGGAATGTCACGTTGGTATACATATAAGGCATATAAATGTATTCAAATGTTCATGGAGCATTGTCATGGTGGGTTGAGATAAACACAATAACCAAAAGAATATCAAATTCCTATCCCAGGGAGCTCTGCCACATTCTCTAATGGAACAACTGGAATCCCCTGAGTACAGGGGCAGTGACTAGTGAAGGAGGATAGTCCATTGATGGGCCCTTGATATTGATGACTGTGCTTGTGAAACTTTACTCCTGAAATTGAAATTTAGTCTACTATTATACTGTTCCTAAGGGTTACCTCCTGAAAGCCTCCTTGTTGCTCAAATGTGGCCTCTCTCTAAGCTGAGCTCAGCATATGAATACATTACCTTCTCCCAAGTGTGGGACATGAGTCCCAGGTGTGAGCCTCCCTGGCACTGAGGGATTATTTGCAAGCACCAACTGGCAATGCAAGTGGAAAAAGACCTTGGCAAAAAGGGGGAAACTGTAAAAACAAATGAGTTTAATTTGGCTAAGAGACTTCAAAGTGAGTTGAGCGGTCACTCCAGAGCCTACACTTTTGCATGTCTTAACAGGATCTCATAGGCTGCCAAAGTCAATACTATACCAAATAGTGGAGCTCCTGAGGGCTCTAGAAACATCCAGAAATTATAGTCAGGGCAGATAGCTCAGGAGTTAGATACCTTGCCAGTGGACCATACTTTGCAATTTATGCTCTGCAGTGTGACAGATTTGGACTCAGTTGTGGTTTCCCTAAACATGGCTCTTCTATCATTCTATTTGAACCTATAATTAGTATTAGAGTTTATAGGTGTATGTCCAAGAGACTAAATCTCTGGGCCATCCATGTGCCAGCTGGATCCTGAATCTCAACAGAGTTGCAACACCTACTCTCCAGTTCATTGGGCTCACCCAGGACAACTAACAATGAGATGATGGTAGACAATGACCATCCCAAGGAACTGAGAGAGTCTACAACTGCCTATCTTCCCTATGGGATTTAAGCTCCCTCTCAATTAGATTTGTAATGGATATCACCTTCCCAGAATCCTTAGCACTGGGAAATGAACAATGGGCTAAAGTATACTTATTGATATACTTCTATAAACATTGTGATTCTAGCAATGGAGAAATTATATAATTGATGTGGAGGCAGTGACCACTGGAACTTATGCACATCTCAGCAGGAACTCGTGACTGCCAATGTAAATATAACCTCAAATAGTGGGGCTCCTGAGGCCTCTGGAGATATCCAGACACTACAGGCAGGGCAGACAGCTCAGGAGTTTGGAACACTACTAGTGGGCCCTACTTTGGTTGTATAACCCCCCCCAGTATGACAGACTTGGACTCAGTTAAGGTTTCCATACACATGGCTCTTCTACCCCTTCTATTTGAACCTATAATTAGTATTAGAATTGGTAGATGTATGTCAAAGAATCTTAAATCTTCAGGCTTTCATGTGGCAGTTGGACCCTGAATTTCAACAGAGTTGCAACAACTTCTCTCCAGTTCATTGGTCTCACCCAGGACAACTAACAAGGAGGTGATGGTGGACAACCACCATATCTAGGAACTGAGAGAGTCTACAACTGCAAGCAAGAGATTCCCATCCACTGGCCATATAGAATTGAAGACCCCTCTCAATTAAAAGTGTTGAAGACATCACCATCCCAGAATCCTCAGGATTGGGGAAGAAATTATGGACTTAAGTAGACTTACTGGTATTCTACTAAAGTCTTATTGTAATTCTACCAGTGGAAGAAATTAAACCATTGATATGGGAGGCAGTGGCCAGTGGAGGTTCTAAGGGCAGGGAGAGGGAAAAACACATGTAATATGGGGGCATTTTTGGGACTTGGAATTGCCCTGAATAACATTGTAATGACAGATACAGGCCATTATATATCTTGCCATAGCCTACTGAATTGGGTGAGAAAGAGTGTAAACTACCATGTAAACTGTATTCCATAATCAGTGGTAATAATCTAAAATGTGTTCATCAATTTCGATGAGTGAACCACACAAATGAGAAATGTTGTTAATGTGGGAAATTGTGGGAGATGTGGGGAGCAGGGCATGTGGGAATCCCCTAAATTTTTAAGTAATATTTATGTAATTTAAGTAGCTTTAAAAAAACAGAAATTAAAAACAATACAAAACAAAAATAGTCCATAACTTATATTAAAGGTATTTTGCCCATAAACCCCCCAATTGTTAATACAATGTACTAGTATTTTACATTTACTATAATGCATGAAAGAATCTTCCTCAAATGTGTACTGTTAATCATGGGCCATCATTTGAGGACACATACTTAATAGAAGAAAAATATATTGCCAAAAAAAAAAAAAAAGAGAGAGAGAGAGAGAGAGACAGAGAGTGTAAGGCCAGGTTAGATTTTATATAATCCATGATCAGTAATGCCCTGTAGAGGAAGAAACATTTAAATATTATTAATAATTCTGACATCATTGAAATCAATGAGGACATAATTCTGTTTTGTATTTTACAGCCCTAACTGTTGGACCCAATAATCTGTAAGAATGACATCAATATATTGGTGTAGTGATTTTATTTTCATATGTGCCATATTTAGTTCTGGATTATCAAATTCTTAAATGGGAATTCTTCAAAACTTATAACACGCGGTCAACACCTACTTTTCTGTGGCAAGAAAGCTCAAAACCTTTTACAACATTAGCCCCAATAAAACATTATGGACCCACATGAACTATTTTAATTAATGACTATGCATGAGAATGAGCAAAAGTAAAATGATGTACTGTCCTGCAGTCTTGGGTCAATTCTCCTCTATGAAGAAACTTACTGAATTCTCATCATCTCACCACTCTTTCCATAGGCATCAGAACAAGAAAACAAAAAGTGAGTGGGGGAGTGGATGGAGTGACAGAATAAGGAACATGGAGAAAAATTTCCAGAAGGACATCACAGATCATGTACAAAGTCATGCTCAATCCAGCAGTTCAGGGTAGATTGCTGTTTTTCAGTCTACCCAGAGCAGACCTACCACTGCTCTTATGATAGGTCATAAGCACTCTCAAGGAATTGCAAATAACTACAAGGAGTAGAGGTGGGGTGAATTAAACTAGTATTCAATCCTAATGAGATTACTAGGAAAACCCCCTTGTTTGCAAAACGTCTTCCTCAGAACTCAGTCAGCCAAATTTCGAAGAAGAAATGACCATATAAATGAGAAACCATTTACACCACAATTCGAAACAGTCTAATCCCAGGTGACACCAGATATATCCGTACTTACCCAAGGATGGAACTCCTATTCAAGGCATGCTAAATTAGACTTCAGGACCTTGGTTCCAAAATGGCTTCTGGCAGAGGAAGCTGAAACCGGTAGGGGCAGGCTCCATGTAGTCTATATGGGTACAGGGAAATGTGACCACCTGGTGGCACTGGTTGTATGGCATTGCAATTTGGCTCATCCCTCCTCCACCAGGGGTATCCCCTGAGGGTGTGACTTGAATATATACACTGCCCATTGCTTTGGGCCATGGGAGGGCAGGGAAGCAGGTGGGAGGGAATATTTGGAATAGAATTCTCTTAAATTTTTGACCAGGCTGAAAAGAATATACAAGAATGAAATAAAAAAGGATCTCTTCCTAGTAACAGGGTCATGAATATCTAATTCTGATTAGAGGTAGTGGTTGAAATATAGATGTATTATTAATAAATCAGGAGACAAACTGATAATTGAGGGGGAAAAGTAGTAAACACATGAGAAGCTGTGAAACACACGCAACCTCCGTGCCAAGCATTACACATTAATAATGGGAGGAAATGGCAAATGTATGCCAAATATGGTCTCATGACTGAGCTTAGTGGTCATAGTCTGATGATAATACCTCATAATCTGTAACAAAGTTCCATTATGGTGTGGTGTGTTGATGGAAGGCTGTTGTATGTGGAGTCTTACAATATGCATGAATTTTTTTCTAAGTTCACCTTCTATAATAAAAATATGTTTGAAAAATAATAATAGACTGGGTTAGAAAAAATTACATTAAATGTATGATATGGACTCTAATGAGGAAAAACCTGTTGATGATATTTTTGTGTACATATTTGGTGCCTTTCAAATAGAAAAACCATTTTCAATATGCCTGGCAAATCACAAACAATGTAAATGACTCAAATATATAATATCCTTTGAAAACAAAAGTTTTCCTAAGAATGTGTGCACTACTGAAAAGATACGTTCCCATTACTTGAAAATGCAAGGCTTTTATTTAGGTCCTCTGAAAAGTACAATCTTGAAACATGAGAAGCCCTCCAGGATTTCATTCACTGGTGAAGGTAGTTGGTCCAACAATTTCTGTACAATTTTTAAAAATTAATGAAAAAATGGTAACTACACTTACTGGGAGAATAATGATAAGCTAGATCAAAATGTTTTTCTCTGATTTTTATTCTTTGAATAAGCCCACTTTTGGTTAATTTAAAGGAGACCTTTGTGAATTCATTTATAAATCTCTCCTCTAATGATAGCAAGCTCTAGATTTTCTTTCACAGAAAGCATCTCTGGTTAGGCTAATAATTCTTTGTGATTTTTCTCCTGTAAAGAGGTATTGTGAGAATTTTGATTTTTACCCATAATAAAAAAAAAAGAAAAAAAAAAAAAGAAAGTAGGTTAGAGGCCACTAGAGGCTGGCAGAGAGGATAATGGGGAATTATTACTTAATGGGTACAGAGTTTCTATTTGTGTGATGAAGAAGATTTGCTAATGGATGGAGGCATGCTACATTTTGAATGTATTTAATGCCACTGAAGTTTTCACATAAAAAAGGCTAAAATGTAAAATGTTATGTCATATATGTTACACAATTTAAAAATGACAAATAAACCAACTAAGAAATGGAAAAAAAAAAAAAAAAGAGGGATTCTGAGGCAATTATCCATGTGTAAATAACTGCTGAGAGATCACATTCTACTTCTTTGAAATCATTTGAAGTAAAATGAAATCTATTCTTACAGCAAAAACAAAGGCTGGCAGCTAATAGAAAATCTCCCTCACAACAAAATGATGCACATTCGCCAACCTCCAACTCTGTGCCAATTGCATCCAGATGACCCTACCCACCACCAAGAGTGAAAAAACATCTATAAGCTGAACGAGAACACAAAACCCAATTCCACTATTCCCCAGATGTCAGGCAGAGTGTCTTATAAGGGTCAACAGATGTATGTTTCCATCTGAGGGACCCATGAGCACAACCTCTGAATTTGAGGAGCAAAAATTGGAAGACCTGAATAGAGAAATCGGCAAATACAAGACTTTTGTGTGTGACTACCAACACCCTCTGTTTGGAAAAATAGTTTTTACTGAAGTCTACAATTCATACCTGAATGTACAGCAAAAGTATGTGTTTAACAAATGTTAGGACTTTCCAAATAAATGGGTAACATCACACACGTTCCCCATACAGCAGCCTCCACCAACTCCTGGGTTTCTGGTAAAACAGTTTTTAAAAACTAGGCAAGTGTATCATGAAAATTTAACTACTATCTGTAGGTCCTATCTCACATTGGGTATATTTCCCCCAAACCACCCTATTTTTTTCTACAATTCAGTGTTATACAGACTTAATAATAAAGAAGTCAACTGAGGTAAAGTGTACAATTCATGGTGTTTGCTGTAATCAAAGAGATTTGTGTTCATCAATTCAATCATTATTAAAGCATTTTCATTATTTCAATAAAAGTACCAACAAAAGCCAGGCACAAAAACTCACACATAAATGCTTCCCTTCACAATCTTGCTGTTTCCCTTGCTATACACAGTGGCTATTTCTGGCTATTCTTGCAGTAATATTTATGAGTTTTGAAGCCATTTTGTTGATACATATTCTGATACCGGGTGGTCTAGCCAAATCCTAAATGGATTTTTTTCAATGCAGTTAATAAGACCTTTAATATAAAGTTGAAAAACAAAAGAGAAAAGAGAAAGATATTACAGAGTTTAAAAGAGTGTAAGGGATCGTCTGGTAAGCCTGGAGCACCATGGGACTGTCCTACTATGACCACCAGGTTACACTGGGTCCCTTGGCCAGCAAGGGCCTCTGCTTGACCTGAGGCTAGGCAGCTGGCAGCTCTGCCAGGCAGCGGAAGGCCCATGCTGGGGTGGGGTGGGAACATGGTGGATGCCAGTGAGGCCAGCTCAGAAGTCATGACTTCTAAAGGACATCCTCAGGGGTGGACCAGGTGCAAACACAGCACTGAGCACCCAGACTCCTGGTGGGGTAAGGACTACCTCTAGCCCCGTGGGTTCCTGTGGAGGTCCTGGCAGAACCATGGTCAATACTACTGACAGCACCCACACCTCCCCTTCCCTAAAATCACCCGGGAAACCACTTTGGGGCTGTGCCACAGAGACCTGTGTGCATCAGGACCATGGGGGCCCAGCGTGAGCCTTAGACAAGAAAATCTTCCTGCAGGGAAATCGCTGGTGTCTTCACCCTGACCCCACTCTTCTTGTGGAACCAAGCAGGCACCATATCTCAGGCAGTGCCATAACATTTCGGTGGCTCCTGTTGCCTTACTATGTTCCCTATGCTACTGGGTCCTAGCCTTGCAGGAGCACAGACCATTGCAGGAAAATGGACCTGCCAGTCTTTTCTAGGTGTTAAAACATTGCATGGGGAAATGGAAACTGGAATCTCAGGAATCTGTATGCCCTTCTACACCTTGTGGAAAGGATATATGTTATAAAATCAAGAATTGATAGAAAATAAAGAGAAAGTGGCAGAAGGAACATCCAAATATATAATGGCGTATTCATATGTAATGAAAGGCTGATATGTATAATCATGGAACAGAAATAACCCCATACGATTCTTATTTATACCATATGTCCTTCCACAAGGTGTGGAAGGGCATACATATTCCTGAAGTTCCAGTTTCCATTTCCCCATGGAATGTTTTAACAACTAGGAAAGACTAGCAGATCCATTTTCCTGCAGAGGTCTATGCTCCTGCAATTCAAGGATCCTGTAGCATAGGGAGCATAGTAAGGCAAGAACCGCAACCGAAAAGTCTGAGCACTGCGTGAGAAACGGTGCCCCCTAAGTTCCACGAGAGGAGTGAGGTCAGTGTGGAGACACCAGCGATGTCTGTGCAGGAACATTTTATTGTCTAAGGTTCACACCGGATCCCCATGGCCCTAATGCACGCAGGTCTCTGTGGCACAGACCCAAATTTGGTTTCTTGGGTTATTTAAGGGAGGGCGAGTTGTGAGTGCTGTCAATAGTGTTGACCATGGTTCTTCCAGGAGCTCCGCAGGAACCCAGGGGGCTAAAGGTAGTCCTTACCCCAACAAACACACCAGGAGTCTGGGTGCCCAGTGCTGTGTTTGCATCTGGTCCACTCACGCGGATATCCTTTAGAAGAGACGCCTTCTGAGCTGGTCTCACAGACATCTGCCATGTTCCCTGATCCACCCCAGTGTGGGCCATCTGCTGTCAGGCAGAGCCTCAGGCCACCTAGCCACAGATCAAGCAGAGTCTCTCGCCAACCAAAGGAGCCAGTGGAAACCGGTGGCCATAGTAAGACAGTCCTTGGTGCTCCAGGCTTACTGGACATTCCCTTACACTCTCTTTTAAACTTTGTAATTTCTTTCTAATTCATTTGTCTTTCATTTTTCAATTTTATATTAAAGGTCTTATTGCCAGCATTTAAAATATATGTATATAAATATTTCTTCTAGAATTTGGCTAGATCATATTGCATGGGAATATATCTCAATACTATGGCTTCACAACTAATAAACATTACTGCAAAAATAGCCAGAAATGGCCACTCTGTATAGCAGTGGAAACAGCAAGATTGTGAGGGGAGGCTTTTATGTATGAGTTTTTGTGCCTGGTTTTTGTTGGTGCTTTTATTGAAACAATGAAAATGCCTTAATTATGATTGAATTGGTGAACACAAACCTCTTTGATTACAGCACATACAATGGATTGTACACTTTGCCTTAATTCACTTTTTATTATTAAATGTCTCTATAAAATTGATTTGTAGGAAAAAATAGGGTGGTTTGGGGGAATTACACCCATCCAGTGCTGAGTTGAGCTAACTCTTTTAACTCTCAGAAAATGCTCTGAGGTCTATGGTATTTGAAATTGATGAAACTGAGGCACTTAGAGGGTAAGAAATTTGCAAAAGGACACGAAGTCAGAAGGTGTCAGGTCTAGGACTGGGACAATGGAATCTGGCTCTGGAGTCTACCCTCTAACCAGGACTTCTGCCACACCTTGTACAAATTCCCCAGAGCATCCTACCTATTTTTAGGAATCCTGATGTGGTGCCTCCTGAGCCCTCTCCTCAGGGGATCAGGGAGACTTTCCTTCCCTTTCATCATATGCTCAAACACTGTATTTGTTACTCCCACTCATGCCTCTTTATCACCTGCACTGGACCTCTGGCTCATCTCAAGGAGGCTTCTAGAACTCTATGGCTTAATCCATATTGGTGGGTGTATGTTGGGTGATGGACTTGAGCTTTGTCATCATGAAAGCACCCACAGATCAGAGGTGAGGGAAATTCTCAACTCTGATTTTTCCATAAGTGGATAAAAGCTAGTTCCATGGACAGTTGTCCCTTTCACCCACTCCTGCATTCACTGTCCCAAGGTAGTGCAACTTCCTTTCCCCAGGTGCCTGCCTCACACAACCTACTGACCATCCTTCTGTCAAAACTGAGTCCAGGGCCCTGTCTGTCCTCAGTTCTGTCTATAGGATATCTGTGACTCTCAGAAAGCACAGAGCTGGATCAGTTCTCATTCATCCTTTCAGAATGATGGTATCTTTCTCTTTGGAAGTTTATCTGGTAACAATCTGTGATGTCTTACCCTCCTTGGTCTTTCCCATGGTGGGAAGCCCCTGCTGATAATGGTGCAGCTTGAAGTGGCCTGGAAAAGGCTCTGCTGCCCAGGGACCTCAGGAACACACCACTGTCCCATCCACTAGGCCTTGTGAGTTGGACCCAGAGTGACTTGTCCTACCTGGAAAAGACCCAAGGTCTGGAGATGTTCAAGTGGCATGTCTACAACCCTTCAGGTTCCTACCTTCCATGTGTCTGGTCTGTGATTTTGACTCCAACCCCCATCACCTGAGTCAAGGCTACTTCCCTCCACAGGCTTTTCCAACACCACAACCAGGACCACAATGCATTTGGGTGTATGGATGCACAGGAGTGGGCTCTCATGTCCTCAAACATGTACATCAGGCAAGTCCTTGCATGCCTACAAATTGATGCCCCTGAAGGCACACATGCCCCTACATGCAATCATGACAGTGAAAGAGAGGACCAAACCAGACCAATGATTACTTTATTTCTCCATCCTCCATTTGGGCATTTTTTTGTCATCTGCAGAAGCAATTTTCAAGAATGCATAGGATGAAATGCATCATGCCCCTCTGTCTTTTAACTTCACTTTTCCAGCAACCTTCAGGACAGAACCTTTAATGACTGCAACTTGACACAGAAACCCCTCCATTCTTTCCTCCTTGTAGAACCACCCAGCAGTTGGGGACTATATTTTGTATTCTGCTTCATAGTCTCTACAATCGGCACAAGCCCCAGAAAGCTCCCCAGTTGATTGTAGATGTAACCAGACATCTATGCAATCAACTCACTGATGATTAAAGTCCATAATATGCCCTTGTATTACAAATAGTCCAGTGCTTGCTTAACCAAACAACTGGGTGCCATTAACTGGATGAGTTGACATGTTAGCCTAAACATGACAGTCCTCCCGTTGTCAACTTGGCAGCCATACACTTCATCTTAAACCATACTTAGTCTCAAAATAAAAACAATAGTATGTATGTATTTCTGCCTAAAAAATATTCATATCTCCTGCATACAACCAGAAATGCACTGAATCACTCCAGAATATGGTTCAAGTCCTTGGGAAATGTTCACTATTCAAAATGACATCATTAAATACTATGTTATGAAATTAATACAACTTATGTCATATGAGAAGGTGAAAATTTATGGAAGAAGGCAAAGATATTCATTTTATGAACATATACAAACATATGCATAACAAAAGAAGGAAGAAATATTCATGGCCATTACAGTTCTCATTCCCTGTTATTGGTCACATGGTTAAAGTGCATACTTACTACTATCTTCTTCTACTACTCATTCCAAGTTTACCCTTTACCCACAGAAAACACTTCAGCTGGTAGTGTTTTTTTCCTGGTGGTATGACCCAAACTTTCATTTCTGAAGTTTCTGGGCCATTATCAGTCCTGCATGGATTGGGTTTTTGCACTTTTCCATCGACTTTAATCACAAGGCATAGTAGTATTAAGAGATACCCTAGGGGATCTCTTGCATTCTAGGCAATCTCTTCTTTACCTCCACTGTGTATGATCAATCCACCCCATCCAATAAATCTTTTCTTTGCATGTTGATTGAGAGGTATGAGTATCCCAAATTGGCCAGGTGGTAGTCTTAACTTCATGATCAGTGGAATCATTGCTGTGCTCCTCCTTTTGGACCTAAGAACTGTAGGACAGCATAGATTAAGGATGAAGGGACAAGATGCAAAAATTTTCCTAGGGGATCACTTGGGTTAAAAGCAAGTTGTGCTACTCCCATTTCCACTTCTCAATTCCAAGACCCATGTATCCTTGCTATGGGAGAAACAACACCATAGTGGGGATGCTGATTTAGAGCATACACAGCCTCCTGGAGAACATTGCCCAAGCCCTGTAAGATATTGTCACTGAGTTGGCATAATAATTGAATCTTCAAAAGGCCATTCAACTGTTCTATCAATTCAGCTGCTTCAAGATGATGGGAAACATGGTAAGACCAGTGAATTCCATGGGCATGTGCCAATTCCTACACATCATTTGCTGTGAAGTGGGTGTCTTGATCAGAAGCAATGCTATGTGGAATACCATAGCGGTGGATAAGACATTTGGCAAGCCCACAAATGGTAGTTTTGGAAGAAGCTTTGTATGCAGGGAAGACAAACCGTTATCTGGAGGATGTGACAATTCCATTTAGAACAAATTGCTGCCCCTTCCATGATATAAGTGGGCCAATGTAATCAACCTGCCATCAGGTAGCAGGCTGATCACCTTCGGGAATGGTGCCATATCGGGGACTGAATGTGGGTCTCTGATGCTTGTAGATTGATTAGTCTGCAGTGACTTTAGCTAAGTCAGCCTTGGTGAAGAGAAGTTCATGTTGCTAAGCACCCAAATAAACTCCATCCCTACCACCATGGCCAGTTTGTTCATGAGTCCAATTGGCCAATGAAAGGAATGGCTGGGGAAAGAGACTCAGTGTTAGCCACAGAGCAAGTCATTTTATCCACTTCATTATTAAAATATTCATCTGCTGAGGTTACCCTCTGGTGAGCATGAACATGGAACACAAGTACTTTCATGTTTTTTGTCCGTTCAGAAAACTACCCACATACCTCTTCCCCAGGCCGCTTTTTCATCAATTTTCCAATTGTGTTCCTTCCAAGTTCCTGACCATCCAGCCAAACCATTGGCAACAGCCAATGAATCACTGTACTAATGAACCTCTGGCCATTTCTCCTTCTAAGCAAAATGAACAACCATGTACACTGCTCAAAGTTCTGCCCACTGGGAGGAATTTCCCTTACCACTATCCTTCAGGGATGTCCCAGAAAGAGGCTGCAGTGCTGCAGCTGTCCTCAATCTGGTTAAAGGTGTGTCCTCTGGACATTCCTGGGGTGGATGGGCAGATCTTAAATGGTGAATCCATTCTAGCATTCCAATCTCTCTAAGCTTTTGGATCCCCTTACCTATAATATACTAGGGTAAATTGGGGATCTTGACCTCAGGCATTGTATGTCATCTTTTGGTCCATGTTTCAGCCAGCCCCCTACACAAACTCTAAGAGCACTTTTTAACCCTTTGAGCTGCAACACTGAATCCAGAATCTCTGCTTAGTGGGTCCATATAAAAAGTTCAGCCTGATCCAAATTTATATTCTTACCATTAACCCATACCCTTAATATCATTTCCCACACATATTCCCTGATTTCTGCTTACATAAATTGTCAAATTCATGCAGTTATTTGAGTATAGTGTACTTCTACATGGGTTGCACTTTGTACTTCACCTCTGGGGACTTGTGATTTTAGACTAGTTATAGGTCTGGAAGAGAAGAAGGGTGGCAGGGGTGGGTATGGAAAAAAAAATAGGAGTGTTTTGCCAACTAATTAGTTCAGGGCATTCTCTTGCAGTTTTATCTGATGAGTCAGGATTAGTCTCTTCAGGTATGGGATGATGGTTTCTTCAGAGCATGGAGGTGGTGGAAATTCCTTGAGGCAGGCTGAAGATTGGTAGCACAGGCTTGAGGCTGGATGGTACTCTCCTCAAGGCAGGGAGGAGGTCTAGGCTCCATGGGGCAAATAAAAAATAAATAATAATATATAACAAGTAAAATACAAAAATAAAAAATAAAATAAAACCTTTTTTCATTATGTCTTTCATCACCTTAAGATGTGTTTGCTTTTATGTACAATGTCAGTTTCTTCCATATGTTCTCTGAGTGTCATGTTTTATTTGCTTTATCTTCAGAGAAACCTTAGGTTACAGAACAGTCACATAGAAAATATAGAGGATTCCCCAATATCCAGCCCCCTCCCCCTCTCCCACTTAGACCTATTATTAACATTTTACATGTGGATGGTACATTTGTTATAATTGATGTACAAATATTGAAGCTTTGTATATCACTGATTTACATTTTGGTTTACATTTTGCACCATGCAGTTTTATAGGTTTTGACAAGATTTAAAAGGCATCATTGTATGATCATGCAGAGCAATTCCAATGCTCTATGTTCCATCAATGTTATTCTTCCTCTGCCCTCCCCTCAGAATCTATGGTAAACACTAAGCTTCAATTTTTGAAAAAAAGGTTCATAATTACATGCAATAATATTGAGGGTTTGCCATATTGGTTTGTTTTCTTTTGTTAGGCAGTGTCCATGTTCTAGAGAGATTCTTGCCCCTCTAATTGAGAACACAGAAGGACTTCCCAGGATAGGTGTTTAGTATTTTCATGTTTATTGTGTGGGTCTCCACCCACTGAGATAACACACTATGACAAGATGAACACTTTCATATTGCACAGAAGCATGCCCCAGGTGTACCTTATCTTGTATATCACCCACACCCAAAACCCTGCACCTGTAACCTTTCCCTGCCATATTTTCCAAAAGAACATTTCCACCATTGTAGTTTTAACCACAGAACTACAAATCCCCAGAGTTCACCTCTTCCTTCTTCTAGTTCCCTAATCCCATAGATAGTCCAACACCCCCACCCTACTCCCTCTCATATGCCACCACTGTTGAACCCAGTCACAAAACTGCATCACTATCACCCCATCCACTGTCTAACCACCCCTACCACCTTTTCATAGGTCTTGCCCATGTTGAGCCTCAACTCACCACACTTTAACCTCATTCTGTATCCTGATAACCTATCTTCCAGACTATGGCTCTGTGAGTCTGCTCAATTTGCTTAAGTCCTATCAGTAAGGTCATATGATATTTGTCCTCAGTGACTGCCTTACTTCACTCAACATAAGGTCTTCAGGATTCGTTCATGTTGTCCCATGTGTTGATACTGTATTTTCTTCTTAGAGCCGAGTAATATTCCATTGTATGTATAAACCACAATTTGCTTATCCATTCCTCTGTTGATGGACACTTGGGGTGCTTCCAACTTTTGGCAATAATGAATAATGCTGCTATGACCATTGGTATGCACATATTTGTTTGTGTTCCTGCTTTCAAATCTTCTGGGTATATACCCAGAAGTGGGATGTCATGATCATATGGCAGTTCTATAGTTAGCTCCCTGAGGAACTGCCAAGCTGTCCTCCAGAATGGCTACACTATTCTACATTCCCACTAGCAGTGGGTGAGTGTTCCCTTTCCACCACATCCTCTCCAACACTTGTTGTTCTCTTTTTTTTAAGAGTCACCAATATAATAGGTATAAGTTGATATCTCATTGAAGTTTTGATTTGCATTTCCTAATAGCTAGTGATGTTGAGCATCTTTTCATGTGCTTTTTAGCCATTTGTATTTCTTTTTTGGAAAAGTGTTTATTCAAATATCTTGCATATTTTATTTTTTAATATATTTTTATTTTTAAATGATACTTAGATTACACAAAATGTTATGCAAAAAATAATGGATTCCTATGTGCCCTATTCCCCATACCTCTCACCCTTCCCCACATTAAAAACTTCTCTCATTATTGTGGTACATTCACCATAATTGATGAACACAGCTTGGAGCACTGACACCAAGCATGGATTATAGTCTATATTTTAGTTTTCAGTCTCTTCCACTCAATTGCACAGGCCATGGCAGGATATACAATGGCCTTTATCTGTCACCACAAAGTCACTCAAGTCAATTCCAAGTCCTGAAATGCCCCCATATCATACTCCTTTTTCCCTTTCCTTGACTATAGCACCTCCAGTGGCCACTGCCTTCAAATCAATAATATAATTTCTTCCATTGCTAAAATCACAAGACCACAGTAGAATACCAGCAATCTATTCCTATCCATATTAGATTCCCCAATCCTGAGGATTCTGGGATGGTGATGCCCATTCCACCTCTAATTGAGAGGTGCTTTGATCCCATATGGCTAATGGTGGGATTCTCTTGTTTGCAGTTGTAGACTCTTTTGGTTCCTTGGTGTGGTAGTTGTCCATCCTCACCTCCCTGTTACTTGTCCTGGATGAGACCAATGAACTGGTAAGTAGGTGTATCAAATCTGCTGAGGCTGAGGGCACAGCTGGCACGTGGACCACGCAGAGATTAAAGTCTCTTGGATGTATACCTACTGTATTAATCAGCATTCTCCCAGGAAACATAATCAACAGGAGATATCTGTCAATAATATGAGATTTTATAAGAGTCTCTCATGTGACCATGGGGATGCACAAGTCCAGGTTCCACAGTCAGGCTGCAAACCAGAGGCTCCAATGAAAGTCCAATGAAAGGTCCTTGATGAGTTTGTGGGAGAAGATGGCTGTCCAAAGATAAGCTGGGAAATTCTCTCTGAATGTTGAAATCACTTCTCCTTTTAAGGAATTCAATTGATTGGATAAAAGTGTTACCCATTGCTGATGCAATCTCCCTGATTGATGCAGATGTAATCAGCCATCCATGCATTAAACTCACTGGTGATCAAAGTCCATAAATGCTCTTGTATTACAATTAGCCCACTGCTTGCTGGACCTAACACCTGGACACAATTAGCTGGCTGAGTTGACACATTAACCTAACCAACACCGCCCACCGCTTGTCAGCTCAGCAACCATACATATTACCCTAAACCATGCTTAGTTTCTAAGTAAAAACACTAACAGACAAGCATACATATATATTTCCACCTAACAATGTTCAACTCCCCTGCATACAACCAGAAATACATCAATTCCCCACAGAATAGGGTGCAAGTCCTTGGGTAGTATTCACTCTTAAACTTGACATCCTTAAATATTATGATGTGAAATTAATACAACTTTTCATATAATAGGGGAAAAAACAAAGAAATTAATTTTGTGTACATATACAATCATACTCATAATGAAACAAGGAAGAAGGGTTCATGACTATTACTGTTCTCATTTTTGTGACTGGTCATGTAGTTGAAGTTCATAATTATCACTACCTTCTTCTACTACCCATTCCATGTTCGCATTACCTTCAGCAAGCACTTCAGCTGGCCGTGGTTCTTTGCCTGGTGGGGTGACCCAAACTTTCATTCCCGAAGATTCTGGGCCATTTATTAGACCTGCTTGAATTGGTTTGTTGCAATTTTCCATTGACTTTAATCACAGGGCATGGAAGTACTAAGAGATGCCCTAGAGGATCTCCTGCATTCCAGGCAAACTCTTCTTTACCCCCATTATGTAGATGTAGTCCTAGTTCCCCTTGATAGGATCAATCACCCCAGCCAGTACATTAATTCCCTTCTTTACCTGTTGATTCACAGGTAAGGGGAGCCCATAGTGGCCAGGTGACAGTCTTAACTTCCAGTTCAATGGAATCATTGTTGCGTTCCCTGGTGGCAGCATTCCTCCTTTTGGGACTAAAACCTGTAGAGCAGCAGAGCTTAAGGTTGCAGGGACAGGAAGCAAACATTTTTCTAGTGTGTCATTAGGGGTAATAGTGAGTGGTGCCACTCCCATTTCCACCCCTTGATTCCTGGACCCATGAATCCTGGTTATGGGAGAAACAGCACCATAGAGAGGACACTGATATAGAGCATACACAGACTCCTGGGGAACATTGTCCAAGCCCTTCAAGGTATTGCCACTTAGTTGGCACCATAATTGAGTCTTCAAAAGGCCTATTCACTGTTCTATTAATCCAGCTGCTTCAGGTTGATGGGGAACATGGTAAGACAAGTGAATTCCATGGGCATGTGCCCATTCCCACACATCATTTGCTGTGAAATGGGTTCCTTGATCAGAAGCAATGCTGTGTGGAATGCCAGAGCAGTAGATAAAACATTTGGTAAGTCCATGGATGGTATTTTTGGAAGAAGCATTGCATGTTGGAAATGCAAACCAATATCCAGAGTATGTGCCTAGAAGGAACCAGCCAACATCAGTATAATTTTTGACCCCACAAAATTCTGTTAAGGTGTTGAAAACACTCTCACCCAGATTCTTGCTTCTTATAAGCTTGGAAGTAGGGGAATCCAATGATGCTATTTTGTGTATCTCTATTGCCAGTTCATGCCATGAACTGTTAGCAACTTCTTCATTATTGGAAAGGGAGTCCAATTAGAGTAGAGAGCCAATTACAAAACTCCCAGAACCACCTCAGACATCCCATGTTTAAAACTCTGTTCCTCAGGAAACACTCCCACTACCAAGCTGTATTAGTCAGGATTATCTCAGGAAACAGAATTAACAGGAGATATCTGTCAATAATATGTGATTTTATAAAAGTCTTTCACATGACCGTGGGGATGCACAAGTCCAGGCTCTGCAGGCAGGCTGCAAACCAGGGGCTCTTATGAAAGTCCAATGAAAGATCCTTGATGAGTTTCTGGGTGAAGTTGGTTGTCCAAAGATGAGCTGGGAAATTCTCTCTGAATGTAGAAATCACTTCTCCTTTTAAGGCATTCAGCTGACTGGATAAAAGCATCACCCATTGCTGATGCAATGTCCCTGATTGATGCAGATGTAATCAACCATCCATGCAGTAAACTCACTATTGATCAAAGTTCATAAATGCTCTTGTATTACAATTATTCCAGTGCTTGCTGGACATAACACCTGGACACAATTACCTTGCTGAGTTGACACATTACCCTAACCATCACACCTACCAGCTCCAGCACCAATTACTGGTTGAAATAAAAGGGACAGAAGAGATATATGTAGAGAAGTCACATCTGAGTCCAAGTCTGTCTCACTCAGGAGCACAAACTCCAAAGTAAGGCTCACTGGCAAGGCACTGAACTCTGTAGCTATTTGCCATGACCATAGGACCTGGGTGTCTCCAGAGCCTTCAGGAGCCCCACTGATTGGGGTAGTGTCTATTTTGGTCATCTATGAGATCCTGTTGAGATATGCATAAGTGTTATCTCTCTGATGACCTCCCAACTCACTTTGAAGTCTCTTAGCCATATGAACTCATTTGTCTTTACCTTTCCCCCCTTTTATTAAAGATCTTTATCCAGTTGTATCACCAGCCAGTACTTGGTAGTAATTCCTCATGCCAGGGAAGCTCATCCCCAGGAGTCTTGTCCCTCACAGAATTTTGCTGAGTTTTGCTTAGAAAGAGCCACATTTGAGGAACAAAGAGGCTCTCAGGAAGTAACTCTCAGGCACCCATCAATGGACCATCCTTTTTCACTAGTCATTGTCCTTAAGAAATGGTCTTCTATAAGGCATTTCAAAAGGATTGATCGAAGTCTTCTTTTGGTCATGACTTTAAATCTCAGTTGGTTAATTGATAGGGCTTTATCCCACTTGAGGTGAGTTTCTAAACAAATCTTGGCAATGGCTTCTTTTAAGGTGGAACTCATTTGCTCAGTCTTCCTAGTGGATTTAGGTCTTCAAGGAGAAGGCAACTGTCAATCTATAACAGTACAGACACATCTTTAGTCACTTTAGAAACAATGGCCACCCTATTGTCACATTGTATAGAAATAGGAAGTCCAAACATTGAAATGATTTCTTTAAGTAAGACTTTACAAGGTTTTTCCATTTGGCATGGGAAGGCTTTTATCCCATTAGTGAAAGTCTCTACAAGCAGTAGCAAACACATGAAGTTCTCAACAAATCTTGGTATTACAGTAAAGTCAGTTTGCCAGTCCTCTCCTTGTCCTAGACTTCTGTATTGTATCCCTTTGTTGAAGGCTGGAGGCTGAGTTTTAGGTTTAATTTGGGCACAAGTTACACATTGGTCATTTACTGACTGAATCATCCGGCATAAGTTGGGTCCTATGAGGAATTGACTTATCCACCAGAACAGTTATATGTCAATGATAAGTCTATGGAAATAAGTGATAATGGGTTTCAGTAGGCTTTCAAGTATGAATAATTTGTGGTAGTCTTCTCAAGGTTCTTCCAGGGTGTATTAGTCATCCAAAGGTGTGCTAATGCAAAATACCAGAAATCGGTTGGCTTTAATAAAGGGCATTTATTTGGGGTAGAAGTCCACAGTTACCAGGCCATAAAGCATAAGTTACTTCTTTCACCAAAGTCTGTTGTTATGTGTTGGAGCAAAACAGCTGCTGACATTTGCCAGGGTTCAGGCTTCCTGGGCTCCCCTCCTCCCTGGACTCTGTCTCTCTTGGCTCAGCTTCTCTGCTTCCTCCACAAAGTCAGCTGTAGACTATGAGGTTCTCTAGTCTTTGCCTCTCTTCACAAGGTCAGCTGTGAACTGTCAGATGAACAGCTCATCTCTTTCCCCGGGGCCTTCTCTCCTTCCTCATAACAAAGCTCCTCTGTGTGTGCACTTCCCTGGGCTCTAGCATTAATACTCAGCATCAGAACTCCAACATCAAAACTCCAACTAACTCCTCTGCTCTGCCATGTAGTTTTTTTTTTTTTTTTTTTTTTACAGTTAACGTTTTAATTTCCCAGCTGCTGCAACAAACACCATACAACGGGAATTTACTGGCGTCTAGTTACAGAGGCTGGAAAGCTTGCTTCCTCGCCGGGTCGGCATCTCCGGGCTGTCCAGCAATCTTTGAAGTTCCTTGTCTTTTCTGTCACGTGCCATTGCACCTGGCGGCATCTTCTCCTTTCTCCTTCGGCTCCCATGGACTTCCAGCTTCTTGCCGCTCCCCATGGCTGCTCTCTCTGTAGCCTTCTCTTTTTTTTTTTTTTTTTAATTAATTAATTAATTTATTTTTTTATTATGGGTAAAAATCAAAATTCTCACAATACATACAAACATTTGCAAAATGATATGTAAATATATATGCATATATGTGTATTTGCTTACAAAAATGTTATATATATATATATATATACATATATTTTAAGAGGTGCTTAGATTACCTAAAATATTACACGGAACCTACTGGGATTCCCATGTTGCCCACCTCCCACACCTCCCACCACATCCAACACAAACATCTCCCACAGTGTGGCCCACCAACCTCAATGAACTTACACATCCTGGAGCCTTGCCACCAACCATAGACCACAGTTCACACTGTAGACCACACTCTCTCCCACTCAGTTATGAGTGGTGTGTGCTGATTTAAAATGGCCTGCATCCATTGCCACAACAGTACTCAGGACAACCTCCAACTCCCAAAGAAGCCCCTGTATTTCAACTGCTCATCCCCTCCCTACCCAAAAACTGTCAAGTGGCCACTGGCTCCACCTCATTGTTATAATTTCTTGCATTGCAAGAATCACCATATGTGAGCAAGAGAATACCATCAAGTCCACTCTAGTCCATAGTTCTTCCCCCCATCCAGAGGCGACTGGGATGGTGATGTCCACTCCAACTCCAAGTGAGAGAGGGCTTATATCCCATGGATATGGTGGGTGGGATGATCCTGCCTGCAGATGTAGGCCCTCTCCATTCCCTGGGATGGCCATTTCCCATCGTTGTCTCCTCACCAGGTGACTTGGATGAGTCCATTGAGCTGTAGGGTAGGAGTTGCAGCTCCACCTAGATTTCATGCACACCTGGCACATAGGTAGGCGGGAGGCTCCAGTCTCTGGAAGTATACCTAAGAAACTCCAGCATCACATGTAGGTTTGAATAGAAGGGACTGGTGAACCATGTGCAGAGAGGACTTATTTGAGTCTAATTCTGTCACTCTCAGGAGCACAGATTCCAAAATAGAACCCACTGATAAGGCATCAGTCTCTGGGGCTATCACTCCTTATATAGGACCAGGATGTTTCGAGAGCTCTCAGGAACCCCACTGAGTGGGGTGATAGGCACTTAGATGTTCTATGAGCTCCTACTGAGGTGTGCGTAAGAGTTACCTCTGGGATGACCTCCCGACTCTCTTTGAAGTCTCTTAGCCACTTGAACTCATTTGTCTTTACCATTTCCCCCTTTTATTCAAGGTCTTTTTCCAGTTGTGTTGCCAGTTGTCTGCCATGTAGTTTTATCTCTTAGTCCCCACTCACCAAGGGACAGGGATTCAGCATCATAATGACATGGCCGAATCAAAGTCCTAATCATAACTTAATCACACCCAGAGGAACAGACCAGTTTACAAGCATAATCCAATATCTATTTTTGGAATTCATAACTATATCAAACTGCCACACAGGACTCTCTTTTCAAAAAGCCATTGCCTGTGGATTGAGTATATCCCCACTCTTTTGCTCCTGCTAAATCCTTTTTTTAGTATTGGGTTTTCCCAAGTGGCTTTAGGTTAGGGTCTCACCAACTCTGTGGTACTAAAGGGTGTTCCAGTCTTTCAGAGTGGAGGGGTGTAATAAGAGTTGGTTCTATTCTCCTTACAGATAACTTAGTGCCTTTATCAGCTAAGCAGTTCTCTTTCCTTCCCTGCTATTGGGAGTTTGGTGTCCTCTGCAATGAATGACTGCTAATTTCTTGGGGGAGCATCAAAACTTCAAACAACTTTAAAATGAGATCAATATGTTTTATGTCCTTATTAGTAGTAGTGAGTAATCCCCTCTTTTTCCAAAAAGACTCCATGGGTATTTAACACTGCAAAGGCATATCTGGAGTTTGGATAAATGTTCACTCTTTGTTCTGCACATAACTGGATGGCTCTTTCAAGGGCTACTAGCTCAGTCCTGTGAGCTGAAGTCCCAGAGGGCAGGGATCTTGCTTCCAAAGTTTCTACGAGGGTGACTACCAAATACCTTGCTCATTACTTCCTGTGGTCCATAAAACTACTTCCATCCATAAGTAATTCAAGAACAGGTATTTTTAGAGTTACATAAGTCAGTCTCAGTCTACAGTAATATATTTTCTTAAGGAGCTGTACACAGTCATGTTTGAGGAATACACTCTTGTTTATCCCAAACTCTTAGAGCAAGGTGGCAGGGTTATATTTTTCAATACTCTTTAAGGTCACAATAGGATTGTCTAGCAGAGAGGCATGATCTCCCTTTTGTTTAAATATTGTAATTAAATCATGAGAGGTATAGATGTAAGCTGGAGAGTTTAATGTGAAATTTTATGTCTCTAGAATAAAGTCACAATTAGCTATGCCTGTGTGCAGACAGGCAGGCCAGCCTTGAGATGCAGGGTCTAGCTATTTTATAGGTATTCTTTCAGTTGGGTGCTCCTCTAAAGCATTGAACAAAAAATCCCAGGGTGAAGCCTTGCCATTCATGTAAGAAAAAGTGGAAGATTTTTGTGGAGTATGGCAGTCCTAGAGCTGGGGCAGTTTTGCTTAAGGTTTTTGCTTGATGTTCTAAAAGTAAGTGAACATTTTGGTGTCCAGACCAGAGACTCTTTTTCACTTCCTTTAAGGGCTTCATATAGTGGCTTAACTATAAGTCCAAAATTAGGTATCCACAGCTTATAGTAACCAGTCATATCTAGAAACCCTATGAGTTCCTTTTTATTCTTGGGCTTTGATACTATGTATAAGGCTTCCTTTCAACTGGGCAGGAGGGCCTGTCATCCCTCAGATAATTTAAAAACAAGATATTTAACATGAGTTTGTGTAACTTGGGCCTTCTTTTCTGACACTTGTATGTTTTTCAGCTGGTTTCTGTAACATTATTACTGTGTTCTCCTCTGAGTCCTGTTATGTTTTCCTAGATCATCTACATATTGAAGGAAGAGTCCTTCCCAGAGTTACACTACTTGCAGATTTCTGCCTGCCTCCAAAATGTCAGAGAATTCTTAAATCCATGGCAGCACAGTCCAACACTACTGTTGCTTCATTCCATTGTTGGGATCTCCCCATTCCAAACCAAGGAGTCTCTGTGATTCCTTCTCTAGCAGGATGCAAAAGAAACCTCTTTTAAGCCCAGGACTGTGAATCAGGTATATGTGTTATTAATATTAACAAAGAGTGTGTAGGGATTGGGCACCACTGGGAAGTCATCCTCCACTATCTGATGAATAGCTCTCAAATCTTGTACAACTCTACAGCCCTGAGTATGTAGTTGAAGCATTGGTAAGATAGGGGTATTAAAGTCTGGTTGACAGGGTCTAATTAGCCCACACTTGAGAAATTTCTTGATTAGGGTGGGATCCTGGCTCTAACCTCCTGTCTGAGTGGATTTTGATTTACATGTGGTGGGGTGCTGTTTGGACACAGCCTAACCTTAACTTTCTGTGCTTCAACTGCCCATTCTGGGGGTCACCAGTAGCCCATATCTCAGCTGGAACCTGTTGTTTTATATCTTTGGGTATTTCAAACTTCTCAGTGTTCCCAGCTAAATCCAGCAGGGCTGCTTAGAGGCACAGATCTCTATGGCTTGGATCTCTATGTTCACTTCACTAGGTGAAAATCAAAGTGAAGCATGCAATTTGGAAAGTGTTGGCTGAGATGGAGAATTGGCATTCAGGCATGTAGTGAAATCTAATGAGTCAGATGAGTCTCTCCAATCTGACATTGCAGTTGATCTGAGAATCGTTTAAAGTTTTTAGTCCCCAAAACATCAATTTTAGGGACTGCTTCATTAGTTTCTTTACTTAGTCAATTGTTTAAAAGTGAATAAGTGGTTCCATTGTCCACCAAGAAGTCAACTAAATTCTTACCTACTTGAAATGAGACCTGAGGTTCATTGTGTATGATCGGGATGGTTTCCTGTCCAGTGGAAGTTGCTCCCAGGCCCCATCACTCCAAGTTGCTGTCTTCATCCCCTCCTAATTATGGGAGTTGGGCTGTTAGGTGGGATATCCTGTTCCTTCCCTTCCAGGGATACTCAGGCATTCCTGATTCCAGTGTCCCTTCTCCTTATAGTAAGTGCCTTGCTAGGACATAATTGTGTTCCTGGGGGAGGCGGGGGAGAGGGCTGGGGTTCTTCTCTTCACTGAGATTCCCATGGAATCTTTCCCTATCACAGGGTCTGTTGGCCTCTGACATTCTTGCTGATACCTGCTCCTATGTGGCTGGCTTTGTAGGCAGCATGTTTCTTCTTCTTTTTTTTTTTTTTTAATAATATATATATTTTAATTTTTTTTAAAGATACTTAGATTACAAAAATGTTAAACAAAAATTATAGGGATTCCCATATCCCCCACCTCCCACATCTCCCACAACCGCCCACATAAACATCTTTCATTAGGGTGGCACATCACCTGCAATGGATATACACATCCTGGGGCTTTGCCATTAAACATGGACTATAGTTCACTTTGTAGACCACACTCTTTCACACAGTTCTGCCTGTTGTATTCTGATATCAAATGGCCTATATCTCTCATTGCAACATCACTCAGGATAATTCCCATGTCCCAAAAAAGCCCATATATTACAATTGCTTTTCCCTCACACTGCCCCCAAAGCATCCAGGGGCCACTGGCTCCACATTAATGTCGTAAATTCTTCCATTTCTTGAATCACAATATATTTACAACAGAATACCAGTAAGTACACTCTAGTCCATAGTTCTTCCCCCAGTGCTGAGGAGTATGAGATGGTGATATCCACTCCATCTCCAAGTGAGAGGGGGATTATATCCCATGGATAAGAAGGATGGGATTATCCTGCCTGCAGTTGCAGACTCTTTCCATTCCCTGGGTTGGCCATTGTCCATCATTATCTCCTTGCCAGGTGTCCTGGGTGAATCCATTGAGCTGTAGAGTAGGAGTTGCAGCTCAACTGAGATTCTGGGCCTAGTTGACACATGGACAGCCCAAAGGCTCCAGGCTCTGGAAGTATGCCTATAAACTCCATCACCACATATAGTTTTGAATAGAAGGGACAGATGGACCATGTGCAGGGAAGACATATTTGAGTTCAACACTGTCACTCTCAGGAGCACAGATTCCAAAGTGGGACCCACTAATAAGGCATTAAACTCTGGGGTTATCTGCCCTGATATAGGACCTGGGTGTCTCCAGAGCCCTCAGAAGCCCCTCTATTTGGGGTGAAATTCACACTGGAAGCCTATGATGTCCTACTGAGATGTGTGTAAGTGTTACCCCTGAGATGTCCTCCCGACTCTCTTTGAAGTCTCTTAGCCATATGAACTTATTTGTCTTTATCTTTCCCGCCTTTTCTTTGAGTTCTTTTTCCAGTTGTATTGCCAGTTGGCACTTGGTAGTAATCCATCATTTCCAGGGAGGCTCATCCCCAGGAGTAATGTCCCATACTGGAAGGAAAGTAATGCATTCATACGCTGAGTTTGGTTTAGAGAGAGGCCACATTTGAGCAACAAAGAAGTACTGCAGAGATAACCCTTTGGCACCCCATAACAATATGCTAAGTTTCAATTTCAAGAGCAAAGACTCATAAGGCTAGTCAACAATAACAAGAACCCACAAACCCCAAGTGTTCACATGGTCCCTTTCCCATCTCCCCCCGCCCCCAGTATCCTGGGTAGTCTAATTCACCCTTCCCAATCTACCCACCTGTCAACCCTGCACCACCAAACCCAATAATATCAGTACCTACCTGTCCTATCCTTTCAATATGCAACTGCACTCTATCACTTTACCAAAGATTGCATCCATATGGGTGATGGCTCACAAGTATCTCTTCTCTTTCTCTTTCTTGTAAACCTTCAAAGCCTGGCTTGCTTCACTCAACATAAAGTCTTCAAGATTCCATGTTATTCTATGTGTTAGCACTTTATTCTTTCTTATAGCTGAGTAATATTCCATTGTATGTATGTGCCACATTTTGTTTATCCATTCATCTATTGATGGACACCTGGGTTGATTCCAACTTTTGGCAATAGTGAACAGTGCAGCTATGAACAGTGGTGTGCATATATCTGTTCATGTCTTTGCTTTCAATTTTTTCTGGGTATATACCCAGCAGTGGAATCACTGGATCATACAGAAGATCTATAGTTAGTTATTTGAGGAACTGCCAAACTGTCCTCCACAGTGGTTGGGACATTCCATAATCTCACCAGCAGTGGATGAGGGTTCCCATTCCTGCACATCCTCTCCAACACTTATAGTCTGCTGTTTTTTTCAATAGCCGCCATTCTAATGGGTGTAAGATGGCATTTCTTTGTAGCTTTGATTTGCATTTCCCTAATAGCTAGCAATGTTGAGCATTTTTTCATGTGCTTTTTAGTCATTTGTATTTCTTCCTCAGAGAAGAGTCTTTTCAGGTCACTTGCCCATTTTTTAAATGGGATGTTTGTCTATTTATTTTTGAGGTTCAGGATTTCTTTATATATGCAGGATATTAGGCTCCGATCAGATATATGGTTGCCAAATATTTTCTCCCATTGGGTCAGCTGCCTTTTTATTTTCTTGATAATGTCCTCTGAGATGCAAAAGTTTTTATTTTTGAGGAGATCACATTTATCTATTTTTTCTTTTGTTGCTTGTGCCTTGTGTGTGAAGTTCATGAAATCATTTCCTATTACTAGTTCCTAGAAGCTTCCCTACATTATCTTCCAAGGTCTTTATGGTCTTGGCTCTTATATTAAATGTTTGATCCATCTTGAGTTGAATTTTGTATAAGGTATGAGATAGTGTTCCTCTCTCATTCTTTTGGATATGGATATCCAGTTCTCCAAGCACGACTTGTTGAAGAGGCCATTCTCTCCCAACTGAGTGGGCTTGATGGCCTTGTTGAATATTTGATGACTGTATATGCATGGATATATATCAGAAGTATCAATTTGGTTCCATTGGTCAGTATGTCTATCCTTGTGCAATACCATGCAGTTTTGACCACTGTAGGTTTGTAGTATGTTTTAAAGTCAGGTACTGTGATACCTCCAATTTCATTTTTCTTTTTCAATATGTCTTTGGTGATTTGGGACCTCTTACCCTTCCAAATAAATTTTTGTAGTTAGTTTTTCCAGTTCATTAAAAAATACTGTGTTGATATTTATTGGGATTGAATTAAATCTGTAGATTAGTTTGGGTAGGATAGACATCTTGGTGATATTTAGTCTCCCTATCCATGAACATGGAATATTCTTCCATTTATTTAAGTGTTCTTTGATTTCCTTTAAAAGTGTTGTGTGGTATTCCTTACATAAGTCCTTTACATCTTTAGATAAATTTATTCCTAAGCTTTTGATTCTTTCAGTTACTATTGTAAGTGATCCTTTTTTCCTGACTTCCTCCGCAGATTGCTCATTATTGGTGTACAGAAATGCTACTGATTTTTAAGCATTGATCTTGTAGGCTGTGACATTTCTGAACTCCTTTAAAAGTTCTAGAAGCTTTGTTTTAGATTTATCAAGGCTTTCTATGCATAGGATCATGTCAGCTTCAAATAATGAAATTATTTTCTTCTTTTCCCATTTCGATGTCTTTTATATCTTTTACTTGCCTCCGTGCTTTAGCAAGTACTTTTAAGACAATGTTAAATAGGAGTGGTGGTAGTGGGCATCCTTGTCTTTTTCCCAATCTCAGAGGGAAGGCTTTTAGGATTTCATCATTTAAGATGATGTTAGCTTTGGGTTTTTCATACATATCCTTTACCATATTTAGAAAGTTTCCATCTATTCTTATCTTTTGCTGTGTTTTTATCGGGAAATGGTGCTGTGTTTTGTTGAATATATTTTCTTCATCTGGAGAGATGATTATGTGATTTTTTTCTTTTAATCTCTTTATGTGGTGTATTACATTGATGATTTTCTTATATTGAACCATCCTTGCATACCCGGGATGAAACCCATTTGGTCATGGTGTATAATTATTTTGATATGTTGTTGAATGGGATTAGCAAGTATTTTGTTGAAGATTTTAGTGTCTAGGTCCATTAAAGAAATAGGTCTAAATTTTTCTTTCTTGTGGAATCTTTGTTTGGCTTTGTTATTAGGGTAATGTTAGCATCATAGAATGAGTTAAGCAATGTTCCTTCTACTTCTGTTTTTTGGAAGAGCTTAAGCAGGATTGGTGTTAGCTCTTTCCAGAATGTTTGGTAGACTTCAGCTCTGATACCATCTGGTCCTGGGCTCTACTTAGTTGGTTGGTTTTTGATGACTGAGTATCTCTTTACTTCTAATTGGACTGTTATGTTCATCAATTTCTCCTTTCATCAATATAGGCTGTTTATGAGTTTCTAGGAATTTGCCCATTTCCTCAAAATTATCATTCTTGTCATATAATTTTTCAAAGTATCCTTTTAAGATACTCTATTTCTGTGGGGTCTGTAGTGATATCCCCTGGCTCATTCCTTATTTTGTGTATTTGCATCTGCTCTTTCTTTTTCTTTGTTAGTCTTGCTAAGTGTTTGCCAATTTTATTGATCTTGAAGAACAGGCTTTTGGTTTTTTTATTTTTTCTAGTGCTTTCTTATTCTCTATTTCATTTAGTTCTGCTCTAATCTTTGTTATTTCCTTCTTTTACTTTTTTTAGTGTTAGTTTGTTGTTGTTTTTCCAATTCCTCCAGGCGTGCAGTTAGGTCTTCAATTTTAGCTCTTTCTTCTTTTTAATATATGTATATATGGCTATCCATTTCCCTCTCAGTACAGTTTTGGCTGCATCCCATAGTTTTGATATGTTGTGATCTCATTTTCATTCGTTTCAAGGTAGTTACTGAGTTATTTTGAGATTTCCTCCTTGGCCTCCTGTTTGTATAAGAGTGTTTTGTATAATTTCCATATCTTTGTGCCTTACCTGGTTCTCTGACCCTTAGTGATTTCCACCTTCATCCATTGTTGTCAGAGAAATTACTTTGTATAATCTCAATCTTTCTGAAATCATTGAGAGTTATTCTGTGACCTAGCATGCAGTCTATCTTGGAGTATGATCCGTGTGCACTCGAGAAGAATGTATATCCTGCTGTATTTGTTTGTAGCATTCTGTATATGTCTATGAGGTTCAGGTTCTCTAATGTATTATTCTGAGTCTTTATTTCTTTATTGATTCTTTGTCTAGGTTTTCTGTCTAAAGGTGATAATAGTGTATTAAAGTCCCCCACTATAATTGCAGAGGCATTTATTTCTCCATTTAGTTTTCCCAGATTTTACCACCTGTATATTGAGGCACCCCAATTATAGTGTCCATCATTGTCTCTTAAAATAGTTTTGCATTTAAAGTCTATATTGTCCTATATTAGGTTAGCTACTCCTGCCCTTTTTTAGTTATTGTTTGCTTGTGAAATTATTTTCCAGTCATTCACTTTCAGCCTCCTTGAATCCCTGGGTCTAAGGTGAGTTTCTTGTATAAAGCATATATATGGATCATATTTCCTTATCCATTCTGCCAATCTGTGTCTCTTGACTGCTTAGTTTAATCCATTAACATTCACTGTTATTACCCTCAATGAATTTCTTACATCAGCCATATTTTCTTTGGGTTCATGTATGTTATATGTTGTTTTTATTTCTCTTCATGTCTTTTTAGTTGTTCTTACACTCTCCTCGAACTCTCTCTCTCCCTTTTTTTCCCCTTTCAACCTGTAGAACCTTCTTTAGTATTTCTTGAAGTGCAGGTTTCTTATTGGCATACTCTCTTAATTTCTGTTTATCTGTGAGCAATTTGAACTCTCCATCATTTTTGAATGTCAGTTTTGCTGGATAAAGAATTCGTGGCTGTAAGTTTTTTCTTTTAGTGCCTTGACTATGTCATACCTCTGTCTTTTTGCCTCCATGATATCAGATGAGAAATCAGCACTTAATCTTATTGTACTTCCCTTGTATGCAATTTTTCTCTTTTCTCTTGCTGCCTTGAGTATTTTCTCTTTGTCTTGAGCATTGGACATTTTGATAATTATGTGTCTTGGAGTTGGCCTGTTGGGATTTATACTCTTTGGGGTGCACTGTACTTCTAGGACATGTACATCTATCTCCCTCAATAGGGTTGGGAAGTTTTCAACCATTATTTCTTTCAACACTCCTTCTTTTCCCCTTCCCTCTTTTCTTCCTCGGGGATGCCAGAAGTTTTTTACATATATATTTGGAATATATCACTCATAAATGAATGTACATAAACAATAATTTTATAGAAAAAGTACATGCATAGCATACAGAGCTCCCATAACTCACCCCACCACCAATATCTTGTATTGTTGTGAAACTTTTGTAACAAATTATGAAAGAGCATCATCAAAGTATTACTACTAGCTGTAGTCCATATCTTACATTTGGTGTTTTTTCCCAACCCATTCTATTACATTTTTTTGTTCATAAGCCATACAATTTGCCTAATATTACTATCAGTGGAATATGTTCTAATCACACAATTGTGCATTCATCATTCCCATCAATATTAGAACATTTAAATTACTCAATTCTCTGGTGACCTACATTCAAGCTATTAACTCCATGAGTTTGTTCGTTACATTTATTTGATAGTAGTAAAAGCATACAATATTTGTCCTTTTTTGCCTGGCTTTCCTCATTCAACATAATGTCCTCTGGATTCATCCACATTGTCATATGCTTCATGCTTTCATTTCTACTTACAGCTGCATAATATTCCATCATGTGTCTATACCACAGTTTGTTCATCCGTTTGTCATTTGATGGACATCTGAGTTGTTTCCATCTTTGGACAATTGTGAATAACATCGTTATGAACATTGGTGTGCATATGCCTCTTTGTGCCACTGCTTTCAATTCTTCTGGGTACATATCTAGTAGTAGTATTACTGCATCACATGTAAGATCTATATCTAACTTCCTTATGAACAGTCACAGTGGCGCTAACATTCTGTATTCCCAACAATAGTGCATAGGCATTCTTATCTCTCCACATCCTCTCCAACATTTGTAATTTTCTGTTTTGTCAACAGTGTCCATTCTAGTAGGTATGAAATGATATCTCATTGTAGTTTTGATTTGCATTTCCTTAATCACCAATTATGTTGAAATGTTTTTTCATGTGTTTTTTCACCATTAGTATTTCTTCTTTAGAAAAATGTCTCTTTAGGTCTTTTCCCCATTTTTAAAAATCAGATCATTTGCCTTTTTATTATTGAATTTTAGGATCTCTTTGTATATCAGAGATATTACACCCTTGTTGGGTGTGTAATTTCCAAGTATTTTCTCCCATTGTGTAGGCTGCCTTTTTACCCCCTGTACAAAGTCCTTTGATATGCAGAAATGTTTAATTTTGAGGAGGTCCTATTTATCTGTTTTTTATTTTATTTTATTTTATTTTATTTTATTTTATTATTTTATTTTATTTTATTTTTTTATTGTGGGTAAAAATCAAAATTTTCACAATACATACCAACATTTGCAAAATGATATATAAATATATATACATATATGTGCATTTGCTTACAAAAATGTTATATATATATATTTTAAGAGGTGCTTAGATTACCCAAAATATTACATGGAACCCACTGGGATTCCCATGTTGCCCACCTCCCACACCTACCACCACATCCCACACAAACATCTCCCACAACTGTGGCCCTCCACCCTCAATGGACTTACACATTCTGGGGCTAGAGTGGACTTGATAGTATTCTGTTGTTCACATATGGTGATTCTAGCAATGCAAGAAATTATAACAATGAGGTGGAGCCAGTGGCCACTTGACGCTTTTGGGGCTGAGAGGGGACGAGCAGTTGAAATACAGGGGCTTCTTTGGGATTTGGAGGTTGTCCTGAGTACCGCTGTGGCAACGGATGTAGGCCATTTTAAATCAGCACACACCACTCAGAATTGTGTGGGAAAGAGTGTGGTCTATGGTGTGAACTGTGGTCTATTTTTTAATTTTGTTGCTTGTGCTTTGGATGTAAGGTGTAAAAGATCTTCCCCTACTACAAGTTCTTGTACATACTTCCCTACATTATCTTCTAGGCATTTTATGGTCCTGGCTTTTATGTAAGTGTTGGATCCATTTTGAGTTGATTCTTGTATAGGGAGTAAGATAGGGCTCCTCTTTCATTCTTTTGGTTATGGATATCCAGTTCTCCCAGCACCATTTGTTGAAGAGACTGTTCTCTCTCAGGAAAGTGGACTTGGTAGCCTTATCAAAAATCAGTTGACCATAGAGGTGAGATTTTATTTATGAACTCTCGTTTCAAATTTATTGATCAATGTGTCTATCTTTATTCCAATACCATGCTGTTTTGTCCACTATAGCTTTGTTTTTTTAATATATATTTTTTATTTTTTAAAAGATACTTAGATTACATAAATGTTACACAAAAATTACAGGGATTCCCATATGCTCCACTTCCTACACCTCCCACAACCTCCCACATAAACATCCTTCATTAGTGTATACCTTTATAATATTCTTTAAGGTCAGGAAGTGAAACTCCTCCTACATTGTTCTTTTTTTTAGGATGTTCAAGTCTAATTGTGACACATTTCCTTTCCAAATAATTCTGGTAATTTCCTTTTCTATTTCTATAAAGTAGGCTGTTGGAATTTTGATTGGTATTGCATTGAATGTAGAAATCAGTTTGGGTAGGATTGACATCTTCATAATGTTTACACTTCCTGACCATGAACACAGAATGTCCCTATATTTGTTTAGGTCTTTTCTGATTTCTTTTTAGCAGTGTTTCATA
Source organism: Tolypeutes matacus (assembly GCA_026826555.1). Taxonomy (NCBI): domain Eukaryota; kingdom Metazoa; phylum Chordata; class Mammalia; order Cingulata; family Chlamyphoridae; genus Tolypeutes; species Tolypeutes matacus. The sequence goes on from JAKSZT010054581.1 coordinate 591,627, forward strand.
GTTATTTACATTTACATTCTCGGTTAAATTAATTCCTAGATATTTGATTCTTTTTGTTGCTATTATACATGAAATTTTTTTCTTTATTTCTTCTTCACTTTGCTCATTACTAGTGTATAGAAAGACTATGATTTTTGAGTGTGGATCTTGTATCCTGCCATTTTGCTGAATTCATTTATCAGCTCTAATAGCTTAGTTGTAGATATTTTGGAAATTTCAAAATGTAAGATCATGTCATTTGGAAATAGTAAGAGTTCTCTGAGGGGGTGGATGAACAAAGTTTTATTACGTGTGGGCCCAGAGGAGAATCAAGTCTCCAAAAATCTGAGTGCTGTGTCTTGATTTTCATAAGTATATATAGGACCTCTAAGTGGGCAAATTCCTAAGCAAGAGGGCAGGCAGGATTACAAAAGCAAAAGGAGCAAGGTTAGCTTTTCTTCCTAAAGCAGAGGGCTTTTAGGGAGGAAAAGTCATTATCTGTTTAGAGTTGTAAATACCGGTTGAAAGAGGCAGGCAGGCAGTGCTTATCTTCCTAAGGATGTGGATTCCAGGGAGAAAATGGGAAGAAGGGAGAAAGGGACCACCTAGGGGAGCTTATTTACCTAAAGCTGTGAGTTTCTCCTGAGGGGGGTTAGGGCCCTGGCACTTTCTTTATCATCCCCCCACCCCCGACTTTGATGCCCTCATAATTTTTTATGGGGCATCATCTGCTAACATGGGAGTTTTTCCTTAGTCCTCAAGGGCTGATATTTAACATGAGGCATCACTTGGTGTTTTAAGGTGTTTAAGCAGGAAGTGATGTCTTGTGTTAGGTTCTGTAGAACGCATGGCCAGAAAGTTAAGGGAGAGAAGACTGAGTTTATTACTGGCATGGATAGCAAAATCCAGGAAAGGAGATATTGGAAGAAGTCCCCATTGATGTCTGGTATACACGGTTTAAGTGATTTTTGACTCATTCTTTTAGTAGGACAACCTTGTCTCTAACTATCCCTGAGGAATTTTCATAGAAACAGCATTCTTCCCCCAGGGCCTGGAAGATGTCCCCTGAACCTGCAGTGAGCAAGTCTAATCCTTACCTATTTTGTAAAACCACTTCTGCCAATGAATCTATCTGGTCTTGCAACCAGATGAGAACCCTGATATTTTTTTAGGTCATTTGATGTTTCCCGTGTTAGGGTTTGTAAGCCCTCCTGGCCAACTGTGAGTGAGGCCCCTGCTACTGTTACGTTCCCAACTACTACTACTCCTAAGAGTATCAGAATTTCCTGTATTGCTCACTTGGCTTGGGAGAGGTCTCCAGGCAATTCATATCCATACACTGAGAATGATGATACTGGCCAAGCCAGATATCAGATGCCCTGGCCATCTGGGGGTAGGCACCCATTGCCGTTGGTGTCACAGATCCAGATGGTGGCGTTCTCAGGATCATTGAGTGGGTGGGTGGTGTCACAGTTAGCCCTTCCAAGAGGGAGGATAGTTGAAGGAGAACAAGTAGTTATGTTTTTAAAGTTAGCCAGTTTTTCTGGGGGTTCAGTTATGTGGACTGGGAGGGGCCTGGTCTCTGCTGCAGAGCTGACATGGGTCAGGAAGGTTATGTTCCATGAGACAGGTACGGGGAAGATGGTTGGATTTGAGGAAGTTCATAGCCATCAGGATGCAGCTATGTCAGGCCAGGATTCATTTAGGAGTTTGTGGAAATTTCGAACCTGGTTTAAAAGGATGTTGTGGGTGCCTGTTCTAACTTTGGCATTTAGTGTCTGGGTAGCTTTACTGATATTTTTCATCAGGGTTTTCTCTAGGGGTTGGGTTACTTGGATCAGTTGGACCAGTATGAGGTCTCCTGGATCTGGCCCCAATGGGTAGTATATTCCAGATTCCTAGTTTTAGTCCTGTTTGGGCCTTTAAAATGGTATTTTCTGATCTGGTTATGTTTAATAAGGTAAATTTTATGGGGTCACAGGTTTCTTTGCCACACCCTGCTGGGCTGGGGATTTTCTATAGGAGATATAGAGAAGTCGGTTGTACCCCCTTCCAGGGAGCAGTGGCACCTACCAGCAATCTCCAAGAGCGGCAGAATCCTCTGCTCTTTTGGGTGTCTTGGCAGAGGTATTTGTCATAATTCCCATAGATGCGACCCATACACCCACTCCTGGGGGCAGGTATGGGGGTGTGATTGTATGGGGCAACCAGCAAGGAGTAAGAAGCATGATCTTGGATTTCCCAACAAGCATCAAATATTACAGAGGCTGAAGCTGCACCTGCTGAGAATGGGACTGAAGTGTTCAGCATAGATTGTTTGCCCCATCTTTGACTAACTTGCACCTGCCATAGATTTTGGGGGCAGGTATTGGCTCCAAGGGAGGAAAGGACAAGCAAGTCAAGGCACAGACGCATCCTATTATACACCAGTAAGCAGTAAGCAATTGCAATTATGGCTCTATTCACAATAATCCAGTCTGCAGGGGCCACAGCAGCAAGTCCAACTCCAAATACCAAGACTAGCAGGCCATATAAGCACAGGATACACCAGGAGCAGGGGTCCATTCAGCAGGCATTTGACAAGGTCAGTGCTTGGGGATCCTGAGTGACTCACATACTCAAGGTATGGCTAGGTATGGGTTGGGCTGTCCAGCTGTCTTGCTCTTTATTGGGATGTGCCTTCTTGACCCTGGAATGATGGATCCAAGTGATGATGTCTGCAACTTTAAGAACAGTAGGAGTTACAAGGATCACAGTGTGTGGACCTGTCCAGGAAGGCTGAAGGGGTCCTTTTTTCCAGTCTTTGACCCAGACTAGGTCTCCTGGCTGGTGGGGGTGCACCAGGTGTCCCAAGGGAATGAGGTTCTGTGACAAGACAGTTTTATGTATTTTTGCTAGAGTTTTCCCCAGCTGCTGGAGAATGGAATTTTGGCTAGACTCCCCCAGAAGTTTGAGATTACCTTTGAAAGCCCAGATAATTGGGAGTGGCCATCCAAATAGAATTTCAAAGGGTGAATAGCCTGTGGGCCCTGGGGTACACCTAATGCAGAGAAGAGTTAAAGGAAGTAAGTCTACCAGTTTCTTTGCAGAATTTGGCTAGGGTGGCTTTGAGGGTTTGATTTATGTGTTCAACTTTCCCTGAACTCTGAGGTCTTTAATCAGTATGGAGCTTCCACTTAATTCCTAGCATTTTTTCTAGCTCTTGGACTATGGCAGTCACAAAGGCCAGGCCATTGTCATTTCCAATAGACAGTGGTAGCCTCTGTTGGGGAATGATTTCTCTAAGTAAATCTTAGTCATTTCTCTTGACTTTTGGGTGAGAGTGGGGAAAGCTTTGACCCAACCTGAAAAGGTGCATATCATCACCAACAGATATTTGTATACCCCCAACTTGTTTTCACTTCTGTGAAGTCTACTGTGAGATCTTCAAAGGGCGCCATCCCCTTGTGCTGGACACCTGCTGGAGCATGGGGACCATGCAAAGGGTTGTTTTTGGCACAAATTTGACACTGGCTGCTGATGGTGGCACAGAGAGGCTAGTCGGACTATGTAGTAGTATCTCCAGAGCCAGACTTCTAGTGCAGCTTTCCCTAGGTGGGTGAGTTGGTGGTATCACTGGACGAGGGCATGAGTGGCTCCATTTGGGACAAAAATCTGGACAACTGGGAGCAGCCAAGTTCCTTTGGGGGTTCAGGTTCCCCCTTATCTCTTAGCCCATTCCTGTTCTTCCAGGGTATAGCTTAGTTGATTAGTCTCTTATCCTAAGAGGAACAGCTGCGGTGTCAATTCTGAGACTTGTATTCCATGGGTCCCTTCAGCTGCTTGCTGAGCTGCCTTGTCAGCTAGCTTGTTTCCTTGAGTGACCATGTCCACCCCTTTCTGATGTCCCTGGCAGTGGGTGATGGTGATTTTGTCTGGTTTCCAAATTGCTTCTAACATTTGGAGGATTTTTTCTTTGTTTTTTATTTCCTTTCCCCCTGTGGTTAGGAGACCTCTTTCTTTATAAATTCCCTCATGGATATGAACAGAAGCAAATGCATATTTAGAGTCAGTGTAAATGTTTACCGCTTGCCCAGCGGCTAGCTGCAGGCCTCAGACCAGTGACCAGAGTTCTACTGGTTGCGTGAACCATCCCCACGGTAGAGCTGCTGCTTCCACCACCCGTTTGGTAGTGGTGACTGCATATCCAGCAAGCTTTCTCCCTTTTTTAACTAGACTGTTCCCATCTATAAATTGTGTTTGATTTGGGGAAGGGAGTGGTTTGTCTTTGAGGTCAGGGTGAATGGTGTAAACTTCCTTGGTAACTTCAACACAATCATGCTCAGGAACACCTTCCTCTTCTGGTAAAAATGTGGCAGGGTTTAGACTGTGCACTGTTTCTATTGTCACTCTGGGGTTTTTACAGAGTAAACCTTGGTAATGTGTGAGCCAGGGATTTGATATTCACCGATACCCCTGTGAGTTCATTAGGGCAGTGACTGCGTGTGGCACCATACCATGAGTAGCTTGTCCAAGGGTTAATTTGTTGACTTCTTTGATGAGGGTTATGGTTGCTGCCAGGCTGGAGGTCATCCTGCAGCCATGGGGTCCAGTTGCTTGAAGAGGTAAGCAATGGGTCTTTGCCAGTGGCTGACTATGTGTGAGAACCCCCAATGTTAGTTTGCTCTTTTCATGCACAAACAGGTTAAAGTTTCGAGTTACACCTGGGAGCCCCAAGGCAGGGGCTTGGCCAACTTGTCTTTTGATGTTTTGAAAGCCCCTTATTGGGCTTCTCCCAAAGGAAGGGACTCTTTTTCTGGACCCATTAGAAATTTGTAAAGGGGTTTGGCCATGGCTGCAAAACCGCGAATCTAGATGCAGCAGATTCTGTAGCCCCAAGGAACTCATTAAGTTTTCTTTTTGTGGTGGGGGTAGGAATAGTGCAGATCATGTTATTTTCTTCAGGCCCAAGTATCCAGTCCCCTTGTGTGATGTTGAATCCCAGGTACCTGACCTGCTTTTTACAGATCTGGCCCTTTCTCCAAGACACTTTATACCCAGTCTGTGTTAGAAGTTGTAGGAGAGTCTGGGTCCCTCTCCAGCAGTCCTCTTCCATCTCACTGGCAAGTAGGAGGTCATCTATGTATTACAAGAGGGCACACTTGCATTCTTCCCAGGGGTAGGTGGCCAGATCTGCTGCCAAGGTTTCCCTGAGAGGGTAAAAGAGTTTTGGAGCCTTGTGGGAGCCGGGTCCAGGTTAGCTGAGTTTTCTGCCAGGTTTTTGGATCTTCCCACTCAAAGGCAAACAGAGGCTGGCTTTGGGAGGCCAGCTGCAGGCAGAAGAAGGCATCTTTCAGGTCCAGGCAAGTGAACCAGGTGGCTTCAGGTGGCAGCTCTCCTAATTATGTGTATGGGTTGATGTAAGGTGAGAGTGGCATTATTAATGGCTTGTAAATCCTTCATTGGCTGATATCCGGCCCCATCTGGCTTCTTTACTGGTAATAATGGGGTGTTCCAAGGTGACTGACACTCGATTAGGATTCTCTCTTTTCTCAGTCGATCTATGTGTTCAACCATGCCCAATTGTGCTTCATGGGGGATCAGATATTGCCTTTGCCAGACCAGGACGATGCCAGGCTTCAGGTCAATGATGATGGGTGCATGTTTCTGTGCCATTCCCAGGTTTTTTTTCCACCAAAACCTGGGGGGAAAATTCCAGTAGTTTTTCCAGATTCTGACCTGAACTTTCTTCTGCATGAAATCTCCATTCTTTGCTTTGGGGTACAGTGACAAGGAGAGTGAGGCCAGTCCCAAGGCTTAAGCTTGCTGGCCCTTCAGGTTTGAAGGTAATTTGGGCTCTCAGTTTGGTTAAGTGGTACCTACCAAGCAGGGTAACTGGACATTCAGGCAGGTACAGAAATTCATGAGTCACTTCATGGCCATCAACCTGGCAAGTTCTTGACTGGCAAAAAGGCCATTGGCTTGACTGGTGCCCAGTCCCTCCTATGATATTAGTGGTTTTTCTGCTAAAGGGGGTGATGCAGGTTGTGACAGCAGAATATTCAGTGCCAATGTCCACCATGAAAGTCATTGACTGACCCCTGACTTGTAGTTTGACCGTGGGCCAAGTTCCAGTGAGCCCATTCACCCCTATTCAGGGGTGAGCACTGCCAGCCTGATCAGATGGTCTTGAGGTTCAGGTCAGTATTTCTCTTTAGAGATGTTACCTCTATGTGCCTGAGTCTTTTGGGGGCACTCATTTTCCCAGTGTCCTCTTTCTTTGCAGTAGGCACATTGGTCTTTGGCCAGGGGCATACTTCTGGTGCTTGTCAACCTTTTCGAGGTGGCCCTTCTCATCTAGTGGGGTCAGGATTTCCCAAGGCTGCTGCCAGTAGGGAGTTTTGATGTTTTATTTGCTTTTTGGCTTCTCATTCAGTGGCTTCATCTCAATTGATGAATACTTTGTTGGCGGCTTCAAGGAATTGAGAGATGTTCATCTCCATGAACACTTCTAATTTTTGGAGCTTTCTTTTAATGTCCATTGCTGCCTGCACAACAAAGTTGGCATTCACCATCCTGTGGTTTTCCAGAGCTTCTGGGTCAAAAAGGGTGTAGATTCTGAAGGCTTCACAAAGTCATTCATAGAAATTTCCCAGAGATTCATGGGGCTTTTGAATAACTAATGTTGTCTTTGTCATGTTTGTGGGTCATTTTGCCCCTTCTCGGACTCCTTGGAAGAGTGCTTCCTGATATTGCTGGAGTGCAGCCTGTCCCTGATCAGTGTTGAAGTTCCAGTTCAGTTTGGCCTCTGGTGTCACATCTCGTGCCCAATCTTCTGGTGTTCAAGACACCAGTAGGGTCCTGCTCCTGCAACAACTTTCAGGCTTTCATCAGAATCCATCATCTCTCCTATGTATTAGACAAATTCAGTAGGAGTTGGCAGCAATCATCCCAAGTAGAACAATGGGTTTGGAAAATGGATTCCACAAGATCAATAAGGGCCTGGGGCTTTTCCGAGTAGGGGGTGTGTGGTGTTCCCCATTTAAGATGTTTGTAGTTGTGAAGGGCTAGTAGTATAAAACAGGCTTCCCAGGTCAGATGGTCCCATCCTCACTGATCTGGGCTGGACCCTCTGTTTCACAGAGGTGCATCTGTAACATGGCTTGTGCCACCCAGAGCCTCCTTGTTATTGGGGTTTCATGGTTTTCCTCAGAGGGGGGTCAATGTTCCCAGAGGGACCAAAGGTGGGGGTGTTTCTGGGAGATCTGCTTGCACTCCTGGGCTAGGAGGAGAGGCTAGAGTGGCTGGGGCATATGGCAGTGGGGTTGGGGGTGGTGCATCCTCCTCTGAAGACTGGCTTCTGGATCCCCATTCCCTGTACAGCCAAGACCCTGTTCTGTCCCTTTTTTCCAATGCACATTCAAAACCTAGGGGTCAGACACTGGGCTATCTCTAACCAAAAGTTGATGTAGGGAAACTGATGGTGGTTGCCAGGAGTTCCTGTGACAACCAACCACATTGCATGGACCCTGGTTATATCCAGGGTCCCTTCTGAAGTCCAGGTCAATGTTAAATGTTGGCCACTCTACATCACATAAGGTCCAGAGGGTTCCAGGGTTCATCTAAATGCCATAATCTCAGGAGCAACCTGTGTCTATTTTAGCAATATATATTTTAGACAATTGCACAAAATGTGTGCATATGTCCATATACTGTCTATACCTTTCTGCACCTTGCCTTTTAAATGAATTTATTCCTTGAAAGACTCCATTTTGACACATATACTGTAGCCCAGTTCATTCAGTTTCACTGCTGTTTACCCCTGATTTGTATTATATGTGGTTTACTTTTTAATTCCTTCTCCTTTGCTTGACATTTGTGTTCTTTCCAGAATTTCCCTTCCATTAGTTATATTGTTGTGGATATTTTGGGGGACATAAACTTATTGATACAAAGAGATATGAAGAATGGAAGAGCTATATCATTGCTTTGTCATATTCAAATTTCATCCAAGTGACCATCATGTCCTCCAAGTGATTAGACAAAGAGCACACCCACTGACACTGGAGGAGAGTCTCCATTTTTACACATTGTGGTCCCACTGGGTAGAGTTTGATTTAAAGAATTTAGTATATGTGAAATTGTATTTGTTATTTGCATTTCATTTCTTTTTTATCACGTAGGTTATAAAATTATTTACCACTTGATTTAATAATCTGAATTTTCTGGTCATACTCTTTTTGTCTATAATTTTTGGACATTTTATTTTTGGTTTTGGATTTGTAGATATTTTATTTTCTAACTGTTTTGGATACCATTACTTTCTAGGTGTTACCTTTGTCAACATATTTTTCTATTCTGTAGCTGGTCTTAGCTTCTATTGTCAGATAGACTTTACTAATTTTTAATGTTCTTTGTAGTTTGGCATTAATTTACAAAATATAAGCTGGTGTGAGTCTGGTAGAAGTGTTCAGTGATCATCTCATTTATTCACATAGAAACTATGCCCTGAGCACTCACCCAGTGCCAGGTGTTAGGTTAGGCCCTGGGTCCAGTGGTAAAAATGATCAACTTTCTCCCTGCTTTCCAGAAGCCCAAAGTATACAGGTAGAGTTGGAAGAAGTAGTAACCATATACATGTGAAAGAGAAGAACAAGTGCCATAATGAAAACCAAGTAAGGTGCTGCAAGAGGGGAGGCTGGGAGACACAAGGTGAGTGGGCCTGTAACTAATCACTGAAGGGGCATTCTTGCTGCATCCATAATGAGTAACAGGAGTCATCCCTGCACAAGTCTGTGAACAGTGTACCAGGAGAAGGCACAAGTTTGCAGACTCTGATAACGAAGTGAGTTTGGCCTGAAAGCAGGTTTAAAAGGAAGCCAGAGTAAATGGAGAGAACTTGGGATGAGAGGTGGGGAGGGATGAAGGAGAGGAGGGACAGATCCTGGGGCCTGCTATATTATATTATTTATCTATTCGTATGTGACAACACTACCACCAAATTTATTGGCTTACAACCACAAATGTTTGTTATTGCAGGTTCTGTGAACAAAGAATTCAGGCAAGGCTAAGCTGTGTGATTTTGTTCCAATATCTCTCCCAGACTGGGGCATAATCCCAATTGAAGCTTGACTTGAGAAAGATCTGCTTCCAAAGTCACTCGTGTTATTGGCAGTTTGGAATGTGGGCTTGAATTCCTTTCTGTCTATTATCTGGACCCTCCCTCAGTTTCTTGCAATATAAGTCTCTGAAAATCATAGCATGATTCTCCAGAGTGATATTTATGAGAAAGGTAGAGAATATAGATAAATAGAGATATAGATAGAAAGAGATAGCAAAAGACAGATTTAGCAAGACAGAGATTACAAATGTTTTGTTTATCAATCTTGGAAATGATATATCATCATTTTGGCCATATTCTGTTGGTAAGAAGAGAGTCACTAAGTTAAAGAGGAAGAGATTAGACAAGAACATGTATACCAGGAGGCAGAGCTCCTTGTAAGCTATTTGGAGGCTTTTCACAACATAAACCAAAAGAGGCACTTAATCTGACTCTAAATATAATGGGTTTCCATTAAAGGATTTTGATTCAGATGGTGTCATTGAATTTTAAGGCCATTTTGTTAGGGACTGGGAAATGAAACCAAGAAGATAAGTTACTTTTCCATGATCACATAAAGAACCAGCCCTCTTTTGAGTTGAAATCCCTGCTACTTCCCACTCCTTCATGTAATTCTTCCACCATTAAAGTTTGTGTATTAGTGATCTGTCACATTAGCTCATGAGTTTTATAGATATTATTCCATATACATCTGCTAAATTCCCTAGAGTTTGGAAACTAGAACGTTCCTTATGGTTCTGATGAGGAGACTCAGGAGGTCCAAGAGACTTGTCCAGGTTCACAGATATGGCAGGAAAAGGAGACAGGTCTGAAGCCAGCCCCAACTCCTCAATATTGGGATCCTGAATTTCCCAGATCCTTCCCAGGCACTTCAGGGAGGACAGTGATTTTATAACTGTAGAGTTAAATTGATGACATGAGAGAGGAGGCTGAATAGATATCAGATTTAGGAGAGGTTTTATCCAAGGAAGTAGGACAGGTAATGGGATTCCAAGAATTAACCTCACCCCTTGGGGCTATAACCCAGCAGAACTTGGAACCCTGGTAACTAGGCACCCACATTCTAGAGACAGCCCCTAACCCAGCTCACTTGAGCAGAGATGCTTGGGAGAAGAAGATGTTTTCTTATTGTTTCCCCATATCCCAAGGCTCTCATATAAAGAAAAGTGTAAGGGAGAGACTTTTTCAAAGCTTCACGAGTGGAACTGGTTCAACAACCACCACAAAAGACTGTGTCCACTTACCAAGAGACATCCAAAGGTAAGATAGTGGTCACAAGGCAGTGAAATGAAGGCTGGGCAAATATTTTGACTCTTCCTGGACAGACCCACAGCACTTCCCACTCCCAGTGTGCCTGAGTTGGGGAGGGCTAGGCTGTTTGAAGGGGCATGAGGGGTGGAGAGAACCTTGGCAAGAGCTGGTTTTCTAGGAGGTTGGAAGCCTGGTTGGCTCATCAGGTTAACAGTCTGTTCATGGCTGGCAGGGTGGGAAGGAAAGTAATGGGGTGTTGATCATTGCCCAGATTTTAGTCTGCAGACTTGAAGCCATCATCTCATCTCTTTTCTTCAAGGGCTATAGGTCTGTGCAGACAGTGTTCTGTTTCTAATCTGGGGAGAAGAACTTTATATGGAGTCATCTCTGTGGCAACAGCCAAATAGGGCCTTGATGACCAACTGATAAGGTGAGTGAACTTTGGGTCTGGTAGGAGGGCTCCTGTCTTTACTGAACAGTGGGGAATGTAGAGTGGGGTGTTCCAACTGAGGAAAGACAAGGCTGAACCTTTTGTCCAACACATCTGATGGCTCCCATTAGAGAGCTGATCTTAGAGACTTCCCCTGGAAGGGCAAAATTGTCAGAGAGCTGTGGATGGTGCCCAGGGCACCCTGGGGAGAAAAAAGAGACTGGGTTCTCAGAGGCAGCCTTTGGGAAAACCCATCCCCACTACCACCACATCTAGATCATTCTTGTCCCATTACTGCCTGCACCCACCCCACAATTGATGGTCAAGACAATGAAGTGTGGTGAGAAATTGGTTCAGAAATCTTTCTGGAACCACAGTCATGGGTGCTCAGCTGCCTGTGGGTATGGACTAGGCTGTACCACTGCCTGTCAGGATAATAGTGTTAGTGGGAAGAAGAGACCCACCTGTTGCCTGCATAGAATAAGGCAGTATATTGCACTCAAGCTAAAGGTTGAGATGTATCAAGGACAAAGGGAGGTCTGGAGCAGGAAAATGAATTGTTTTTTCCTCATCCTCCAGATACTTAGGGAGCATCTACCAGATGCTAGTGCAGTGCATAGATGAGAGAGTCCATCAAAACTCCTGGAATTTAGGTTGGAAGGGGCTTTCACAGGGTATAGCAACATCCTCTAAAATGTGGGTATCAGTAAAAATCACATTAAGGACAATTTCCTAACCTAGAACAGTGGCTTCTTCTCTACAGCTTTGAAGGAAGAGGGAATATGTTCTGCTTCTGGTGCAGAGGCTTCTATGCCCACCAGTTAGGACTTACAGCATTCAAGTTGAACTCTGGAACTGCATCAGTAGTAAGTGGGGGAAGGGGAATGGAGGAATATAAAAATATCAAAACTTACAATGTGCAAAGTAAAAGGCCAGAGGAAGATTATTAGTAAGTGGCCTAAGGGCAGGAAGTACTGTGCATCTTCAATCTCCTTCTAGGGGTCCCATGGTCTATCATTTCTCTTAGATTTGAATCCTTCTGGGATATTGGTCTCTGACCTCAAATTTCTTTCCCTCCTACATTCATTCCAAAGTAACATTTGAGATGCAGTTTCCAAAGTCACAACTGACCTTGTTTCAAAAATTTTATTCCTCCTTGTGAACTGAGATTTCCAACAATTGTGCCATCCCTTGCACAATTTGTTTTAACCCAGAAATTCCCCAGAAGGCTGCCAGTTTATCTGCCAGGTCCTTAGAGGTCATTCCCCTTTGACTGGGCCTTGATAATTCACAGTGAGGTCCAGTGCCTGGATCAATGTACTTATTCCTTGCCATGTAATGAAAACTCAGATTTTTCATCACTGGCCAAGGTGGTTTCAGACCCATTACTGGGGAGTTCACCAGTTTACACACTCAGTCATGTTGTTGCTGACATATCCTAAAAGAGACACCCAGCCCCAAGCTCTTAGAGCTCACAGTCCCTGGGATAGTGGTGGTCTTTGTCCTAAGTCTTGCACTGTGCTTATGCTCAGAAGGTAGGAACTTGTCTGCTGGAAAGGGTTGATGACCCTTTTTCATGTCATATGTGACATGACAGGGGTGTGGGAAGGAGGTGGTCACTAAGACTGATGACCCACAGTAACACAGGGCACAGCATTACCAATTAAACACTGCAGCCCTTCAAATCCAGGTGGTAGAATCCCTGCCCTGAGCTCACCCAAGGGGTCTCTCTGGGCTTCCCCATGAGCTTGATCTAAAGTATTACCCACTGGCCCTGCCCTGAACTTCCAGGGTCTTGTCCCAGCTTCCAGCCTCTGCCTTGTTAAGGATTTTGAGTATCATCCTTTGGCTTCATCTAAAATGGGGATGTCCAGATCAATTGTGGGATTATTCTGTTTTTTTCAGTTGTGGGCATTTCTCAGTTATCCCCCAATTCCCCAGGGGTCCAGTTGTCATTCAGACACCCATGGTGGCCTCTTCAGGACAGCTGAGGGGCAGAGCATAAACCCTATCTCGCAACAGCCTATATCCCTTGGTGACATGGCACAGTCATCCACAGAAGTGATTTGTTAAATGAATCACAAGTAGGGCTGTGCTTTCCCCTCAAAGACAGAAATGCCAGGTCCCAAAGCTAGTCCAGGACATGGAGGAAGTCATTGGTGTCTGAGGAGTTTCACCTACACAGCTGGGAGGCTCCTGAGAGCAGACATGTAGATACATGTACTAAATCTAGTGTAATCAGATATGGCAAAGGATGGATTTTTGCTGTATTTTTGAGCTTCCACTGACTAAGGGTGCAGTGAAAGTCACCTGCAAAAGCCCACATTTAGGGGGAGAGTCTATCTCACTCAGCCTCTGACAATTAATCCTCCCTTTACACTCAGACTCCTCGACCAACCAGAAATCCCGGCTGGCCAAAGTAGTAACACACCAGTCCTTCCCCTTACTCAGGTTCTGCTGCATGGGACAGCAGGGCCCCACTGGAGCTGATTCCCTATGGGAAGTGGTTATATTCATTTCTGGCAGAAAGCAATTGACCCAGCATTGACTGTTGGGCCAGGGGAAGGAAGGGAGTGTGGCAGCCTGTGGTCTTCTGGCGCTGCTCTTCCTCTGGAAAAGCTGCCATCCAACTGCTCTACATCTCAGGTCTCTTGCTGTGGGCATTGTGGCCCCTTCTGCCTGGTTTCTGTATGAAGGTCAGTGGTTTAGTAGTGGTTTTATCAGTATTTCATTCTGACAGAACCCTTCCCCACTGGTTCTGGAGGAAGAGTCAGCAAAGCCTGAACATCCACTCCCATCTACTTATTGCATGCACACAGATATCTATTAGGAATCCTGAGAACAGGTGTTTCTGCCTGTCCACCTTGGACAGATGGCCACTGGGTCATCCTGTCACATGGGCTTCACAACCATAACTTGTATCAAATCAGCCTGAACACTGACTGGAGATTCTCTAGGGGAGGTTGAGTTCCTGTCAGCTTCTGTGCTTACTTATCAGCTTCTGTGTCCACTGAAGGCCTGACCAGCAAGGCCAGTCCTCCAGTGCTGTTGAGTAGTTCTAGATGATTTGGAGCATCACAATCATGCTGAGTGAATCTAAGGATCTTCTACTGAATCACATGTGCTTTTCCATGGAGACAAATCTTTGTAGCTTTCCAGAAATTACCATTTATACATTTTAATGAGAAAGACTTTGGAACTCAATTTAAATAAAAACCTATCTAGCATCATGTAGCTTTGGTTTAACCCTGTCCATGCACAAAACAAAGCAAGTATTTAATTTTCCCAAACTGGTTATTAATTTACTTAATTTCAAATACATGATTTCTCTAACCTGAGGGTAAAGATTGCGTTAAAGAAGGTATGCCCTTATTAGATGTATCATCACTGTCATCTGACTTAATCAGGGTATGTCCTCTAGATTACAGGACAAATGATATTATCAGCTGCATAAAAAGAGAATCCTCCATGAAAACAGTACTTTTTGTAGAGCAAGAATGATGCTTTGAGCACTGGAATGTGGTGAAGGCATGATCAATAAGTCTTATTTTCCTTTCATTTTTGGTCTAAGTTGTGAATATGGAAAAAAAAAATTAACCACTTGGAAGCAGTCCTTATTTATTTTGTAAATGATTTTGTTAATCAGAATGTCATTGTTGGATTTGACTGCAGGCATTTAGGCCCAGGCTGTCTGAGGTGAGGTTAGGTTGCTGTGGATATACAGCTTTTCTGGATTCAAATTCAGTAGTAATTTTCAAAGGGAAACTTGCCTAAAATCATTAAAAGAATAGTTTTATGCAATTATACCAGTAGGAAGGTCAAATAAACAAATAAATGTATAATGATAAATTACATGTGTCACCTAAAAGAAAAGAATTCTGTGTTTAGATATGGATCTACCATTTAGTCAGGTTCTGTGTCCATGTGGTTAAGGACAAGGCAGGTAATTGGAGTCCCTCCTATTGGAGACAGATATGGTAAATACTCAGAAGGACGTGAGAAATATTCCCAGTACAATTCTGTTTAAATTAACTTATGTGGATTATTCTGGACAATAAAGATCAGGTGAGTTAGAAGCTGATGTTTGGATAGTGAATTCAAATCTATGAAGCTTTCTGTATGGTAGGAGAACTTGCGAAGGGTGCATAATTGTGTAAACATAGTATATGAAGAGGAGATTTTGACAATGGGATGGAGACACTCTGATTTTTGAAATGACAGGTGGCATTGCTGGTAAAACCAAGGTGTGAGTGTTAAGAAATCTGAACTGGAGAGACAGGCAGAAAAACTCTGCCTGTGTTTTCCTAGCCATGTAATTTTTAACATTACTAAAGATTTCTGAATCTTGGTTTATTTAATTTATTAAATAGGTAAATAGCCTTAACCAGCAGGTTACTCTGAGGATTAAATAACCAAATATGTAAATATCCAAAATCATTTAAGACAACCATTGTTTTTCTGGGCTCAAGTACAAATAGGTAAATAATCTGACTTCTGTTTCTGACAATGTCATCATTTGTCCATGAAATGCCTGTACTTCTTAACAGTGTGGTAGGGGAAATTTTACAGTATAGATGACCTTTACATTTATACACTATGAAATGCAGGGATGTTAAAGCTGAGGATGATTAATATAGAATAAGATGTCAGCTGTCACTTTAATAAAATATCATATTGTGAAAATTGATTTTCTCCCATATTCTTCGTCCTACGTTATTTGACACTCCTAATCTCTGAGGAATATGAGACATTATAACCCAGGTACTTCTAATATTTTCTGACACAGAGGATTTTCAGGACTAGATTTGCATAATGGGAGCCATTGATCTTTTAAAATGAAAAAAGTCCTGGAATTGATCAACCCCATAATGAACTACATTATCTACTATTTGGGATGATAGCCATGTTCAGTGGGACAAAATCTACAACAGAGTTGAGAAAATGATAGTTTGCCATTCTTGTGAAAGATCCAAGATGATGATCCAAGCGTACCTCCTAAGACAGGTATAGGGTAAAGTAGGAAGGGACTGAGAGTCCAGTGGGCTGGGATGGTTGTTTCATATGCCAGAAATACTCATATCTGAGAAACTTGAATGGCTTCTCTGGAGGCAGAGACCTAATATTTTAGAATCAGGGATGTAATTGAAATCTCTGAACATCATGGGCTCATGAATGTATAAAACTCAATGACTTTAATGTTCTTATCTGTACAATGAGGGTATTCATGTCTTCTTATTCATTCACAGTAGATAAGTCCTTCTTATACTTGGCCCTGGGAAGGGAGGGTCCTCACCCTATTCCTCATGCAGCACACTTCATGATTGTTGATTGACCTGGGGATACTTCCAGGTTAAGGTTTTGGATTCATGACAGGTGGGTCTGGAAATTGGGGACAAGACCAGAGTATCATAGCTTCTTTCTCCATTCTCAACTTTGTTCACCTACTGCTTATTTGCTTGTAAGTGAAAACCCAGAGGGAGACAGTTGTCAGTTGTACTATTGACAATAAAGCCACTGATGAGTAGGGAATTCTTCTTTCTACTGGAACTGGCCATGGGTTGTCAGCATATGGGCAGTTTTGTCTTATTGGCATGGATAATCTAAGCTCATTTAGGAGACATTCAAGGATCTGAGTTGCAGTTCAGTTTCCAGGCCTCTTGAATGGTGAAGGATATGTTAGGGGTTGATCAATAAATAATCTCCTTCCCAACATTACACAGATTTGTTCCAGACACCATTAAGGCTCTGTATTTACTGGAGCGATAAGAAGATTTTTCTCATCCAGCCCATTTCCTCAGTGGAGAAATAAAGCACCCATTAATCATGTTGATGCCTGCAATTGGCTTTGGCATGCAGTGAACATTGATGGTAGAGATGAGTAAGAGCAGAAGTTTATAGTCAGTGGGGAGGCTGGCATTTCAGCAGATGAATTCAATCAATGCAGTGTCACAGATGCTAGCATGCAGGGCTGTGCATTGTGGAGAGGAGCAACAGTGAGGTTTAGCTAATAGAAGGAATAAAGAAATCATTTATTTCCCCCAATTTCTTATTTCTTAAGGTATGATATATGTTTGTACATTTTGAAAAGTTTTCAAAAAAGATAACTAAAATTCTCCTACTTAGCCCCAGTTGCCCAATATCTGGTTTTGTAAACAAGCTTTATTCAAACATCATAAATGGAAATAATTATAAGGAGTATTGTTTCTTTAATTTTGGAGTGCATTCAGGTAAAGGATATAAGGTATAGAGTAAAAATCATGGCCCTGTGAAGTAAAATTGGAGAGACCAGAATGGATCAAGTGGTTGTGAAGATCCAAGCAATACAATAAACATGGGTATTTGGAGGTTCCAAGTTGAGACTGGAAGGTCTCATTCCCCTGGAAAGATCAGGCCAGGACTATCCTAGAGTATAGTAGTCTCAGTGGTCTGTGGTTTGTCCTGCTGACTGTCTGACTGTCTGTACATTTTTAATGTACATAAAATGAATTATATAAGGTTGAATTATATAAGGTTGAGTGAGCCAGCAAATACTGATCCTAAGGTCTGAATGATACATATTTGGTTCTGTGAAATGCTGGACTTTCTGCAAGGTTCTCTGCCATTTTAATGAATAATAGACCTATGACTTATGTTTAGATAGGAAATATTTTACACATAAGCTCATTGGCTCATTCACAACTCATATCAGGTTGTGAAATGATTTCATGGATGAGATAGGAGGCCATATGGGGGAATAATCTAACCACAGTTATGATGTAAATGTGGCAAATCATAGATATTGCATGCCTTGTTATAAGTCTGTAAATTTACTTGAAATTGGTGGAAAAGGGTGTTTTCCTTATGAATTCTCAAGTGCAATTTTTATAGCACAATTTGGAAGTTATAGTGAACAATTTATTACAAAATTTCAAGGCAATATCATACCCCACATATTTTGATATTCTTTTATAATTGAGTTTTTTAATAGTAAAAGTTGTGAAATTGCAAAACAAACATGGGTAACATCATGCAGGGCTCCCATACATCACCCCATCACTAATACCTTGCATTATTATGAAATATTTGTAAGAAATTATTAAAGAGCCTCATCAAAATATTACTACTAACTATAGTCCATATCTTACATTTGGTATTTGCCCAAACCCACACTATTTTTTTTTTATTAACTATACAATTAATCTAAAGTGTACAATGACGTTTTCTATAATACAGAGATGTACATTTGTCATTTAAATCAATATTAGACCATTTTCATTACTCCAAAAAAAGAAAAGCAACAAAAAACAAACCATTATCATATTCATATTTTAGCACTACTAATTACAAATTTTATGACGTGCTTTCACCATTTCTATTAATTTCCAAATATTTACAACTTTCTACTATGTCTGCACTGATCAAACTACAGTTTTCCATTTTCTAAACACATATTCTTCTCTGGTGATTTATATTCTAGCTATTAATTCCAGGAGTTTGTTCATAATAGCAAAATCATAAAATCATAAAATATTTGTTCTTTGTGCCTGGCTTGCCTCACTCAATATAATGCCCCCCAGGATCTTCCATGTTGTCATATAATTCAGGACTTCAAATCTTTATGGCTGATAAATATTCCATCATGTGTTTATACCACATTTGTCACTTGATGGACACCTAAGATGTGTCCCTCTTTTGGCAAATGTGAATAATGTTGCTATAAACATCAGTGTGCAGATTTCTTCTCATGTACTTGCTTTCAAGTACATATCTTCTAGGTATGTATCCAGTAGTGGTATTTCTGGGTTACATGGGAGATCTATACCTAACTTCCTTTGGAACAACCAGTTTCCACATCACCTGTACCATTCTATATTCCCATGAAGAGTGAATAAGAGTTTCTATCTCTCTACATCCTCTCAAACATTTGCAATTTTCTGGTTTTTTTTTTAATAGTGGCCTTTCTAGTAAGTGTGAAATGATACCTCATGGTATATTGATGGACATTTTCCTAATAACCAGTGTTGTTGAACACTTTTTTCATGTGTTTTTCCTCATTTGTATTTCTTCTTTAGAAAAATGTTTATTCATGTCTTTTGCCCTTTTCTTATAAAACAAATCAATTTTATTGGTACATATTAATAAAGCATAAATTCATCCAAAGCGTACAATCAATGGTATTTGGTGTAATCACATATTTGTGCATTCTTCACTTCAATCATTCTTAGAGCACCTCTATTATTCCAATAATAATAATAATGAACAAAAATCCAACAAACAAAACTTATCACCTCTCAATTTCTGTGTGCTTCCCTTGCTGTACATACCTGCTCCTCCTTATCCTTCTTTCTAGTATATTTGTATTTATACTTTGCAAAAACAGTCTTATATATGCAATAATACCGATATCCGTGTTTTACATGAGATTTTACCGTCATATAACATGTTATCATTTTTAGCTTTCCTTCTAGTAATACCCATGACTTTTAGACTTTCTCTTTCAACCACTCACACCCATACAATAGCACTGCTAGTTAAAAACATCATTGTATGCTTTCGCCACTTTTATTCATTTCCAAAGGTTTACAAACAAAAATTTTTACCAATTTGCATAGAATAAACCTCAGCTTTCCATTCTTTATCTTCCTATTTTCTGGTGATCTATATTCTAACTATTAACACCATGTGTTTACACAATATATTTAGTTTATAATAGCACAATCATACAGTATTTGTCCTTTTGTGTCTGGTTTGCTTCACTCAACATAACATCCTCCACTTTCATCTATGTTGTCATATGCTTCAAGACTTCATTTCTTTTTACTACTGCATAATATTCTATCGTGTGCATAATATTCTATCAGGTCGTTTGTCTTTTTATTGTTGAGTTGTAGGATCTCTTTATATATCACGGATATTCGACCCTTGTCAAATGTGCAACTTTCAAATATTTTCATCCATTGAATAGGCTGATTTTTACCCTCTTCACAAAGACCTTTGAGGTTCATAAGTTTTTAATTTAGAGGAAGTACACTTAATCTTTTTTTTTTTCTTTTGTTGCTCATGATTTGGGTGTAAGGCTTAAGACACCCACACCTACTACAGTGTCTTATAGAGTTTACTTTATATTATCTTCTAGGAGTTTTATGATGCTGACTTTTATTTAATAGGTCTTTCATCTATTTTGAGTCGAATTTCGCATAGAGAGAGATATAGGGGCCCTGCTTTATTCTTTTGGTTATGGATATTGAGTTCTCCCAACAACATTTGTTAAAGAAACTGTTCTTTCCCAGAAAAGTGGATTTGGTTAGCTTATCAAAAATCAGTTGACCATAGACATGAGGGTATTTGTCTGAACTGTCAATTTGATTCCATTGATCAATGTGTCTATCTTTATGTCAATACCATATTATTTTGACCACTTAATACACTTCAAGTTCAGGTAGTGTGATCCTTCAACTTTGCTCTTCTTTCTTAATATGTTTTTTGCTATTCAGGATCCCCTTCCCTTCCAATATAATTTGATAATTGACTTTTCTATTTCTATAATGTAAGCTGTGGGAAGCGGCTGTGGCTCAATCAGTAGGGCTCCCGTTTACCATATGGGAGGCCCCGGGTTCGGTTCCCGGGGCCTCCTGGTGAAGGCAAGCCCGCCCGCATGGCGTGGTTAGCTGACCCAGTGAGCACAAGCAGCAAGGGGGGGGGGATAAATGAATAAATAAATAAATCTTTAAAAAAATATATAATGTAAGCTGTTGGAATTTCAATTGGTATTGCATTGCTTCTATAAATCAGTTTGGATAGAATTGACATCTTCATGATGTTTAGTTTTCCAATACAAAAACACAGAATGTCCTTCCATTTGTTTAGGTTTTCTTTGATTTCTTTGAGCAGTGTTTTGTCGCTTTCTGAATACAGATCCTTTACATACCTGGTTAAGGTAATTCCAAGATATTTGAGTCATTTTGTTGGTATTGTAAATGGATCATTTTGTTTATTTCCTCCTCAAATTGCTCATTACTAGTGTATAGAAACACTACCAATTTCTGTGTGTTCATCTTGTATCCTACCACTTTGATGAACTCATTTAATAGTTCTAATAACTTTTTTGTGACTATTTCAGAACTGTTTAAATATAAGATCATGTCATCTGTGAATAGTGAGAGTTTTACATCCTCTTTTCAACTTTGGGTGCCTTTCACTTCTTCTTCTGCCTAATTACCCTAGCTAGAACTTCTGGAACTATGTTGAATAACAGTGGTGACAGTGGGCCCACTTGTCTTCTTTCTGATTCTGGAAGGAAAGCTTTTAACATTTCCCCATTGAGTAACATGTTGGTGGTGGGATTTTCATATATGACCTTTATTATGTTGAAAAATTTTCCTTCTATACCTACCTTTCAAAGTATTTTAATTAAGAAATCTTCTGAATTTGTCTAATAAGTTTTTTTTGCTTCAATCAAGATGATTGCATAGTTTCTGCCTTGGATTTTGTAATTTGGTGTATAATGTTAACTGACTTTCTTATGTTGAACTATCTTGCATACCAAGAATAATGCCTGCTTGATCATGATGTATAATTCTTTTAGTATTCTCTTGAATTTGATTTGCAAGAATTTTGTTGAGAATTTTCGCATCTATATTCATTAGAGAGATTGGTCAGTAATTTTCTTATACTTTTTTTAAAAACAACTCAGTTTTATTGATACATGTTAAAAAACATACAAATTTATCCAAGGTAGTACAATCAATGTTATTTGGTATAATCACCAAGTTGTGGGTTCATCACTTCAATCATTATTAAATTATTTTCATTATTTCAATAATAATAATAATAAACAAAATAAACATTCTGTCTTTCACTTTTCCACTCTCTTCTCCTTCTGGGTTACCAATAAAAAGCAAATGTTTGTGTGTTTCACATTGTCATTCAATTCCCTAAGACTCTGTTCCATTTTTTCCATTCTCTTCTCTTTCAGTTCTCCTCTTTTACAGTTCAGATGTTCTGTCTTAGAAGAGACTAATTCTGTCTTCAAGCAATTTAAATCTGCTCTTATGTGCCCCTATTACATTTTTAATCTTATCCATTGTGTCTTTCATTCCCATAAGGTCTGTAACTTTTCTTTGCAGGCTTTGAAGTTGTTCTTTATGCTCTTCCAATGTCTGCTTAATATCCTTTATTTCTTTAGTCAAATTTCCTTTAAATTCTTTGAAGAGATTTAAGAGAGTTTTGTGGTTATCACTGATAATTGTCTTAAATCTTGAATCGCTTCAGGATATTGGTTTGTTCTTTTGGCTGGACCATATCTCCCTGTTTCCTAGTATGGCCTGTAAATTTTTGCTTATGTCTAGGCATCTGAATTTGTTGGTGAATTTATTCTGATGGCCAATTTCTCTCTTGCCTATTTATATTCACAACTCTTCTTTGATATTTGATTCAACTTATTCTCAGTATTTAAAATTGTCCAGCTTAAGTTTTCAAAATCAAACCAGTGACTCACTAGTGGGCACTTATTTTCTCCCAGGGTCTGGATACAAGAACTTAAATAAACTTTGTTCATGCAATTTCCAGAACTGCCAGCAGATGGTGCTAGTCAGTGTACCTTTCCACAGAGGTGTTTCAGTCTTCGCTTTACTGTGCTCCTGTGTTGAATCTTCAGACTGGAATTTCAAAGTAGCTCTGCTGGCTGAATCTACTGGAAAAAAGTATCCTGACCTGCTCTCCCATTTCCCTTGAAACAGCTGACAGGAAGGAAGAGGTCTGTTCCCCACTCAGTGGGCTTCAGTGAACCAGGTGTTTTAGCCTTGCTTAATATCTTGGGGTGGGGGAGGGAAGCTCTTCCTAGCCACCACAGGGGCTTGGTAACTCACATTTGTCATTTTGGCTTCTTCAACTCTCTGTCTCCTACCCTCCTGGGAGCTGTGTAAAACAGTTCTGGTCTGCTGACCCCCAAAGCAGGTCCCTTGGACAGATTTTGTCTCTTTCTCCCTAGTTTTTGTGAGAGCATTCAGCTTTGCATGTTAGTCCATTGCCATCTTCCCATAATTCCCCATATAATAGAATGCTAAATATTCAGTATGTGTATGTGTTTCTGTGCATGAAATGCAGATGACCATTCAGCACTGAAAAGATCTAACTTGAAACTCAAACTCAGTTTGTGCTTTCTGTAAAACAGTCAGCAGTTCCTCAGTGCTGCTCTCAAGTATTCTACTCTGGACATTTGTAGAGATAGCTCTCTCTGAAACTGAATGTCCATGATGTTTTTAGGAGTTAGTAAATTTGGAAGATCTAACTATAGACATCTCTAAGTAAGAGTGGGCACTGCTGGACACATCCCATGGAAAACTGTTCAGAGATGTGATGACAGAGAATTCCTGTCATTTGGTGTCAGTGGGTGTAGCAATTTGGCAGTTTGATATAGTTTTGAATTCCAAAAATAGATATTGGATTATGCTTGTAAACTGATCTGTTAAACTGGGCATGATTAAGTTATGATTAGGAAATTGACTGGACCATGTCAGTAGGACATTGAGCCCACCACTTGGTTGGTGGAGAATCAAATAAAAAAGGCATGGGAAAGGACAGAATACTAGTAGTTTTTGAGTAGTAGCTTTGATATTGTTGTGTTAATGCTGGAGCCCAGGGGAGTAAGCACACAGAGGACCTTGGTCATGGGGAAGGAGAGAAGGCTCTGGGAAAAGAGATGAGCCATTTGCCTGACAGTTCACAGCTGGCTTTGTGGAGAGAGGCAAACCCTAGAGAGTCTCATAGTCTACAACTTAGTTTGTGGAGGAAACATAACAGCTAATCCCAGAGAGAAATGGAACCCCAGAAGAGAGGAGCCCAAGAAGCCTGAACCCTGGCAAACATCAGGAACTGCCTTGCACCAACACATAGTAACAGACTGTAGTGAGGGAAGAAATTTATGATTTATGGCCCAGTAACTAAAAGCTTCTAACCCAAATAAATGCCCCTTTGTAAGTGCCAACAGATTTCTGATAATTTGCATCAGTACCCCTTTGGCTTACTAATGCAGTGGGTAAGTCTGAAAATTTACTTGTCTATGAATTCCTCTTTTCTTAAGATCCAAAAAGAATTGCTTGTCAATATTGTTTTATATTTTCTTTATTTTATTTCTTTATTTTATTTTTTATACTATGTATAATATATTTTATATTTTTATAACAACTACCTATAAGAAATCTTTTTCCTTACTTACTATTTATATCTAGTTTTCACCCCACTATAATGTAATCTTCTTGAAAACAAATTTTATGTTTTTCTTTTATTCAATGTGCAACACTCATTGCAGGGTTGGGAATTTAGTGCATATTATCTGAAAGAATAAATAAGTAGACTATATATGTCATTAATATTTATTATGCTCTAGGGAATTCATGTGAATTCAGACAATAGTAATAAAAACAACAGGCATATCATTTTCCACGTAATATGTTTTGGAGAAACTTACTTTGGATTCTTTTTGAAAATATTGAAATTTTGTGGAAACATAGAATTTCTCCTTGTTTGAAAATACTTAGGTAGGAGGGGGCCAAGATGGCATTAGTGTAGGAGGGCACACACTACAACCTCCCCGAGCAAGGCGGATTGTGGACGGGGTCCTGCCCAGTGGTCTGTGCTGTACACACGTGGAATGAGAAGCTTGAGACATCTTTCTGCGTGGATCAACTGCGTGGATGGAATGGTAAATATTCGTGAGTTTTAAGCCTGCCGGTGGTGGCTGACATGGATGGCTGAGCCCCACAGTTAGGGAGAAAAAATAGTAAAATGGCCAGTTGGAGCCGTGAGCACGGCGAGAAAGTTTTATTTTCTGGGGATTTGGCTGCCTGGAGCCCCTTGGACCTTGGGTGAACAGAACAGCTGGAGCGAATCGGCACCCGGTGGTGGGGAGAGGTGATTCTGTTCAGGGGAGGGAGTTGATTTGCCTAGCTGCCCAGGGATAAGCCCCAGGTTGCCACGGAGCCAGGAAGAGGGGACACTCTCCAAAAGAGGGAGGGTTCTGTTGGAGGACAGGGAAGGGAATTTTTTTTTTTTTTTTTTTTTTTGCCATTGATCTGGCTGCCTGGACTGCCCCATAGTTTTGGGGAGGAGATAAGCCGACCTGAAGCAACATCAGGCTGAGAGGAGAGGTGAAACTGCAGAGTCAAACTCATTTACATAGCAACCTAGTGACGCTGGTGCTCTGCTCCAGAAGGGGCGGAGTCGGCCATCTTTAGCACTCTGCACTAACTAACATCAGAGCTACAGCTACCTTGGGGAGTCCAAGAAGTCGGACGTGCTTGATTAATTTCCACGAGCCCAGCAAGGGTCCCTTCCGTAAGGGGGTTGGTCTAGAGGAGGAATTATTTTGGGTCCTGTATTTCGCCAAAAAAAAAAAAAAAAAAAAAGTGAGAAGGTCATTTCAATAAATGAAAAATAAATTCTTTTTAATTTAGTTTAATAGCTAAAAGCTGTTTCAGGACCTGCATATAGAATGCTTCAGGGAAATTGATTGATAAACACAAGCAGGCAGAGAGGATTCACGTGGACCCTAGGGGAAACATTGACCCTCCATAGCTGTGTTTGACTTCTTGCCTCTGTGATTCTTTGGTTTTTCTCTGTTTATTTCTGGTCTCTTGCATTTCTTTCCTGTTTCCTCCCCCCTTTCTTTCATTCATTTTTTAAAATTAGGTGCTGCTAGCTTGTCGCTTCTTGACTGTGCTTCTTCTTCAGTAATTTCCTACTCGCTGTCTATATTGATTTTGTATTCCAAACTATCGCTTATCCTTCCTTCATCTTTCTACTTTCTGATTTCTGTTGTGGCTCTTAGATACAACATTTTTTCATAGGCCCACAACTTAAGGGTGTCAATTTCTATTCCATTTATTTTATTTTCTTCTTTTTTTTTAGTATTAACTTTTTCCTTTCAGCCCTTTCTTTACTAATTCTCTCCCTCCTCATAATTCTAGCCTTCTAAATCACTATAAATATATTCCTCCATTTGTTTTCCCAGTCCATGGTAGGAACTCCACTTTTTTTCCTATTACTCTACACTGCCTACACAAGTTAAATATTCATCTCATTAAGTCTCATTTGGCCCCGCTTCTAACTTTTATCAATATTACTAGTATCCTTCTGCCTTCCTTACATCTTTTGATTCCTCTGGACCTAATCTTTTGCCTTCAAGGGAACATAGAAAGAAGCAAGGAAATAAAATAAGAAGAAAAAGTGCCAAAGAGAAAACTTAACTCACACGCAGAACCACCAGCTAAATAAAACTCTAGATCATAGAGAAAAGCTAATCCACTGAACAAACCCATCAAGATAATATGATGACCAGTGGGCAACAAAAAAATACAAATGACTCTGAAAAACAGGAAAACATGGACCAGTTCAATGAACAAATTAAAAACCAAGAAGTGATGCAGAACATCGAACAACTAATCAAAGCTATCCAAACAAATATCATGGACCAACTTAAAGAAGTGAAGGAAGAGATTAAGGATATAAAGAAGTCACTGGGAGAACATACTGAAGAAATTGGAAACACGACTAAAAAGATAATGGATATGATGGTGAACAATGGCACAATCCAAGGAATCAAAAAGATGCTGTATTCATATAACAGCAGATTTAAACAGGCAGAGGAGAGAATTAGTGATATGGAAGACAATACAGCTGAAATCAAAGAGATAGAAGAACAGATAGACAAAAAGAAAAAATCCAGAATGGACTCAGAATTAACTGATAACACAAAACGCACAAACATATACATTATGGGCAACCCAGAAAGAGAAAAGAAGGGAAAAGGAACAGCAGGAGTGTTGAAGGAATTAATGGCTGAAAACTTGCCAACCCTATTGCAAGAGATGGATGTGCAGATCCAGGAAGCACAGCACACCCCAAATAGTATAAATCCCAACAGGCCATCTCCAAGACATATACTTGTCAAAATGCCCAATGCTTAAGACAAAGAGAAAATACTCAAGGCAACAAAAGAAAAGAGAACCATCACAAACAAGGGAAGCACAATAAGATTAAGTGCTGATTTCTCAGCTGAAAACATGGAAGCAAGAAGACAGTGGTATGACATAGTCAAAATACTAAAAGAAAAAAACTTCCAGCCATGAATCCTCTATCCAGCAAAACTGGTATTCAAAAATGATGGAGAGTTCAAAATATTCACAGATAAACAGAAATTAAGAGAGTATGTCAATAAGAAACCAGCACTTCAAGAAATACTAAAGGAATCTTTACAAGGTGAAAGGAAAAAACAAGGGAGAGAGAGTTGGAGGAGAGTTTAAAAACAACTGAAAAGACAAAAAGAGAAACAAAACAACATATGACATACATTAACCCAAAGAATAAATGACTGAAGTAAGAAATTTGTTATGAGTAATAACACTGAATGTTAATGGATTAAATTCATCAATCAAGAGACACAGATTGGCAGAGTGGATAAGAAAATATGATCCATCTCTATGCTGTCTACAAGAAACCCACCTTCAACACAGGGATTCTAGGAGACTGAAAGTGAATGGCTGGAAAACCATTTTACAAGCTAACAATAGCCAAAAAAGGGCAGGAGTAGCTATTCTAATATCAGACAAAAGAGACTTTAAATGCAAAACTATTGTAAGAGACAAAGATGGACACTACATATTAGTAAAAGGAGTAATCTCTCAAGGAGAGAGAACAATCATCAACACTTACGCACCTTATCGGGGTGCCTCAAAATACGTGCGGCAAACTCTGGAAAAACTAAGAGGAGAAATAAATTCCACTACAATTATAGCAGGGGACTTCAACACACCACTATCATCATTAGACAGAACATCTAGACAGAGAATCAATAAAGAAACAAAGGCACTCATCAATACATTAGAAGACCTGGACTTAATAGACATATACAGAACATTACACCCAAATACAGCAGGATTTACATTCTTCTCAAGTGCACATGGAACATACTCCAAAATAGGCCACATACTAGGCCACAGAACAACTCTCAGTGAATTCCAAAAGATTGAGATTATACAAAGTAATTTCTTTGACCACAACGGAATGAAATTGGAAATCACTAAGGGCCAGAGAAACAGGTTAGGCACAAGGATATGGAAGTTAAACAACACACTCTTAGACAAACAGTGGGTCAAAGAGGAAATCTCAAAAGAGATCAGCAAGTACCTTGAAACTGATGAAAACGACAACACAACATATCAAAACTGATGGGATGCAGCAAAAGCAGTCCTGAGAGGGAAGTTCATAGCCATAAATTCATATATTAAAAAAGAAGAAAGAACTAAAATTGAAGACTTAACTGCACACTTGGAGGAACTGGAAAAACAACAACAAACTAAACCTAAAGGAAGTAGAAAGAAGGAAATAACAAAGATTAGAGCAGAACTAAATGAAATAGAGAATAAGAAAGCACTGGAAACAATAAACAAAACCAAAACCTGGTTCTTCGAGAATATCAATAAAGTTGACAAACCCTTAGCCAGACTAACAAAGAAAAAGAGAGAACAGATGCAAATACATAAAATAAGGAATGAGCAAGGGGATATCACTACAGTCCCCACAGAAATAAAGAGTATCATAAGAGGATACTTTGAAAAATTATATGCCAACAAGAATGATAATTTAGAGGAAATGGACAAGTTTCTAGAAACCCACAAACAGCCTACATTTATGGAAGCAAAAAATTGATGAACTCAACAGTCCAATTACAAGTAAAGAGATAGACTCAGTCATCAAAAACCTCCCAACTAAGAAGTGCCCAGGACCAGAGGGCTTCACAGCTGAATTCTACCAAACATTCCAGAAAGAGCTAACACCAATTCTACTTAAGCTCTTCCAAAAAATAGAAGTAGAATGAATATTGCCTAACTCATTCTGTGATGCCAACATTACCCTAATACTAAAACCAAGTAAAGATACCACAAGAAAGGAAAATTACAGACCAATTTCTCTAATGAACTTTGATGTTAAAATCCTCAGCAAAATACTTGCTAATCGCATTCAACAACATATCAAAACGATTATACACCATGACCAAGTGGGTTTCATCCCGGGTATGAAAGGATGGTTCAATATAAGAAAATCAATCAATGTAATACACCCCATAAACAAATTGAATGAAAAAAATCACAAGATTATCTCTATAGATGCAGAAGAAGCATTCTACAAAATACAGCACTCTTTCCTCATAAAAACACTGCAAAATATAGGAATAGATGGAAACTTTCTGAATATGATAAAGGGTATATATGAAAAACCCAAAGTTAACATCATTTTCAACGATGAAATCTTAAAAACCTTCCCTCTGAGATTGGGAACTAGACAAGGATGCCCACTACCACCACTACTACTTAACATTGACTTAGAAGTACTTGTGCCATCACTGAGACTAGAAAAGTACATAAAAGGCATCCAGATAGGAAAATAAGAAGTTAAAATTTCATTATTTGCAGATGACATGATCCTATACATAGAAAGCCCTAAGAAATCAACAACAAGGCTTCTAGAACTTATAAGGGAGCTCAGTAATGTTGCAGGCTATAAGATCAATGCTCAAAAATCTTTTGCATTTTTTACACCAATAACGAGCAAACTGAGGAGAAAATCAGGAAAGAAATACCATTTACAATAGTAACTAAAAGAATCAAATACCTAGGAATAATTTTAACTAAAGTTGTAAAGGACTTATGTACAGAAAAATACATAACATTGCTAAAGGAAATCAAAGAAGACTTAAATAAATGGAAAAAGATTCCCTTTTCATGGATAGGAAGGATAAACATCATCAAGATGTCTATCCTACCCAAACTAATCTACAGATTTAATGCAATCCCAATAAAAGTCAACACTGTATTTTTTAAGGAACTGGAAAAACTAACAACAAAATATATTTGGAGAGGCAAGAGGCCCTGAATTGCCAAAGACATATTGAAAAGAAAAATTAAGTTGGAGGTATCACACTACCTGACTTTAAAACATACTACAAAGCTACAGTGATCAACTGCATGATATTGGCACAAGGATAGACCTACTGACTAAAGTTCTGATATAGATCCTAGTATATACAGTCACCTGATATTTGACCACGCCACGAAACCCACTGAGTTGGGAGAGAATGGCCTCTTTAACAAGTGGTGCTTGGAGAACTGGATATTCATATCCAAAAGAATGAGAGAAGAATACCATCTCACACCTTATACAAAAATCAACTCAAGACGGATCAAATATCTAAATATAAGAGCCAAAACCATAAAGACCTTGAAAGATAATGTAGGGAAGCATCTACAGGGCCTTGTAATAGGAAATTGTTTCATGAACTTCACAGCCAAAGCACGAGCAGCAAGACAAAAAATAGATAAATGGGATCTCATCAAAATTAAAAACTTCTGCACCTCAAAGGATGTTATGAAGAAAATAAAAAGGCAGCTTACCCAATGGGAGAAAATATTTGGCAACCATATATCTGATAGGAGCCTAATATCCTGCATATATAAAGAAATCCTACACCTTGAAAATAAAAAGACAAGCAAGTGGCCTTAAAAGACACTTCTCCAAGAAAGAAATACAAATGGCTAAAAAGCACATGAAAAAATGCTCAACATCGCTTGCTATCAGGGAAATGCAAATCAAAACTACAATGAGATACAATCTTACACCCATCAGAATGGCAACTATTAAAAAAACAGGAGACACTAAATGTTGGAGAGGATGTGGAGGAATAGGAACCCTCATCCACTGCTG
The DNA here is from genome assembly GCA_026826555.1 of Tolypeutes matacus. Taxonomy (NCBI): domain Eukaryota; kingdom Metazoa; phylum Chordata; class Mammalia; order Cingulata; family Chlamyphoridae; genus Tolypeutes; species Tolypeutes matacus. Next base: position 622,124 of record JAKSZT010054581.1, read on the forward strand.
GTGGGACTGTGGTATGGTCCAGCCACTCTGGAGGACAGTTTGGCGGTTCCTCCAAAACGTAACAATAGTTCTTCCGTATGATCCAGCAATTCCACTGCTGGGTATATACCCAAATGAACTGAAAGCAAAGACACAAACAGATATTTGCACACCAATGTTCATAGCAGTATTGTTCACCATTGCCAAAAGTTGTAATCAGCCCCGGTGCCCATCAACAGATGAAAGGATAAGCAAAATGTGGTACATACATACAATGGAATATTACTCATCTGTAAGAAGGAATAAAGTGCTAACACATGGAATAAACGTGGATAAATCTTGAAGACCTTATGTTGAGTGAAGCAAGCCAGGCACTGAAGGATGAACAGTATATGACCTCACTGATTTGAACTGAGGAAAGTGAGCAGTCTCTGAGAACCATTGTCTGAAAGATAGGTTAAAAAGGGAGAGAAAGAGAAGAGCAGGCTTTGAGCCATCACCCATATGGACATTATAGTAAAGGGATAGAGTCTAGTTGCATATTGAAGGATAGGACAGATGGGTAGTGATATTACTGGATTTGGTGGTGCAGCATTGACAGGTGGGTAGATTTGGAGGGGCAAGTTCAAATACCCAGGGCATGTAACTATGAATCATGGCATTCCATGAGTCAAGACAGGGGAGTGTCATATGCCCCTTGGTGGTGGGGAGGAAGGAACAGTTAAGATCTAATGGGGTATTTAGTGGTCATGAGAAAGGTTTTTCATTACCTTACAGTAATGGATACAGGACATGGTAAATGACATCAAAACTTATTAAACTGTATTGTCTAAATTGTAAACTATACTGTAAATCATTGACAATGTTTAGTTGCTATATTTTGCAATCTGTATAACAATTATAACAATGCTAACATCAAAAAAAAGGGAGGGGTTAATATGGGGTGAGGAAAGGGGGGTGGTTTTGTATCTGGGGGTCTCTGGTATTCTGTGTGTGACTTTGCTGTGACCTAAAACTTCTTTGAAAATTAAATGAAAATTTGGAAGACACCAGGGTTTGAGAGGGGGAAGGTGTCACAGCACACCAGATATCCAATAACACAGTGATAAAAGGAAAAAAAGAATATATATATATATATATTAAAGGCATTACTTTTGCTTTTTTCCCATTTTTTTGAATGTCCCAATCCACTAATTATATTTTGTTTTGTTTTTTGTTTGATTGCTTGTTTGTCTTTTTGGGGTTTATTTTTTCCTGAGTTTCCTTGTGTTTGTCTCTTGCATGTAAGCTTTTCACTGTTGTTTCTTTTTCCTATTGAGTGTATTAGATTATTTTATGGGCTACATGTTCATGGAAGATTTAGATCACAGAAGGGTTACAATGGGTACTGCTGGGGATTATTGGTGGATGGTGTCTGGGAGGGGGGTTTCATGGGAGTAACCTCATCTGCATATACGTGAATGATATACAAAATTGTTCAAAAGATCAAAGGATGGGGCATGGTCACGGTGGGTGAACAATCACTCAATGAATGAGGGAATCTGAATTCCTAGCCTGGAGAGATCTGCCACATTCTCCAAGGGAGTAGCAACTGTCCTCTGAGTGCAGGGACAGTGTCTGTCAAAAGAGGATGGCCCACTGATGAGTTCTTGTTATTGATGACTACCCTTATGAGTCTTTGCTCTTGTAACTGAAACTTAGCTTACTGTTATGGGGTGCCTAAGGGTTGCCACCTGAGAGCCTCCTTATTGCTCAAATGTGGTCTCTCTCTAAGCCAAATTCAGCATATGAATGCATTACCTTCCCCGCAACATGGGACATGACTCCCGGGATGAGCCTCCCTGGCAATGAGGAATTAATACCAAGTGCCAACTGGCAATATGACTGGAAAAAGACCTTGAATAAAAGGGGGAAAAGGTAAAGACAAATGAGTTCAAGTGACTAAGAGACTTCAAAGAGAGTTGTGAGGTCATCCCAGAGGTAACACTTACGCACACCTCAGTAGGAGCTCATAGAACATCAAAGTGCATATCACCCCACATAGAGGGGCTCCTGAGGTCTCTGGAGACACCCAGGTCCTATATAAGGGGGGATAGCCCCAGAGACTGAAGCCTTATCCGTGGGCTCTATATTGGAATCTGTGCTCCTGAGAGTGACAGAATTAGACTCAAATAAGTCCTCCCTGCACATGGTTCATCAGTCCCTTCTATTCAAACCTATATGTGATGCTGGAGTTTTTAGGTATACTTCCAGAGACTGGAACCTCTGGCCTACCTATGTGCTAGGTGTGCATGGAATTTCGGTGGAGCTGCAACTCCTACCCTACAGTTCAATGGTCTCATCCAAGTCACCTGGCAAGGAGACAACGATGGGCAATGGCCATCACAGAAAATGGAGAGGGCCTGCATCTGCAGGCAGGATCATCCCACCCACCATATCCATGGGATATAAGCCCTCTCTCACTTGGAGGTGGAGTGGACATCACCATCCTAGTCCCCTCAGGACTGGGGGAAGAACTATGGACTAGAGTGGACTTAATGGTATTCTCTTGTACACATATGGTGATTCTAGCAATGGAAGAAATTATAACAGTGAGGTGGAGCCAGTGGCCACTGGACACTTTCGGGGCAGAGAGTGGATGTGCTATTGAAATACAGGGGCTTCTTCAGGATTTGGAGGTTGTCCTGAGTGCCGTTGTGGCAATGGATGTAGGCCATTTTAAATCAGCACACACCATTCAGAACTCTGTGGGAGAGAGTGTGGTCTGTGGTTGATGGCAAGGCCCCAGGATGTGTACGTCCATTGAGGGTGATGGGCCACACTTGTGGGAGATTTTTGTGTGGGATGTGGTGGGATGTGTGGGAGGTGTGGAACATGGGAATCCCTGTAGGTTCCATGTAATATTTAGGTAAGTTAAGCACCTCTTAAATATATATATATATATATATATATAGCATTTTTGTAAGCAAATGCACATATATGCATATATATTTATATATCATTTTACAAATATTGGTATGTAATGTGAAAAATTTGATTTTTACCTACAATAAAAAATAAATTAATTTTAAAAAATAAAATTAAAAGATAATACTTAGGGTTCTGCAGTGTCTATTTGAACTAGGGAATCAATAACTAGAGGTCCTCACTGTATTTGGGCAGAAGGTCGAGTTAGCCCTTTGATGACAAAGAATTGTCAATATTCTGTCTTCCAGGTATTTTTTCCTTGGCTGACCTCCAATGTTACCTTATTCTTCTTTAGTCATTGTAGTGGTTTAAAGCTGCATGTACCTCAGAAAAACATGTTCTTAAATCTAATCCATTCCTGTGCATGTGAAACCATTGTATGTAGGATAATTGTTGAGGTTAGTTTGTTTAAGGTGTGTCCCACCTCAGTCAAGATGGGCTTTAATGCAATTACTGGAGTCCTTTATAAGAGAATAAAATTCAGAAACAAAGAGAAGAAGCCATATGAAGTAAGAAATGGAAATTAGTGAAATCCTAAAGAGAAGAAAGGGACCAGGAAATGCCATCATGTGCCTTGTCATGTGACAAGCTAAGGACCAAGTGTCTCCTGCAGCCAGCCCCATAATACCACAGTCTTGGGGAGAAAGTTATGGATGTCTGGATTTGAACATTTTTGTAGCCTCAAATCCATAAGCTAATAAATTTCTATTGTTTCAGTCAACATATTTCATGGTATTTGCTGAAGCAGCCTAAGAAACTAAATTTTGGAACTAGGAAATGAGTACTGCTATTGCAAATACCAAAAATGTGGAAAATGCTTTGGAATTAGGTAATGGGTAGAGGCTGGAAAAATTGTGGATTGCTTGATAGAAAAGACCTATATTGCATTGAAGAGACCATGGTAGAATATGGATTATTAAGATACATCTGATGTGGACTTTGAAGTAAATGATGTCTGTATTATCAGAAACTGGAGGAATTGTGGCCTTGTTTGAAATTGGCAGAGAACTTGACATAATTGAGTTCTGATGATGTTGGATAGAAAGCGAACTTTGAGAGTGATGAACCTATGTCTTTACCTAAGGTGATTTCCAAGCTTAGTGTGGAAAGTGCAGCCTAGTTTTCCTGTAAGCTCCTAGTAATATTTGAGAGGAATATTGTGTTTAAAATTTGTGTTTAAAATATGAATCTGCCCCAGCACTTGGATTGCTGCACCATTTGTTCAATAAGAGTGTTTCCTCTATTGTTCTTAGAGACTGGAACCTGTTCATTCAAGATTTCAGACACTCAGGCTACCACCCTTTTGTTCTGAGAGGGTTACACTTATTTCCTGGGGATTATGGAGGGTCTTCCCATCACCCCAGGCTTTTCAGAGGATAAGGCCTTCACTCTGGTGTTTGCAGAGAGCACAGCTGCTGCACAAGATTTTGGAAGGTGTGGAGCTCCCTCTTCTTCAGTCCCAGAGGAGAAAACATCACTCAATTGTTTTCTCTTAGACATTGAAATTTAATCAAGTATAACTTGCAAGATTTTGGAATTGTTCAGAACCCATGGCCCTTGTTTTCCCTATAGAAATTGAAATGTTTATCCTATTCCTCACCCTACATTGTATATTGGAAGCAGAAAACTTGTTCTCAGGTCCACAGACCAGAATTGAGCCCCAGGACTGACCACATCCATAACTTATTTTGATTTGTCTTTGTACTAAGCATGTTTCTGAAATGATCTAAGGCTTTTTGGGATATTGTGATGGAATGAATATATTTTGCATATAAAAACAACATATCATTTTTGTGTCCAGAGGGCAGAATGTGGTGGTTTGAAGTTGTCTGTACCCCAGAAAGACATGTTCTTTAGTTTAATGCACTCTTGTGGGTGCAAACCCAATGTAAGTAAGACCTTTTGATGTAGTTACTTTAGATAAGTGTGTCCCACATTATTCAAGTGGGACTGAATCTTGGTAGTCAAATATTTTATAAGAAAATAAAATCCATATATAGAGAGAGCCATCAGAGTAAGGAAGCTGAATCCAGTGAAACCCAGAAGGGAACAGAGAAAAGGAGATATAGCCATACTTTGCAATGTGACAAGCTATGGACCAAGGATCACCAGCAGCCAACCCCAGAATGCTAGTCTTTGGGAGGAAGCATTGCCTTGATGATGCCTTGATTTAGACATTTTCCTGGCCTTAAAACCATAACCTAATAATTTTTCATAGTTAAAGCCAGCCCATTTCATGGTATTTGCTTAAGTAGACTAGGAAACTAAATCATTCACCTTCCCTGGACTTTAAAATATACTGTTAACTGTTCAGAATTCAAGATTTCACTAACTTTATCCCACAACCTAGACATCAAGTCTGCAAATCAGATTGACATTCCAAGTTGGAGCAAGGTGAGGAACATTGGAGAGAAGGACTGGGATTTCTCCAAAACCTGAATTCAGGTGAACTCTATGAAACTGTGATTCATGAAAAGGAGGACACTGGTCAGAAATTGAGTAGGTTCTTGAATATATCAACTGGAGATTTCCTTAAGTGAGTTATTTTTCTAAAATGTAGGCATTAATATTGGTGAAATAGTCCCCAGTTGTGGTCATTGTTCTGTTCACATATATGTACTATTGAATTTAATGGCTCTTTTTCTCATCTTCCTCTTACGTGGTTTTCCCTCTTTTTACCTCCCCAAGAAAAAAGCTTTTAATAATTTTTCTTATATTTCAACCTTGAAAACATATTCTAAACCTGTTTTCTAAGGTTTTCTACTGCTTAGAGTATCCCTTAATTTGAAATTCCTTCCCAGGTAAGTATCATATTTGAAACAATTATAGGGCTATCAGAGACCTTTCAACATTTTCATTTCCCTAATGCTAGTCTAGCAAGTAATTTTTTCAGTTGTTCCAGGCAGGGGAAGTAGTCTTAAAAAAAAAAACAAGAAATACTATCCATGCAACATATTTGCAGAAAAGCCACATCTACCATCATGACTTTGGAAAGTTCTGTTAGGGTGAATCCTGGTCTTTGAAGTAAATACTTGGGAGCAGAATAAATTGGGAATTCCATTCAATCATTTAACTGTAAGTTACTTTTAAGTGCTAATTCATTAAAAGTCTGTGATAGAATGAATTTAGGGAAAAATTAACCTGAACCCAAAAGTGTAACCTGGGTTTTTATAAAATATAATTACATAAACATGTCTCATATACTTAATCTTTGAAACATTATAATGTCTTCAAAACTGATGAGAACTCTGCTGTTGGGACACTACAAAAAAGAATATCTTCTACACACAAGAGAATAGCATGTAAATGCCATGTGAAAGATTTTAATTGGACATTATCACTGAATGATTAGTGTAGAATTTGTATGAATATGAATGGATTTTTATGGAGAAACATTTTATGGTTTCTCCTCTACTTCTCAGAAGCAGATCTCTCGTACTCAGAATTGTATTACATGTAGTCAATTGCCAGAAGATTTTACTCAGAGATCCAGAGTGACTCAACATGTGTTAACTAACAAGGGAAAGATACCATACTTCAGCAATCTTTTTGGAAATGCCCTCAGTGGCCAGTCACCTTATAATCAACAAAATCATATTTCCAATAGAAGGAAATCATATCAATATAATCGAATTGGTTATATTGGAACTCACATCAGGAAGAAACCATATGCTTGCCATCTAGGTGGGAAGCCTTCACACAATATTCTGCTCTGAGACAACATGAGAGATCTCACAAAGGAGAGAAGTCCTATAAATGTTATTTATGTTGGAAAGACTCATGCTTGAGAGAAAAACTATGAATGTCACCTATACTGGGAAAGCTTTCACTCAATGTTCTGTTTTGAGAAGACATGAAAGAACTCACACTGAAAAGAGACCTTATAAATGTCATCTATGTGGCAAAGTCTTCAGCTATAATTGCAGACTTAGACAACAGTAGAGGACTCAACACTGGAGAGAAACCCTATAAATGTCATCTATGTGGAAAAGGCTTCACTCAATGTTCTGTACTGAGATAGCACGAGAGAAATCACACAAGAGTGAAACCCTATGAATATCATCTAAGTGGGAAAGGTTTCACTTATTGTTCTGTCCCGAGACAACATGAAAGAGCTCACAGTGGAGAGAAACCCTATGAATGCCATGTATAGGAAAGGTTTTGGTCAAATTTCTGACGTTAGATTAGATGAGAGAACTCAATATAAATGTTTTGGATATAGAAGAGATTCCAGCCCTTGCATTAACCTTTGACATAATAGAAAAGTCAAACACTGAATAAACACATTGTAATTAATCTGGTAGAACTTTTTGACATTCTGACTACTTCATCAATTTAAGCCAATTCGTAATGGAGAGAATTGATATGTTGCCTATATAGCAAAGACTTTAGTAGATGGTTTGATGATTTACAACATGATATAACTCATAATATAAATGTAATGAAAATGGTAAAGTCTTCATCCACTGTTTCCAACTGATAGACAAGCCTTAACCAGAGGATGAAGCCCCTGGAGGGAGTGCCAGATAATTCATGCTTGAGATGTTATTCATGAAAACCACACAAAGTCATTTATTCATACAGCAACACTTGTAGGGAAAGTGAGAATTCACACAGTATTCTTATCAGTTTCACAAATGAAAGCATGTATTAGTGATCACTTATTTTTTAGCATTAATATTCTTATGTTGAGGAAACAACAGTCCTAAAGTCAATTAAGGAAAATCCTCACCTGGATATCACATCAGAAAATTCATAGTGCAAAATGAAATACTTTATATGGACCCATTAGCACACAGCTCAATGAAGACTGGAGAATTTTGAAGAAGACTTACTTTTGAAACTATGTATAACAATTTAGAATTATGAAGTAACCTGGCTATACTGAACGATGAATTCTTTTAGAAGTAATATGAAGTGAAATTAATTCAATAGGTTAGTACTTACATATATGTAAGCAACAAAAATTGTTGCTGATAATATAGGTTGGCTGAATTCTAGTTTTGTTTTATGCATTTTTAAACACAGATTTGAATCAATCAGAAAATAACTTTCAATGTTAACTTAAAAACTTAGAACACAAAATTATGATTCTTAACTACTTTATCTTAGTATTATAATATATGTTCATGGCAGGTATATAAACAATCATGGAAAAATAAACACACATTAGAAATAGTCTTATGGTTCATGAAGACTCCTCTTTAAATACATTTTAATATTGCCATCAAAATTTAGAAAGGAATTAAAAAGGAAAATATTTAAATTAAATAAAACACATCAGCCATGGAAAATTGTGCTTCCATTGCCTGGAGAATCCCCCAGAATCCAGAATCTGTCACTCTGTCATTCCATACATTTAGTATTTTATTGCGAAAGGACTTTTGTCAACAAGAACATAGAAATCACACCCAAGAAGGATATGAAAATACATTGAAGGCATAGGGAGTGTTCAGTCTTCAGACTTCCAAAATTTGGAGTGTACAATTTTCAGAATGCCCAATTTTCAGTAGGAGGAGACCTGCCTCACCTCCAATTTGGAAACAGGGGGACTTTCCCATAATACCATTGCAGATCAGACCACAAACTACCCTTGGGGAGTGCATTACAGTGGGATAATAGAAAGAGCAACTGGGTATATTGAGAATGGAATTTTTCATTTGTAACCTAAACAGGGAACTCCTTGATCCTCCATATCCTCAAAGCTTATTTCCCAACATACATTCCAACACTTTTTTTTCTTTAGAGTGAAGTCTTCAGTGAAAAATACCTGCCACATATGCAAGATAATTTCTTTCTCATATCCAGAATGTGTCTATAATTGCTTTTGTCTATGACAGAATTCATCTCGAGTTTTGAAGTTTCCTCCAGGAAAAAAGCCATACCATTTGTAGGAATGACTGTTGTCACCCACTTTTTATTGCTTTCTCTAAAAAGGCCGGGGATTTTCAACACTTACTCACCTGTATCTAAGATACCCATGATGGTTTGCATCCTCCCTTTCCCCATCCACCTTAATGGGGCATAGGGCTTCTGATCCCTGGAAGGGACAAACAGTTTCCTTAGCTCCATCAATAAGCATTCTTTTTTATCAAATAAAATGAGGGTATAGGTGTTAGCGAGCATCCTTCCTCTCTGATTCTTCATGCTCACCACCAGAATTGCTTTTCTTACCATCCTGGACCATGCACAAGGAGGCCTTAGCAATACATGTGTTTCTCTTTCCTGGGCTGTATATGGTGCTTGGTGGTCTGCTCTGCAGAGTTGTAAACCTTTCCAGGTATGTGTGTCCTCTTCCCCCTGTTTTATTATGTAGGATAACAAGCACTTAATCTCTTCCTTAGAGGGACCACCTTCTGCCCCATAATGTTGGCAGGTTTTCTGTAGGGATCCAATCTAATTCTGCTTTGTCTATCCCATTTTGTTAAATGAAACCACATTGTCCTGTGGGCGGGCCACTCCGGTTCCCTCCTTTGTCTCTCCTAGGTAGTTCTTTGTGTTCCTTTTATGGCCTTTCTAGCACAGCTTCCCATTGCTGGGCTTCTATATCCTGGGCCACCTCAATGAAAATGACTGATGCTGTTCTGCTAATTCCATCTCAAAACAAGGCATTGTGGTGAATCTATTCTACAACTTCACCTATTAATGTCACTGAGGATAATAGAAAGGATTCAGGAGTCTTACCCTGGGCACGCCCTCACTTCATTAATGCTTTCAATGCTGTCCAAGGCAGGACTGTCTTATCAACATCCTGACAAGGAAAGGATGATGTAGCCATGTTTCTTTACTTGAAGGGCAGTTATGACCTTATGAGCAGTCTTCCAGGGGATTTACTTTTTGAGACATTTTCCACAGTTGGGCATATCACTCTCATGCTCCTGCCTTACAGACTAAAGGTGGCATATGTTTGTTTCCATCCCTGTCCTATTGGGTGACCTGCTCTATGCAGGCAAAAACTTCATTGCAGCAGGGAGAGTATCTGTGGTTAGCTTTCCAAGAATCTGAGTCTGAACAGATGTGTTAAAGAAGCCACAATGAAACTCCCGTCTTTCACTCATATCTGACTTTTAACTAATGCATTTAATTTTCAGGAAATGTTTGATGGTTTCATTGCAAGCAATGCTGAGATGGTTCTTTGTTGAGTGAATCTAACTAACTTTGGACATGTAAACAGCCTTCACTCAGTGGAACTTCCTACACAGGGTCCCAAATTCCCCTTGGGAGTAACTTGAAACCATTGAAACAGTATGTGGGTCAGCAGGTATCATGGAAGTGTGCAGGTGTTCAGCAGCCTGGGTACAATTTCCCTACTCTTCCTATGATCCATGTCCTGAGTCTCTGCCCCCATCCACTACACATTATGTCACTGCTCACATGGATATTGTTTACATCTCATGTGTACTCATGTAGCCAGCATCTAAGTGAATTACCCCCCAGGGAGCAGGTACCATCCTGGTATGAGTGAACTGATGAATCCTTACACCTCCTCCATGCCATGATGTGCTTTGTTGGCATACAAACTGTTGGGGCAAGACACCAATTACCACCCATATGGAAATAGTCTCACCACATAGTGGAGAGCAAAGAGTTCATGCAGGTGTTGGGGTCTTCAAGGAAACACATGTCTGTCACAGGCACTGGATGGAACAATATTAACTCTGAAAGAGAAGAGACAAAGGCCAGATTCACTAGTGGGATTTGATTCCCCATGACCAGTGGACCCTACTCCACAGATGGTGCAGAGCAGTTTTCCATATACATCCTCTCATGTAATGTAGGTGAGAGAATTGGCTCTCTCCACTTCAAGAACAGATGTAACCACAGGGTTGGGCCAGCTACTATTAAATAATGCACACACCAAACACTTTCCAGTGAATGTTTACACAATACTCTTGGCAAAAGAGAAGGGAATGTTCCAACAGGCCACCATCTGCCAAGGAATGTCCTTTATCTCCAGGCACCTTGAGAAAGAATTGAGCCCATATTTGTTATGCAGGAGTCAGAGAAACATACCTACTCCTAAGGACAGGATTATTTGTGGGTCACGGGAAAGGGGGACAGGCCTCACTCAGATTGTCTCTTTCCACATTATCTTTTACTTTCCATTTGATCTGAACTGTAACTGGTTCATGCTATTTCTGTTGATTGATGCTTTTTATTGGGATTAGAGATATAAAATGAGAATGTGTGAGAAGCAAGTTTTCTTAAAGGCATGTAAATTATAACTCTTTCTCCATGCTATTTATTCCTATAACCTTCTTTAACTGAAGTTTAAATGAATTATTATTTAGACATAAAAAATTGGGTTAGACTTGCAAGACCATGTAAACTACCATAATTTAAAGCTGATTCTGGTTGATAACAGAATTCAATTCCTTGTGATTGGTGGACTGACACATCCATTTCTTTGCTAAATATCAACACACACACTCAAAAATTATTTTCCCATTGTAATGAAATGGAAATTAATGGGGCAATATTCAAAGAATGTCAATATCATGGTCCACATCCACCTTTATAGAACACTAAAAATTTTGATAAATAATATCTTTCTATTTTCTCTCAAAATACACACCACCCTTTAAGAAAAATGAAGATTCATAAGATTCATAAATATTCTATCAAATAGAACATATTTGAAATGAATGTCTATCCAATTAGTCACCAAATAAAACATTTCTCTTTATTTTCTAATTTTGCCAATTTTCTCCTTAATCATTCAAAAGGCTCTCCCTGTTCACTGAGGAATTAAGAGTGTAATGAAAGAGAATCCTCATATGCTGAAATGCAGGTTGCATATTTTGTATTGACAGCTTACTTTATGCAATTATTCTAATTAACATAGAAAATGGAGAGGAAAAGACACATAAGCACATTAATGGGACATATGAAAAACTGGAATATGATCTGTAGGCTTTATATCACTTTCAAATTCTTTAACTTGCTAACTGTATCCAAATAGTTGTTTAAGTGAATATCCTAGTTCTTTGGAAATGTACATGGAAGTATTATGTGTTCAGAGAAATTGATGTATAAAATCTACTCTCAAATGTCTAGAATATAGATGAGAGAGAGAGAGGGAGAGAATGATACAGCAAATTTTGCAATATGTTAAAATTGGTGAATGTGGATATCTGGGATGGTGTGTTTGAGTTCTCCATATAGGTTTTGTATTATATGTACAACTGTCTTCTAACTTGAATTTATTTCAAAATAAAATGTATATGAATAAAAAAAAAAAAAAAGAAAAAAAAAAGAAAATAGTTGATTTATATTTTAAGGACACTATAAAATCATACTGATTGTCAATTTATCTTGTATGGATATCCTAGGGTCTGCTTTTCCATTTCCTGCATTCTTTCTCTCATACCTATCCTAAAACATCCCCTGATGGAATTTACATTATATGAAAATCAATAAAATGACATGAATTTACACCAAATAGAAGGAAAATGAGAATCATAGAACAAGGTTTAATTGCCCACAAGGCAAGGAGAAGATTGGATGCCACAGTACTCAGAAAGGAGTACTGAGAATCAGAATTTTGTTGGGGGGCAATTTGCCTAGACCTGTGTTGTGCTTTGTCCTGGACCCCACTTGTTAACTCTAGAATCCTCTATATCAAGAGCTTCTTCAGATAAATCAGTACTTAGTGCTGTGTCCAGGAGTCAGGTCTCATCCTCAGTCCTATCACAGGGAGCACAGGGTCAGACCCAGCGGACATGGGGAAGTCAATTTAAGTGCAGGCATAGCAGGAAGTCTCCAGGCAGACACATATCTACAATATCATGTAAGCTGAAAGTACATCAACTGGTGGTGATCCTATGAATTTGCATTAGTAATCTCCAAAGAATTAAAAATTTAAGGTGATACATGAAGAAATTCAGCCAACTGATTGACAAAATTGTACATTACAACAATTCACAATGTGTCTTTGGCTGTTGGGGAACTTTTTCTGGTGTTTGATTTTCCCACATACAGGAGCTGTGGAATTTGTCTTTAAGAATTAATTGACTAGGAGGAAAATTTGAAATTTTAATCTATAATTTACATTAATCTTCTGGATAACACAGATAACATTGGCCACATGGCAAAAAAACTAGAATCTGGGTGATTTCTTCTCTTTGCTGTGGGTAACACTGATTTGCTCATAAACCTGTGAATGGGTGGTGAGTAATGCAATGAGGAGAGCCATTGAGTAGTGAAAAGAAAACTCATCATTTTCTCTCCTGGCCACATTAGAACCAGTATTGGAGCCATTTTTTTTTTGTGTCATTCACGTCCTTGAATCCTTTCAACTTCAGAAAGCTCCATGTCTCATCGAAGTAATTGAGGAAGTTTTCAGAGTTAGTTTGAGGTTCTCCTTTGTCATTTGGGATATTTTTTCTGCATGTAGCTGTGGTGGGAAGTATTGAAGCATACCAGGGCTTAAAAAAAACCTGGTTCCCATTGTCATGTGAGGTTGTAAGTCTAGATAACAGGGTTGCTAGCAAATATTCAATGATAAATATACTTTACCACATGGATGCATGGTGTCCTCTCAGAATGCATGATTTTTCTTTAAGTGTCATGAACTTTTCATAATGGGCAATAAAGTGTGCATGATATTGGGAGTTGATGAAACAGTTGCTTCTTCAGGGTACCCCTGCCCCCTCATTCACCCAGAGACTCTGCTATGATGCTCGGGGTAGAGAAGATGTGCACTTCCCAATTGGGAGATCATATCATGGCTGCTATTCAGTCGACTTGGACTTTTTGCTGTTCAATAAGCCACATTTTGCAGAGATTATTCAAATTATGTTGATGTACCTCAATAACACTAAGGATGGTTTCTACTTCCTACCTGGAAGACCACAGTCAGAGATCTCCACAATAATTGCACTGAAACCTTGAAAGAAGGAATTCATTGTAAAGTTCTTAGTGATAGACACTGAAAGAGACTGTTTCATTGGTATTCCATGAGCAACTTATTTGATAGGTTATTTTGAGATGATATGTGACACTGTGAAATTGTTTTCCTTTAAATCTCTTCCATGTTTCTGTTAACTTGAGCAACAAAAAACTTCTGAAATTCTATTACAAAGAGTTTGACTTAATGTTGGAACTCTTATATGAATTGATAGTGGTTGCATTGGGACAATCCTTCTGCAAATGTTTTGACAGTTTATATGAATGATAAATATAGTCATGTCTTGTGACTCCTGGGTCATGCCCATCAGAAATTCATCCATATGGTCTCCAAATACATAGAAAAGAATATTCATAACAGCATTATTTATAATTGCTAAAACCTATACTATTCATATATGCCTAACAGTAGAATGGATAAACAGGAGACATGTTCTTTCATAACGTGAATGTATAGTCCTCAAATCCATAAAAAAACTGGAATGGAATGCACAAGCATCATGTGAAACAATGATAGCCAAAAGCAAAAGAGCATATATTTTGCAATTTCATTATTTATTGAACATAATGAATCTGTGCTCATAAGGTTAAGGAAAGGGTTACTTTTGAGGTTATAAAATAAATGGCAGAAAAGAGTAGCTTGGGAGTGTTTTTAATGTGTTTCCTAATCAGGGTGTGAGTTGCAGTGATTTCAGTTTCCAAAACTTTATCAAGAATTTATTTGCTGTATGTATTTCAATAATTTTTTTTTAAAAACGAGGAAACAATGTTCAAAGGGCTTTAAACAACTAATAGAAACAGATGTTTGAACACAGGATTGAAGAGTCTGAATATTAACCAACACTACTCATCTTTCACTGTGATGATGTCAAGATTGGTATAGCTCCAAGAAACCCCACAGAACTGCCACAGCATCTCAGAATTCATATCTAGTTGAATAAGTGGCCAAGATCATAAAAAAACAAGTATTAAAAAGGGTCCATTCTTGACTGGTTCCCCAACAAAGATCTGTCGAAGTGTTTTTGTGGCTGTCTCTTCTTCCATTTGGGTAAGTGGTTGTTGGTTTTGAACACAATTCACTTTGCTGACAAGAAGTTTTAAGAAGGGATGTGATATACTGTGTGCCAAAATTTATTATCAAAGCATTTTAGTAATTAAAGATTTTTTAGTTTTAGATGTGTACTGTAATTGTGATTTGCCACAACATACTTTTAATTTATGCCCATATGAGCCATGATTTGGGAATTCCAATCAACTCCTTCAGTAAGTTCCCTATTACATCACCTACTGTAAGAAACTGGATATCCCAACACAATATTTGGGGTGGTGGGCATTTATATTTTCCCAATCTCACATTTCCAGTTTCTACAATTTGCTTAGGTTTCTGATACTACCTACATTTCCTCCTGGAAATACCATCATTTCTTTAATTTAAAAATCATTTTCCTAAGACTGTAAGGTCTGTGCAAGTCTCCACATGAGAATTTACTCAATGACTCAATCATTTCTTTCAGACATTTAACATGATATCTACTTTACCACTAAGGGAAATTTGGAGAACAAGTGATTGTGTACATGGATTAAACAAATAACTTTTGTAGAACACAAATACATATCAAGAAATAGTGAAGATAACTTCTAAACTATTTTGATTTGCATATCCCTGGATTTTTCTTGCTGATTTGTTCCCCTTCTTTTTAAAAACATTTTATTATAGAAGTTGTGAGCTTACAAATTAATCATACAAAGTATGCAGAATTACTATACCTCGCCCCTCCACCAGCAGCCTTACATTGATGTGGAATATTTGTTACAGATTATGAAAGAATATGATCAGATTATTACCACTAACTATGGTCCATAGTGTACATTTGGTATATATTTCCATAAACCCCTATTATGAACACTAGGCATTATTGCTGTATATTTGTTATAGCTCATGAGAGAATTCTTGATTTGTATTGTTAACCACAGACCATCTTCCACCACATGGTTCACTGTGCTACACAGCCCCTGCCTTGTACATTCTATGCAAAGTATACACTCAGTGGCTTTCACTTTCATCACAGAGTTGTGCTGTCATTGCCTGAGTAACCTTTGAATGCTTTCCTTAGTCAAAAGGAAAAAAATTCATAACCCCTAATATTGACCCTTAGCATTGATATAGTACCTTCTTTGACACTGATGAAAGACTATCACAATGTTGCTAACTATAGTCCAAAAGTTACATTGTTTTTACCCTTTGGCCACAATCCCATTTATAAACCAGCTGTATTAGTTATACTCACTAAAATGTGTTATGATGTACTCTATCCATTTTCAAGCTTTTACAATCAAGCTAATTGAAAATTCTATATATATTAAGCATTGGTGCCCCTTCTCAGTCCTCATCCTGTCTCCTAGTAACCTAAAGTCTGGTTTTAAGTCCATGTGTTTATTCTTCATATTTAGTTCATATTAGTGAAACAATGCAATATTTGTCCTTTTGTATCAGGCTTATTTTGCTTAGCATAAAGTCCTCAAGGTTCTATTCTATGTGGTCTATTGTAGTTTTGATTTGCATTTCCTTTAAAGCTAGTGATATTGAATAGTTTTTCATGTGGTTTTGGGCCATTTCTATTTCCTCTTTGGAAAAAATGTCTACTCAAGTCTTTTGCTCATTCTTTAATTGGATTGTTTGCTCTTTTTCGTTGAGTTATATGATCTCTTTATATATCATGGAAATAAAAACCTTATCAGATATATGGTTTCCAAATATTTTTTCCATTTTGCGTGGGTTGACATTTCACATACTTGACAAAGTCCTTTGATGCAGAAAAGTTTTGCTCATACTTTGGTGTAAGGTTTAAGAAACCACCACCTACCACCAGGTCTTGAAGATGTTTCCCTATATTTTCTTATAGGAATTTTATATTTCTTGCTTTAATATTTAGGTCTTTGATCCATTTTGAGTTAATTTTTGTATAAAATGTGAGGCAGGGTCTTTCTCCTTTCTTTTGGATTTGGATATACAGTTCTCCTAGTGACACTTGTTCAACAGACAGTCCTGCCCCAACTGGGTAGGTTTGACAGCCTTGTCATGGATCACTTGCAATAGATGTTAGGGTCTTTTTCTGAAACATCAGTTTGGTTCCATTGGTCTATATGTCTATCTTTATGCCAGTAGCATGCTGTTTTTACCACTGTAGCCAGGTAATATGATTTAAAGTGTGGAAATGAGAGTTCTCCAATTTTGTTCTTTTTTTACAAATGTTTCTGGCTATCTGAGGCCCCTTGCCCTTCCAAATAAATTTGATAATTTGGTTTCCATTTCTGCAGAAAAGGCTGTTGGAATTTTTATTGGGATTGCAGTGAATCTGTATATCAATTTGGGTAGACTTGACATCTTAATGATATTTCATCTTTCCATCCATGAACACCAAGTGTTCTTCCATTCATTTAGGTCTTCTTTGATTTCTTTTAGCAATGCATTGTAGTTTTCAGAATGCAAGTGCTTTATGTCCTTGGTTAGGTTTATTACTGAATATTTGATCCTTTTTGCCACTATTATGAATGGAATTTTTTCCTGCTTTCCTCCTCAGATTGCTTATTACTAGTGTACAGAAACACTACTGATTTTTGCATATGAATATTGTATCCTGCCACTCTGCTTAAATTGTTTATTACCTTTGGTAGCTTCTTGTATATTTTTCAAGATTTTCTAGGTATAGGGACATATCTGTAAATAGTGAAAGTTTTACTTCTTCATTTCCAATTTGGGTACATTTTATTTCTTTATCTTGCCTGATTGCTGTTGCTAGAGCAACTACCACTATATTGAACAACAGTGGTGACAGTGCGTATCTTTGTCTTGTTCATGATCTCATCATGAAAGCTTTCAGACTTTCACCATCATTGAGTATAATATTAGCTGTGGGTTTTTCATATATACCCATTGTCATGCTTATAAAGTTCCCTTCTATTCCTATCATTTGGAGTGCTTTTTATCAAGAAAGAATGCTGGATTTTGTCAAATGCCTTTTTTCCATCAATTGACATGTGCATGTGATTTTTCTTTGACTTTTTAATGTGGTGTATTACATTGATGGATTTTCTTGTGTTGAACCACCCTTGCATGCCTGGGATAAAACCCAATTGATCATGATCAATAATTCTTTTAATGTGTTGCTGAATTTGATTAATGAGTATTTTGTTGAGGATTTTTACACCTATATTCATTAGGGAAATGAATCTGTAATTTTCTTTTTTCATAATATCTTATCTGTCAGGGGTGACAATCAAGTCAGAGATATGTCCAACTGTCTAACCCATGCAAGCTGAAAGTGGCTACAGTTGCCCTGAAAGGGTGAGGGAACACTGTCCCACATCCTGCTCTGTCAGAGATGGGGATGGAGTCACAGATGTGTCTGATAACATAGTTCACATGGGCCCAAATGCCTGTAGTTGCCCAGAGAGGCTAGTGCAGTTCCCACCAGCTTCCTCCCTGCTATAAGTAGGGCTGCAGCTTAGGTTTGGCCTGCAATCCAAGGTAGGAGGAAAAAAGCCAGTCCTTAACTTCACTGTGACTTTCAATCAGCCTGGTTACCCCTCATGCTGGGGGCAGAGTAAAAATGGAGTCTATCAGCCTTTTTCTGACTTGGATATTTTCATACATTATTTGCTCTTAGGATTGGACTTTAGCCAGTCAAATTTACAAATCACTAGATGAAATCAGTGACCAAGCATCTCTTTATCTCCCATTTTTAAGAAATGGAGCATGAAACTCCAGCCTGGGAATAGCTCCCTAGGTGGCTTTCACCACCAGTGGGGGATGGGCACTGGCCTCCAAGGCTTGGAGTGCTCTATTCCTAAATTTTCACTTCAGATGAGCAGTCTCCTTCTTCTGTTCTTCCAAGGATTTTGTAGGATGCTCTTCTGGGCTCCATGGGGACCCCCAATTTGGTGATTAAGATAATTCTGGCTGATTACTAACTGCACTATTGGATGAGGTGACTCTTAGAACCTCCTTTCTCTGCCACCATCTTGGCCCCATCTATCACTGGGTTTTAATAAGTGATAGTCCACGACCATTATTAAAACTCAAATATTATATATATGTTTTCAATATAGTTTTTAAATTCTATGAGAAGAAAATGATTGAAAACTTTGGAAATTTTACAATCAAACCTATCTGGTAATTTTTAACCTTATGTCACTTCATATTTTCTCCTCCAAATCAAAAAAAAACCTTTTTAAAAATAAATTCCTCTAAAATGCACAAACATATGCATTATAGGCATCCCAGAAGTAGAAGAAAAGGGAAAGGGACCAGAAAGAGTTTTGAAGGAAATAATGACTGAAAACATCCAAATCCTATTGAGGGATGGATGTACAAGTCCAGGAAGCACAGAGCATGCCAAAGAATATAAATCTTAACAGGCCAACTCCAAGACATATAATTATCAAAATGTCCAATGCTCAAGACCAAGAGAAAATACTCGAGGCAGTAAGAGAAAAGAGAACCAACACATACAAGGGAAGCACAATAAAATTAAGTGCTGATTTCTCAGCTGAAATCATGGAGGCAAGAAGACAGTGGTATGACATACTCAAAGTACTAAAAGAAAAAAACTTCCAGTCATGAATTCTCTATCCAGCAAAACTGACATTCAAAAATGATGGAGAGTTCAAAATATTCACGATAAACAGAAATTAAGAGAGTATCCCAATAAGAAACCTGCCCTTCAAGAAATACTAAAAGAAGTCCTACAGATTGAAAGGAAAAACCAAGAGAGAGTTGGAGGAGAGTGTAAGAACAATTCAAAAGAAATAAAAACAACATATGACATACATAAATCCAAAGAAAATATGGCTGAAATAAGAAATTCATTGTGAGTAATAACACTGAATGTTAATGGATTAAATTCACCACTCAAGAGACACCTATTGGCAGAATGGATAAGGAAATATGATCTGTCTATATGCTGTCTACAAGAAACACACCTTCAACCCAGGGATTCAAGGAGGCTGAAAGTGAATGGCTGGAACACAATTTTACAAGCAAACAATAGCCAAAAAAGGGCAGGAGTAGCTATCCTAATATCAGACAAAATAGACTTTAAATGTGAAACTATTGTAAGAGAAAAAGATGGACACTATATTAGTAAAAGGGGTAATCTCTCAAGAAGAAAGAACAATCATAAACATTATGCACCTAATTTGCTTCAAAATACATGAGGCAAACTCTGGGAAAACTAAGTGGAGAAATAAATGCCTATAAAACTATAATGGGGGACTTTAATATACCATTATCACCATTAGACAGAATATCTAGACAGAGAATCAATAAAGAAACAAAGACTCTGAACAATACATTAGAGGACCCAGACCTAATAGACACATACAGAACACTACACGCAAATAAAGCAGGATTTACATTCTTCTCGAGCACACAGGAACCTACTCCAAGATAGACCACATGCTAGGCCACAGAACAACTCTCAATGAATTCAGAAAGATTGAGATTATACAAGGTAATTTTTCTGACCACAATGGGATGAAATTGGAAATCACTAAGGGCCAGAGAAACAGATTAGCCACAAAGATATGGAAGTTAAACAACACACTTTTAGACAAACAGTGGTTCAAGGAGGAAATCTGAAAAGAAATCAGTAACTGCCTTGAAACTGAAGAAAATGACAACACAATATATCAAAACCTATGGGATGCAACCAAAGCTGTCCTGAAAGGGAAGTTCATCATCATAAATGCATATATTAAAAAAGAAGAAAGAGCTAAAACAGAAGACCTAACTGCACACCTGGAGGAATTAGGAAAACAACAACAAACTAAACCTAAAGGAAGTAGAAAGAAGGAAATGACAAAGATTAGAACAGAACAAAATGAAATAGGGAATAAGCACTAGAAAAAATAAACAAAACCAAAATCTAGTTTTTTGAGAAGATCAATAAAATTGACAAACCCTTAGCCAGACTAACAAAGAAAAAGAGAGAACAGAAGATAAGCACAAAATAAAGAATGAGAAATGGAATATCACTACTGACACATCAGAAATAAAGAATATCATAAGAGGATACTTTGAAAAATTATATGCCAACAAGAATGATAATTTAGAGGAAATGGACAAATTTCTAGAAACTCACAGCCAACATTGATGAAAGAAGAAATAGATGAACTCAACAGTCCAATTACAAGTAAAGAGATAGACTCAGTCATCAAAAACCTCCCAACTAAGAAAAGTCCAGGGCCAGATGGCTTCACAGCTGAATTCTACCAAATATTCCAGAAAGAACTAACACCAATCCTGCTTAAGCTCTTCGAAAAAATAAAAGTAGAAGGAAAATTGCTTAACTCATTACATGATGCCCACACTACCCTAATACTAAAGCCAAACAAAGGTATCACAAGAAAGGAAAATTAAAGACCATTTCTCTAATGAACCTAGATGCTAAAATCCTTAACAAAATACTTACTAATCTGTGGCAGTTTGATGTGATTATGAATTCCAAATATACAATTGAATCATGCTTATAAACTGATTTGTTAATCTGGGCATGATTAGGTTAGGATTAGGGCGTTGAGCCCTACCCCTTGGTGGGTGGGGAATTGAATATAAAAGGCAAGGCAAAGGACAGTTGAAGCAGTCTTGAGAAACAGTCTTTTGAGAAGCAGTTTTGATGTTGGAAAGAAGGCCCCAGGGGAAGAGAAGCAAGCCGTTCGCCTGATTGTCTACAGCTGACCTTGTGGAGGAAACAGGAGCTAAGCCCGGAGAGAAACACAGCCCCAGGAAGAGAGGAACCCCAGAGCTTGAACCATGGCAAACGCGCCAACTGTCTTGCTCCAACATGTGGCAATAGACTGTGGTGAGAGAAGCAACTTAACGCTTTATGGCCTGGTCTCTGTGGACTTCTACCCCAAATAAATACCCTTTATAAAAACCAACCCATTTTTGGTGTTTTACATTAACACCCCTTTGGCTGACTAATACATAATCGTATTCAAAAATATATCAAAAGAATTATACACCATGACCAAGTGGGTTTCACCCAGGGTATGCAAGGATGTTGCAATATAAGAAAATAATCAATGTAATACAACACATAAAGAGATTGAAAGAAAAAAATCAGATGATGATCTATATAGGTACAGAAAAAGCATTTGACAAAATACAGCACTCTTTCCTGATAAAAACACTGCCAAAGATAGGAATAGAAGGAAACTTTCTGAATATGATAAAGGGTATATATGAAAAACCTGAAGCTAACATTGTCTTCAATGGTGAAATCATAAAAGCTTTCCCTCTGAGATCAGGAAAAAGACAAGGATGCCCATTATCATGACTCCTATTTAACATTATCTTAGAAGTACTTGCTTAAGCACTGAGGCAAGAAAAAGATATAAAAGGCATCCAAATTGGAAAAGAAGAAGTAAAAATTTCATTATTTGCAGATGACATGATCCTATATGTAGGAAGCCCTGAGAAATCTACAACAAAGCTTCTAGAACTTATAAAGGATTTCAGTAATGTCGCAGACTATGAGATCAATGCTCAAAAATCAGTAACATTTACGTACACCAATAACAAAAAATCTGAAGAGGAAATAAAGAAAAAAATAACATTGACAGTAGTAACTAAAAGAATAAAATACCTAGGAATAAATTTAACTAAAAGATGCAAAGGACTTATATACAGAAAACTACACAACACTGTTAAAGGAAATCAAAGACTTAAATAAATGGAAGAATATTCCCTGTTCATGGATAGGAAGACTAAAGACCATCAAGATGTCTATCTTACCCAAACTAATCTACAGATTTAATGCAATCCCAATACAAATCAACACTGTATTTTTGAAGGAACTGGAAAAACTAAGTACAAAATATATTTGGAAAGGTAAGAGGCCCTGAATCCTACAGACATAATGAAAAAGAAAAATGAAGTTGGAGGTATCACACTATCTTTAAAAAAAATACTACAAAGCTACAGTGATCAAAACTGCATGGTAGTGAAACAAGGATAGACATACTGACCAATGGAACTGAATTGAGAGTTCTGATATACATCCTCACATATACAGCCATCTGATAATCACCAAGGCCACCAAGCCCATTCAGTTGGGAGAGAATGGCCTCTTCAACAAATGGTTCTTGGAGAACTGGATTTCCATATCCAAAGAATGAGAGAAGAATACCATCTCACACCTTATACAAAAATCAACTCACCGATCAAAACTGCATGGTATTGGCACAAGGATAGACCTACTGACCAATGGAACCGGATTGAGAGTTCTGATATAGATCCTTGCATATACAGTCAATCTGATATTTGACAAGGCCACGAAACCCACTCAGCTGGGAGAGAGTGGCCTCTTTAACAAGTGGTGCTTGGAGAACTGGATATCCATATCCAAAAGAATGAGAGAAGAATATCATCTCACACCTTTTACAAAAATCAACTCAAGATGGATCAAAGATCTAAATATAAGAGCCAAAACCATAAAAACCTTGGAAGATAATGTAGGGAAGCATCTACAGGACCTTGTAATAGGAAATGGTTTCATGAACTTCACAGCCAAAGCACGAGCAGCAAGAGAAAAAATTGATAAATGGGATCTCCTCAAAATTAAAAACTTCTGCACCTCTAAGGATGTTATTAAGAAAATAAAAAGGCAACCTACCCAATGGGAAAAAATATTCGGCAACCATGTATCTGATAGGAGCCTAATATCCTGCATATATAAAGAAATCCTTCATCTCGAAAATAAAAGGACAAACAACCCATATAAAAAATGGGCAAGTGACCTGAAAAGACACTTCTCCAAGGAAGAAATACAAATGGCTAAAAAGCACATGAAAAAATGCTCAACATCACTTGCTATCAGGGAAATGCAAATCAAAACTACAATGAGATACCATCTTACACCC